>JARHVA010006682.1:495000-502500 GCA_037957365.1 Torreya grandis | reverse complement strand
CACTCTTTATAATTACCTCAAAGTGGTGCCTTACAAGCTCAATCCTACAAATCAGTGGTTATGTGATGCCCTACTTACTTTGTAAAACCTTATAGAGGATTTAAACTATATGAGTAATGACAAGGCCCCTAGCCTTGATGGCTTTCCTTGAAAGTTTTAAAAATTCACTTGGGAGCTCAGTGACCTTGAATTTTTTTAGGTCTACAAAGAGGACCTACAGAATTAGTCTCTTATCCCCATCATCAACCAAGGAAATATTAAACTTATCCCCAAATCTAGGGATCCTAGGCTTCTTACCGATTGGTGACTGAGAACCCTTCCAAATGTCACTTATAATATCCTTACCAAAGCCATTGCCAACTACATCTAGCTAATCTTACCTACTATTATTAGACTAGAACAACCATGTTTCATTAGAGGGAGGTATATGTTGGAAAATCTTATTTTAGTCTAGGAGGGCATGGCCTGGGATCATTCATCTCTACAACGAGTTATTTTTCTATAGATGGGGTATTTAAAGGCTTATGACAAGATCAAGTGGAATTTTATTCTTTCCATGCTCAAGGATCTTGGATTTGGTTGTTATTTTATTAGGGATATGAAAACCTTCCTTCATGATTCCTCCGCCTACCTCACTATCAGTGGTTATACCTCAGGGATATAACTCTAATACTCTATTTGACAAGGGTGTCCCCTTACTCTAACATTTTATGTTATTGACACTAAAGCATTGGGTTACCTTATAACTTCTAATGTCTCTTAAGATCATTTTCATGGCATTGTTTTTCTTGACTGAAACTCTTATCTTATCAATGCCTACTTTGCAGATGACACATTTCTTACACTTGAAAATCAAGATGTCATTTTTACTAAAACTATGCAATGTCTAAACACCTATGGTTTAGATTTGAGTTCTAACCTTTAATGGAGGAAAATCCAGTGCTTTTGACAAAGCATGATGCTAATGCCTAAGTGGATTAAAAAATTTAATTGGTAGTGGATCACTCGATGGGAAAAATTTAAGTTCTTGGGCATCCCATTCACTTTTGATATCTCACCTTCCAAGCTTTAGAAGTATTTCCTTAATCAGATCGAAAGGAAATTTGGTTATTAGATTGCTAAGCCCCTCTCTCTAATGAGCAAGTTCAATATTTTCACCAATATTTTGGTGGCCACTCATGTCTACTACTCCTCTTCTTGGGCCCTCTACAAAGCCTCTTATGATAATCTAGCCAAGCTTCTCTGTGATTTCCTCTAAGCTAATTCTAACAAGGCCTGGGGTTTTCATCGAGTGATGTGGGCTATTTGTTTCCTTTTGTATGATAAAGTTTCCATGGGAATAATTGATACTTATCGATAAATTCTAGACTTGTGTGCTAAATGGGTTATTTGGGCCATTGAGGTAAATGATGCTTGGAAAATCCACCTCTACCATTGCATCTCTTTAGGTTCTCCCTATGGAAAAACTAGCTGGTATAATATTGGATTTAAATCCATTCTCATCACTATTGTGTTAGTCAATATTATATGTTTCTTTACGGTCAAAAGTATCTAGAAGGTTTTTAGAGTAGTTAAAACCCACTTGAAGTGGGTAGGGGATAGATTTTGCATAGGGTTATCTTTTAATGATCATAATTTATGGTGGCCTCTTATTGTCACCAGTTTTTTAACTCCCCTAGTTGAGTTTCTTGGTATTAAGTCATTGTGATTATTCCATAAAGAAATTTGTGCTATTCATTATTTTGTTAATTCTAGAGAATAAATCCCCTAGCTTGATTTGAAAAGCAAATTTCAATTAAATAATGCTAACTTACATTCCATCTTTTGTATTTAAAAATTACTTCTTAATGTTATGTTCCATAAACTTGGCCTTAAACCTCCTCGAACATGGTGGAAGGACCAAAGGTGGAACTATAATAGGCATTTTAAATCCTAATCTCCAAGGCTTTTATATTAGGTGATGAGTCCTTTCTCCTTGGCTCTCGACAAGCTCAACAGACGATGGGGGACAAGCTCAACAGACGATGGGGCCTTTGGTCTTCTCCCAAGACTTGGCTCACCCATCTGGAATGTGTGTGTCACCCATGTTGGAGCTGAAAATTTCTAATTTTATTTAGTGTTTAATCTACCAAGGGCTCACCCTTGATAAGAAGCTACTCCACCTTTGTGTTCACAAGCCCTTCTATTAAGCTTGCAAGCGGCCTAAATATTTCACACATTTTTTAATGGTTTTTTCCTAAAACCTAGTATTCTTAGCATTGGATCCACTCCTTATTTCAACCCTTTCAATGTAATCCCTTTTCTTTGTGGCAAGCTCTTTTTGGGGATTATTTAAATTGACCACCTTCTATTACTTTTCTATGGAAATTTTTTCATACTATCATCCTTTTTTAGCTTTATAAAGCTATAAATAATATTATTTTTAACCATGGGGACTATAGAATTTAATTTTATATTAATGAAAAGGTTTTTTTTTTTTCCTTGGTTTCCTTGCATATCAAGGCTCAAATGGAGAATATGGTGTTGTACCTTCACCATCTGCAAGAGTTCCTTGACCACTGGAGGAGTGCCCTATTCACTATGATCAAAGTTACACCAAATGGCCCACCCCATGGGATATCACCACCTCCTCCCAGGAGACACCAAAGTAGAAGTTAATTCCATAGAATGAGATACTTTTAACCTTTCCCTCATCTAGGGGTTGTTAGTATGATTTTGATAAATTTGATGCTAGTCCTGCTCAGTGGTCTTTGGCGAGCATTGTTGTACCTACTTAGCCCATTGATGGTTGGGTGATCACTATGCATGATGACTCCTTGTATGGTTAGACTAATTTGGATATGTTGAACATGGAACTACCTACTTGGTCATGGATTCCTAAGGATCACCCTCTACTTCTACCTCCTGGGGTGGCAATATGTGCTTGATTATCTTTTTGGTTATTTATAGTTGTCTTTATCATGTTCTATACGATAATTTGCTAATGTTTTGAGCTAGTTTCCATTGCATAGTGGGGAAAATTGGGTATATTATTTTCAGGATTAAAAAAAAAATCCCTACCCATCCATACTTATAAAAGAGAGGTATGTGTAATATTTTAGGTTCTAATACAAGGCATCTCAACATCATTTACAGAATCATATGTGATACTTTTTTATGCCTTTGATTTGAAATTTATCTATCCTAATTATTATGTAGCCTTATGTGTTATATTTTAATTTTCTAATATAATATGAGGTGTTCTAATAAAAAAAATACAAAAAAATGTTATTCCATAAAATTGCAAAATCAAGACCTATGCATACTTAATTTTAGTTCATTTACATTAGTTAATTTATGAATAATATTTAGTATTTATTTATATCTATTTTTCATATCATATATGATTCATGAGTGAAAATGAGTGATTGTAGAGAATATAATTTGTCATATTGAAACCTAGTTTTAGGTTATTTTATGTCTCATACTCAGAAATTTTCTTCAAACATACTGCCCTAACTAGACATAAGTGCACCATGCTCTTATCCTAATGATTTTCTATTATACAAGTGAGTTCAATTTATCATTTCTTGGATCTAAACTAGATACAATCCTCGTACAACATTTACGTACATTATCAAGCTCACTGGGGGCATCTTATACATAGATTTTAACCTTCTTTGGCTATCCCTTACTATTCATAGCTCAATTTTTTACATGGCATAACATCTATCAATAATTCTCACTTACTAAAAAACTAATTTATTATTGGATACCTAAGTTATAAAATATACCAATGTTAAAAATAGCTTATGTTGATTAATTACATATATCATGCAATCTACTCATGTTTGGTTTAATTATCCATGTCTTATGTGTATTATCTATTTGGCTTATGGACTTTTGAACATATCCTTGTGTATGGCTCTAAGGATTTATTTTAGGTTTACATTTGTGTGAGGTAAATTTGAACATGTCCATTATATGTATCCCATTAGCCTTATATTGTTTATTTTATGTGCTTTGCATGTATTCTTTTTCTTTTTTTTTCATCATGGCCATGACACTTGATTGCTTGTTTTCTTAGTTTTTTATGCCATGATGGATATCATGTACCTTCCTAGTTTTTAATTCCATGATGGGTATCATGAATCTCTCCCCAAGTAATTATAATTATATTTTAGGACTCATTTTTATCAGTTATTTGTGTGCCCAATAGATATCATCTATCTTAAAATCATCAACATATATATATATATATATATATATATATAATCATACATGTTGATGATTTTAATATAGATGTCATCATCATCATGGAGTGTGTGTGTGTGTGTGTGTGTGTGTGTGTGTGTGTGTGTGTGTCTTATATATATATATATATATATATATATATATATATATATATATATAGACACACACACACACACACACACACACACACACACACACACACACACACACACACACACACACACAATGATGATTATAATGATGATGATAACTTATATATTAAAATAATCATGTATGATTACACACACACACACACACACACACACACACACACACACCATGATGATGATGATGATGATGATGATGATGATGCCATGTTCTTACATGTTATCATTATTAATCATATGTAAAACTTATACATAACATCTATCACAATTTTTTTAATTTTAAGTTAATTTCTTGAATAAGCGCATCAACTCACCTCAAAACTGGAGGCATACACATGGGTTTATTTTAGAGATCAGGTACCTATATTAAAATACACATATAGACTTCTATAGGCCTCACATAATCAATCACAAAGAATACCTAGAAAACACTTAAAAAAATAGTTTAGATAGGAGTGATTGTCATTGTTGTTCATATAGGGTGATTTTATACCATTACATAAAAATAGGTCATTATAGTATGTATTAGTCTCAGATAGTTCAAAATAATTTGATATAGGTTCACAATTTTTTTTCCAAAACATACTTATATTTACCTAGTTTGGGGGCATATATGCAACATGTGGCCCATGTTAACACACATGTTTTTCTCTCAAAATTATCATTAATATTTGTTAATCTCAAAATCTATATACACTAGATATCATAATGGGGGAATGTGCACAACATATGTCTTCCTCGCTCAGTTTTTCACTAGTTCTGCAGATGGAATGACAATTCTTGTCATTATCCATGCTATATACACTAGACACATATTATACTAACTTTTTACACTATTTTTACAATAGTTTTACACAAAAATTGAGCCTTATTGGCTACAAGAGTTGGTTAACCTTTTTTGCATGATGTTTTCACCCAAAAAATCTCTTGGGCTTTATACAAGGATTCCAAACTATTTCACTATTTTTATAATGCAATGATGGATTAAATCATACCTTGGGTTCTTGAGCACAATAACCCATCAATGAGGATTGGGGAATACACAATCTAATCCAATATTTTCAATGCAAATGAAATCTCCAAAAATCCTACCTTCTTTAGTGACCAACATTTTGCACCAAATCTCATAGTAGGAAAACACAAAATTTAACTTAATCAAGTGTATTTATTTATTTTTATTAAATATATAAGTTCTATCCTTTTTAATTCTCTATATTTATCTTAAGTAATAACTAATTTTATAAATGTTTTATTTTAGGTTCACATGAAACACAATTAAGTGTTTTTTCCCACATTAGAGACAATATTTCATAGGTAAATTCAAGTATCCACTTTTTATTTTAATCTAGTATTTTCACTTTTATTCATCACTAGAATAAAAGGGGTTGAAATGTAGACATGAAAATTAATATTTAAGCTTAAACATTACACTTTTGACCACTCTTTGACACACTTAGCTCATGACCTATTATAAGGCCTTTTGACAACTTTCATTAACCTTTTGTGTGGACAACCCATTATTATAAGAAAATATATGACCTAAAATTTCTCTATACATACCAATTATTAGCTTAATATCATTATCATAATAAACCATAATTCCATCTTATCATCTCTTGCCCTTAGAATAATAGCACCCCATCTAGAAAATAGTTCACCTTGTTATTGTCCCCCCTTTAAGCAATGTACTCACACCAATTAATGGATAATTTACAAAATTCAAATGTCACTAAAGGGTTATCCAATAAGTTTATCAAGCCCAATTTGAAGGAATTACAAAAATGCCACTATAAAATCAGCTCAAATCATTTTACACACTAAAAAGCACAATATTTTTAATTTTACATTGAAATCAGATTCCCTATTTCTCCCAATTCTAATTACATACAACTGTAATATCTATGAGATAAATTTTGGATACACTTATAAGGTCATAACTAATTCATGAATTACTTAATCACATTAGTATTTCACTAACATCTAATTTTTTTACCAGTATTTCACACACACCAATGTAACATGTGATAATTACATGGGGTTTGATTCCTCTTCAGAGTATTGGTATTTAGGCAACATTAAAAATAAGTGTTGTTGAGGTTAAGAAAAACTTCAACTTAGAACACTTTTTTAATTCATGATTGCATTTTATATTATTTTTTATTGAGATAGGGTTTCAATAAAATAAAGAGTTCTATAATGGTCCCCATAGTAGATCAAAATCTCTTGCATAATCTGAAGAATAAATAAGCAAAGGCACACATAACCCATATATATTAGATCCCTATTATTTTTTAGACAAGCCTAACCTATTTAGACAATTGTGCCCCCTACTACTATCCAATGACAATGTTATTGTCCAAGAACCTTGCCAACTCATATTTTGGGTCCAGACATAGTAAACATAGTCTCTATGTAAGTCTCACAACTAAAAACATTGTGCATATTTCTCTTTTACACTTTCCATATTCAATATATTTCCATATTTATTATGTTTTAAATGAGTTTGTAGCATTTATTCCATATCTGTGATAGTCTAATTTTACATAAGAGTTTGTCATATTTATGAAATATATTTCCTTAATGTTGCCAAAATTAATAAATACAATTTGATACCCCCTTTTGGTAGATTAACATAAATTTAGTATGATGTAGTAATTTTATAGCTAGTTAGTTTCATGGGTGGTTGAACTCATTATAGAACCTAAACCTCCTGAATGCTTATAAAAGATTTCTAGAAGTTGAATAAAATATATGAGTTTACTATTGATTTTTTTATCTCATCATTTTAATTATTTTTATGTTCATCCTACATTGAAAGTCAGAACATTCATCTGTGGTACAATGTCAAATATTAAATATATAAAAAAATTAAGAAAAAATATATTATAATATATTTTATTGGAAAAATTTTAATATACCTTTACTTTATCATTTTTAATATGCATATATACTTCTACATTGTCAATTATTTTACAAAATTTAATTTTTTTGTAACATATTTTTGAATTAAACTTTCATGATGGGTTTGAAGCCCTTGGATGGGCTGGAATAGGTTGTGATAGGATCAATTTTGATTACTACCTAGATTCAAAAAATGTTAAATTTATATTTTATAATACAA
>JARHVA010006682.1:445000-487500 GCA_037957365.1 Torreya grandis | reverse complement strand
TCATTGATAGGGTTTATGTATAAATATCATAGAGAAGTTGACAAATCAATTTTTTTTTTGTGTCATTTAACAAATTTATAAACTTTGGTCACATTATGCAGTATTTTTCCAATGTTGAAAGAAATTAACTATTTAATAAAACATGACCAAGAGAGATATATCTATATTATTGACTTCATATGTTTGAGAAAATGTGTATGTCAATGTTTAGATATATTATACACATCAAATGAAAGCTTTCACAGACCTATTTTTAGATTCTAGAAATTTATTTAAAATTTAATGTACATGATCATCTTTGTGTCATGGTCAATGGCATTGAGATCCCAATGCACAGATGCTCTAGAAGACTTGAAGTTGTGGGAGTTGAGCCTAAAGATGTACCTATGACACATTTACTATATGATATTATTTTGTCTAAAACATGAATTACATTAAGAAAAATCTCATAAAGTTTAGCCTCTGAGATCATATAAGATTTTCAAAGGGATGAATTGTTGGAGGGTATGGGAGTTGTGAATCCTATTTTTTGGAACAGTGTTAACAGTAAAGAACATATCAACACATTATTTCATAAATACATGGGTACAATTGTTATGCATTTTTATAAATCTATAGATGTGAATAGAGTCTAAATTAATTGTATTTTAAATAAATAATTACTGACATCTCAGTCAATACAGTTTGGGATTACAATGATGGATCCATTTTAGTGTTTAAGTGACTCAACAAAAAATGGTGCCATTACATGTCTATGGAAAAAAGTTTATCCAAGCAGTGTATTACAAGAAAGTATTAGTGAATATTTAAGATTATATGAACTTGTTAAAAAAATTATTTTGGGTTATATGGAAGATGAGTGAGTGTTTAGTGCATTATCCTTTGTGAAGTCAAAACTTAGAAATAGATTGGATAAAAATCTAGAGCCTTGCTTGCGAATATATATTTCATGTTATTTTGTGGACAATTTTCCATATGACAGAGCAGTGGAAACATGGATTTCTCTAGTTGAAATAAGAGGTGTGACTAATATAGCTACCAATATAGAGGATGATAATACTAAAACTAAATATGACATTGGCATGGTAGATGTAAATCACACTTACAATGAGGAAGTTTATCGAGGATTGTTTCGGCTACCCAACTTTTAGTTTGATAAGTATAGAAATTACTATTTTCTAAAATATTTCTTATTTTTTCATCTTCAAATACATTAAATTGTGTAATCTATTTCTTTCATCTTACAATTATGAGTCTTATTTAATACATTAGAATTAATATTTTTTTTGTCCTATTACAATTTTAGGTATTTCAAATTGAAGTATATCTTTTCAATGCATGGCATTCATTAAGCAGCAATCATAATTCTAATTAACATTGTATATAGCATTTCTTTATAGCATTCATTGAAGCATACAAGTCTTATGTCTAGATATGCAAGGTACACCTTAGGACACCAGTTCTCTTACCACTAAAACTCCAATTATTAAGATTTGTTATTTTTTCATTATCATAATTGTCTATAATAGTGATTTGAAGATCCTATACATAGATTTAATACATGCATAATAGTTTAACAATAATTATTCTATTACATGTTTACATTAGTACCATTACACAAATATATAGGAAATATTTTTATGATAGTTAGAACTTGGGGTCATATATTTCCAAATTCCACCAAAATCAATGCAATCAATGCTACAACTACTAGAACAATGTAACAATGCACTCAAATCTACAACTACTAGAACAATATAACACTATAACAATGCATTCGAAACTGCAACTCCTAAATTAATATAATAATGCATTCAAATCTACAACTAATAGAACAATATATAGTATAATAATGAATTGAAATATTATAACTACTAGAATCATATAATTCCATAGAATATTTACTCTAGAATAGGCTATTTTTCCTACAAATACTACAACTACTACAATATTCAAATACTACAATAGGATATTTTTATTAAGACTCTATGGACTGGGTATCACCAGAGCCCTCTAGAGCACATTGACCTTTATTTTCCCCCTATTTTCTTATTTTATAAGCACGCACTCTCCCCTGTAATGAATAACAGGCTAAAAATTGTTAATTTGAAACATATATAAAATAAGAAAATGAGACATAGGAAAACTAAACTTACCTTCTATTCCTCAATAGACAAAGCATTATATTTCATTTTTTGATAGAGGGCAGTGGGAATTATAGTATCATAGATTTTATATAAAGCCTTAAAATACAAGGAAATAATGTAGTTGGAAGATGAAATGGTGAAAGTGTATTTCAAAAATGCAAAGTTCAACTCTGCCCTAATCTTGCTAGATATAACTATATGCCAGTCAGATACAACACTCGACAGAGAATGAAGAATATAGTAAACAACCCATAAGGGAATGTTTGATGGTCTTCCCATTAAAACAATTCTCACTTAAAAGAAATAGATAATAGATTTGAGAAATGGATTGGTTCTTTTTTCCATGGGGACCCCCCTTCGATTTTGACTATCGATAATGAAAATAGAAAACATGCAATTATAATAAGGATACCAAACTATTTATAATAAATGATTTAGGTATAATTTAAAAATGTTAATTTTATTTATAAATTTAACACTTACCAGTTAGGTCAATGGCCACATTGTAGACCAACTCTAAGTAATTATTATTGACATCAAAGAAGATAACCTTGGTGCTAATATGACTTATATTGTAATGTGGAAGACCTGTTACATTGTAGATATCTAATGGAGAGGTGCCAAAGGATATTGTTGTATTATTAAAGTAGACATAAAAATGGCTCTCACTATAGTTAAAACATGTAACCAGAGATTGTAGCAAGCTATTATTGATTGGTATATCATATTGATGCATTTACATGAGGCCTCTGAGCTCACATTAATCAATCCAATCAACAAAGAATTTTGGCTGCTCTACCATCTAGAGGAAATATGGACATAATAGATTATTGAAAATATAGTTGTGTATCCCCCTGATTGACTATGAATTTCCATGGATGTGGAAGCCATTGAAATTTAGGTGCAGAGTTGAAGTAGGTAGGTAGAATGAGGAAAACTTGAGTTTGAAGTAAGTAGGATGAGAAAAAATATTAAGTAAAGTGTGAAAATGAGGGCACTATAGGGGTATTGGTAAGCATGGAGGGGAATCAGAGCAACTAGTTAGAATGACCGATGATAGGTGGGGCACATTTGTTGCTTAATGGTAGGGTGTTTAGTATTATAAGGACGTGTGGAAGCATAATTCTATGTGATAGCATGGCACCATGTGGTAGCCTGGCACCATGTGATACCATGTTGATGGGAGATAATAACACATGAATTCAAGTAAGAAGGATGTTAGGAGATAGCATGATGTTGTTGGGTGATAACGTACTATCACATGATATCATGTTATCATGCAACAACATGTTATCACATGATGGTATGATGTTGGGCAATGATATGTTATCAAACAATGGTATGTTATTACACAATAGTATGGGGCCACTTGACACCATGACAATAGGGGATATTGTACTACCACCTGGCCTTATGCTGTCACCTAGGATTATGCTACTTCCTATCAGCTTGTTGTCTCTAGGCACCATGTTACCACCCGATAGTATGACACTTCATAGGATAATAATGCAGGTGGCATAATGTCACCTGACAACGTAGTTTTTTAGAAAATAAATAGGGCAATTTTCCACTTTCTTTTCACACTCTGATTCACCAAGGTAGCGAATCTGATTCACCTAAACAAACCTAGGGGGTTTTTGTCATGGACTAATAAAGTGAACCCTAATGGAGTGTGATAAAGATGAAAATTGTGATGGATATTTTAAGGTTTCTTGGGAATATTATGGTGGAATTTCCTATAGATTCATAAAATCAAAACTAAAAAATCTTGGTGACACATAAATGTTAGGAGTACTTTCATAGAATAAGAAGATAAAAAAATATTTGTAGTGTTCATCATGATTTCAAATATGTGAAGTCCAACAATTTTAGAATAATTTTTTTATGTTGATGGATGTCCTATAATGTGAACCAAGCCAAAGTATTTTAAGGCAATTTGTAATCACCATAAGTGAATAAAACATAATGGATAAAATTTTCATTTTCTTTTTCATATAAGGTATTTTTCCACAAATGTAATTAGTATAAAAATGTATAAGGTAAAGTAACTTTAGAGGTGATCACCAAGGGGTGTAAGATACACTGGTAAAGTCATGTGATTTTAGAATATAATCTATGTGAGATTCTAGTAATTAATAATATATATTAAATTTGATTACAACATGACTTTTTTAGAGAAAATTCAAGGTTGAATTTGAGAAAAATATTTTTCAAAGGGAATTTGATTATTTTCGAAGTGTTTGACAATAGGCACTCAAATTACATTAAGAAAATGATTGAATGAAATGTTGGGATATGTGAAACAAGAAATTTGTAAGTGTGATATTTAGGGGCATACCTATGATCTGAATTAAGAATAATGTTGGATTTATCCATCTAGGAATTGATTATTGATAGTTAAACAAAGTGACTATTAAAAATATAAATCTTTTGCCTAATATTGTATACTTGTTTGATCATGTAAATGGAGCTAGAGAGTTCTATAATGTTGATATCAAGTTAGGTTATTGTCATCTAAGGATAATAGAAATAGATATCCACATGATTTATTTAAGGACACATTATGACCATTATGATTTTGCATTAGTACCTTTTGACTCTAACTAATGCTTCAACAATCTTCAAGAACCTTAAAAATGGCATGTTTTTCCATATATTAACTAGTTTATATTGATATTCCTTGATGATGTCATTATTTAATCCCACATAGTGGACTAACAAGAATAATAGTCTTCAAGTATTCTTTGGTTTCTTTGTCGATAATAACTTTACAAAAGTTTTTAGAAATGTGCTTTCTTTAAGATAGATATTTAGTACTTGGGACACATTGTTTCTATTGAGGTAATATTAGTTGATCCCTATAATATTTGAGATATTTTAGAGTGACTTGACCTACTTTAGTGACTAAGCTACATAATTTCTTGGTGTTATTAAGCTAATATTGAAATTTCATATAATACTTATCCCACGTATCCCATCCCATAAATTTACTTTAGAGGAAATAATTTAATTTTTTATGGATAGATGAGTGGTAGAGGGCCATTCAAATTATAAAAGAGTACCTCACCATATCCCCCATAATTATAGTTCTTAATCAATCACATGACCTTTTAATTTTCACTAATGCCTCTAAGGAGGGCATTAAAATGTTCTCATGTAGGTTAGTAGGTTGGAAGTTTATGAGTCATGGAACCTTAAGGACTATGAGTTTAAATACCCTACCCATATTTTTTTCCTTTCCTTAATCAATCATGCTCTTAGGAGATGGCACCATTCCTTGATTGGTCAACATTTCATTTTGATGACAAACCACTTCAGCCTTCAACAAATTTTATCTCAACCTAATCTAAATGCCCAACAATGGTGTTATGTGGAGCTCATACATGAGTACCATTTTGATATAGATCCATTATTAGGATACTACATTCTTTTCCCTCAATGAGATAACATTTTTAATTTAAGAGTTAAATTATTGAGTGACTCCCCAAGATAAGATCTTTTAGGATGTGAAGTGGCAGTGTAATTCATAGAAGTCCATAGTGAGAAAGTTTACATGCTATTCCCTTGAGTCCAATGGTCACTTATACCAAAAAGAGAGCATTAATGTACCATATTATAGATATTTACACCATTTTATCTTTTCTAAAGCCATTCAAGCCCTATATTTAAATAATCTAGGGGTGAAAAAGGTCCATGCTAATATTAGCCAATGGTATTTCTGGCATGGTTTACATAAATATATAATTTTTAAATGTAAGTATGCCTTGAGTATCATTACATCAAAGAAGAATATAAACATCTAGATATAATTTTATATCCCCGTAAGATTCCAAAATTGAAACCAGACACCATTTCTATGGATTGTATTGTTGGTCTTCCTATGCCCACCTATCATCATAACACCATCATGGTGATAGTGGACAAATTGACTAATGTGATGGTTTTGCATCTAATACCACATATAACCAAGATCACATATAAATCCATAATAGTCAATATATTAATATTGGATGATATTTTCATATTACATCATGTAGAAACTCATAGTCCTCAGAATTGTTGTTGTCTAAACACTAAGTCTAAAAGGCCTAAGGGTTTTAATTGTAAAGATACAACTTCCCAACCTATGAAAATTAATATTTCTAAAGAAACCATCAATTATGAGATGATTACTATGAGTGAATCCATAGAGTTGATAAAAAAGGAATTTTAAAAACTTTGTAAAGTGCACATCACTTGAAGATAAGATTGCATATGTCAACAACCCTAAACATGTTGATGTTAATTTCATATATAAATATCTATTCAAAACCTATGTTTCTTAGAATATTTTATTTTAGGTGTCTATTAAGAAGATAAAATCACCTAAAAATATTGAATCAATAAATTATAATAATATTAACAAGAATCCAAGTGAAATTCAAAAGAATGTGATTCAAAATAAGTCGATCAAATTAGTTCCAATGCATCCTACAGAGCAACTGAAATAATATTTTGATTATCATAGAAATCATGGACATCTAAGGATAAATGCTAAGCTTTAAAAATTACAACTCAAGATTTTATTGATAGTGTTAACTCTAGATATTATACTTTTATCAAAACACCACTAGATCTAAGCAAACCTTATATAGTTGAACAACTACTAAAATTGTGAATCTATCTTCTTAGACTGATTTATCAAAATAAAACTTAAAATTTAAAAAAAAAGTTACAAAAAAAAAAGAAAAAAGAAATGCATCAAGAAAATGAACAATTGCATAGTTAAATGTTTCAAAATGAAAACTTACAAAAAATAATAATAGTCTAAAAAATAACATGTGCCTAAAAAAGAGGCTCCTAAGAAGGAATTTGAAAAGAAATATGTAACTAGTAAGAATGATATTATAATCATAGTTTCGAAGGGGGCAACTTAAAATTCTTCCTCATTTCTAAATCCTTCGATTGTTAAACCTCCTATAGATGACAAGTGTTATGCAAATGTTAAAGTTATAAACATTTTTAAAATGAATGTATGTAGTTATATATATATATATATATATATATATATAATCTATTAGATATAAAATTAAACACTTAAATATGGATATATCATCTAAACCATGGATTAGATCCATTCAATTACCTAAAGCTATTCATCCTAAATAATTTAATGTTCTATTTAACATTGATCATGAGTTACAATAATATAATGTTATGATAGCAAGGTCATGGCTAAGAGAAATAGAGGAAACACTTGGGAAGAATCATGGTTATATTAAATTTGATCATGAATATGTGAATTTTACAATTTAAATAGATGTAACATCTTTAGAGTAGTAATATAAAGAGGAAAACATGCCTTAAATTAATATTCAAGGAAAAAATTCTAATGCAACAATAGCAAAGGCACATGATACTAAGAGTATAAAACAGATTCTAGAGTAATAATGATCTAATAGACCAAATCCATAATATGGTGTAGTTGGTTTAACATATCATACTATAGATACAATAGATGATTGGAATGACATGTCCAAATTACAAGATGAAGATGAGGATTATGACATACATTATACAAAGTACATATGAACATCCAATTGATCAGACATTTGACTGGTAAGAACACAATCTATTATATATAGCTTCTAGATATTTTATTGATTGTTCATACCATTTATTCATCCACATCCATCAACATGTGTACATATGATTTTTATTTGATCATTATTATATCCATTGGTTTTTTATTGACCCTTCTATAACTTAAACTTTTTACAATAAATTTGAGGTATAAAATATAACATAGAGGCCTCGATGGGATGGAAAGCCTGTGTAGAAACAATGGAACTAGAGCATAGAGGTTCACATGGAAACAATGATTTTATATAATAAAGAAAGTAGAGGCATGACATGAATCCATCCTCTTTACTTCTTCTCACTACACAAATAAAAACAAAAAATCTTGTAACTAAAATATTCCCCAAATGTGATTGGAAGAATTATAAATGGCTATCAATAATCTAAGATCTTCCTTTTATATATATTAGACTTAAGATTGGAGATCTAAGGGAATGGAGGGACCATATTTAATAAATCATATGGCTAAGACTTAAATTCCCTCTGATTAACTGTCTTTATCAAAATACTATTTCTTAATTAAATAAATTTAAAAGTATAATATTTTCTAAATGAAAATAATATTTCCAAGAAGATAACAAATACTAAATAAAGACTTCATGATAAAATAGAATAGGATAAATTACACATAATATTTCATATTATAGACTATTTAACCTAAGAAAATCTTATAGAAAAAACCCAACATCGTAACATCCTTTATTATTATTATTTTAACTTAATTGTCTTACAATATAATAACTTAATTTTTAATACGGATCCCACCCCAATGAATGTACGAGTATATAGAGGCACATCAATCAATAACTACCTAAGAAGTCATACAATACCATGGATACTAAAAACATGGGCCAAGAATACAACCTATAATGGTTCTCTAAGGTATATAACATATACAAAGTATTAAAAGATATCTAATATTTGATCAAATTAATTAATACTAATTAACATTATTTATTTCATTAATCATGAGACCATAGTGCTTGGGTTATTGATTGAAATTATATGACTTAATTATTTTATTTGCATCCATTTAATTACAATGTAATTAGATGTCTAATTTTGGCTATTTCCCATCTGGTGGGTGATAAATTTTTATCACCTTAGACCTTTTTGTCCTAGAGAACTAGGCGAGCATGGGTATGAAGCCAAACCTGATTTAACCTAGAGCATTGTGCTCGTTGTGTTTACCTAGCTTGATTTCATGATGACTGTGGTGTGGAATATATTATTGATGTCTCCTAATGTGTGGACAAGTCATAGCTTATTTCTATCTAAAATTTTAAAACAAATATCATATTTTTAGCCTAATTTCATCCTATGTTGTTTGGTTATGTTTGATTTTTACATATATCTGAACAAGTCATAGCTTATTTCTATCTAAAATTTTAAAACAAATATCATATTTTTAGCCTAATTTCGTCCTATGTTGTTTGGTTATGTTTGATTTTTACATATATCTGAACAAGTCATAGCTTATTTCTATCTAAAATTTTAAAACAAATATCATATTTTTAGCCTAATTTCGTCCTATGTTGTTTGGTTATGTTTGATTTTTACATATATCTAAAGCATTTTATTAGAGCATTATCATTAAAGTGAAATTTTTTATGTTATAACAAAAATATTACATAATACATGTTTGTCTTGTTGATTAATTATTAAAATTATTAGTGTGTTGTTTTCGATAATTTTAGTGTTATGAGCATGGTAAATATCAAGATGCTCTATGTATTATATAGTATAATTCAAGTCCTATGTGAATTTTGTATTCCTTGTGTTTCTGCAAGTATTTCTACCCAATTTGAGAAATAAGAACATATTTTATTTTGTAGGTGTTAAGAGTAATGACATAAAGTTTAGGGCGAGGATTTTGAAACTAGAACCAAATAAGCCTAGGCATCAAAAAAATACTACATGTTTTTATTTGGCATCAAAAAAATACTACATGTTTTTAATTGTGTTGAGAGCATATTCATATTCCAGATATTGTTTAGAACATTCACATGTTCTAGACAACATCCTTTACATCATTTTTCTGATTCAATTTTAATTTACTTCTGAATACTCATTTTCAATGTTAAATCTTAATAAGTGTCACCAAAAAAATTAATATCTAAGATTAATCTCTAATCTTTATTTATCTTCCCATTTCTTTAATTTTAAAATTAATGAATTAAATTAATTATTACTTTATACATTATTTAATGTAGATGTAGAGGTAGGCATTTGTAGTGCAATTTTAGTGTAAACCCATTTAATTATAACAGAGATTCAAACGTCTATTTTGTAATGTGTAAAATCCCTTTCTTAAAGTGTATGTTTACATTGAACTAAATAATAATGTAAAAATTCTTACAACCAATAGCAACCAGATTGCCACCACCATAACGAATTCGTACAGCCCAATCCAAATTATCTGACAACAAAGTTATACCAACTAAAGCAATATCATGTATAAAAATAAAACATGTGAGCCATTTTGAGCCAACATCCGATTTTTCTTGCCGAATATGCATATGTAGGTGATCGAAACTGGTGGTGTTTTTCTTGTACATCTTGTAGATGTTTTGACCGGTAGACCCTTGTAATTTTAATGGAGTGGAACTATAATATATATTAAAGATACTGAGCTATGGTTTCACACCAGGCCCAATAGTTGAAGTTAAAATTCAGAAAAATTCCGTTTATCTTGATTGTCGTCACTTTAAAAATAAAAAATTCATTGAAAATTCAATCTTGACATAACCTCATGTAATGTCATCTAATACTGTTAGCTTAAAATAGTAATTGGATCTGATATTTCTACATCAACTAACACACTTTTTTTATTAATACATCCTACTTGAAATCTAAATTTAGTACTAGCAACTGTCAGAGAACGAGTGGGAAAGAACAGGATCAACATAATATAATAGAGGAAAAGAAGCAGAACATAGCAGAGGTATGTAGAATTTAACAAAAGTTTGGTGAAAGGATAACATCGTAGAATATAGCAGCTATAGAAAAAATATAGTAGTGTGTGGAGAATAAAGCAACAACTCAACAGAAAAACAAAGTACAGAATAGCAATAACTATAGGGAAGAAGATTTTCAGCCTATTTTGGTAAACAACAACGTTATATATATATATATATATATATATATATATATATATATACGCTCTGTTGTTTGTGTTTTCATTTCTGGTTGCAATAGTTTCATTTTGTGTATAGTGTAGTATTTTAAACCAAAAAAGAGCACACATTGTTTTTGAATTTATTCGCAAAAAAAATTAGTACAGAGTTGTGTCTATTTGATATTTTCTACAACAAATTGGTATCAAACCCAGCATGGCTGTCAGCAGTAGCATCTCGTAACAACAACACCCAATGTTTGATGGTTATAACTATGATGTCTAGTGCATCAAAATGAAGACAATATTTTTTTCTTATGAGCTATGGGAGTTACTTGAAGAAAGATATATATAGAGGAAGTTGCTTATGTTGCATTTAATACATTCATACAAACACAAAGGGACATGTTAAAGGAGAATAGGGCAATGGGTGCAAGGCTTTGAAATACATTCAACTGGTATTGACTAATTCAATCTTCCCAAGGATAGCAGAAACTACTAATTCCAATCAAACATGAGATATCTTTCATAACGCATACCAAGGAAGTGAGAAGGTGACGCTAATTAAGATAGAATGATTAAGGAGACATTTAAAACCCTCATGGAATCTAAGTCTATTAATGACTTTTTACCATAACTATGAGCGTAGTTAACATATCAAGACCAATGCAGATTGTATACAGAAACATAGGATAATATATAATTTCTAAGTATTCCTAATGTGGTATAAATATAAGAGTCCAAGGAAATTAAACCAATGATTGTTGATGCGCTGACGGATTCATTGCAAACCCATGAAAATAGGGGTAATAGACCATCTAGCTCTTTTCTTGAACAAGCCTTCGAATAAAATGTGATAGTTAAAAATAGGTAGAGGGGAGCTAATAACATAGGGAGAAGTAGATTCAACAATAGCTAAGGAGGAGGAAGGCATAATAATTAATAACCACAAGCAGGAAGAGGAAAGAGCAATATCACTTCTCGAGGAGATTTTTCACAAAAGGTATGATAAATCTAATGTCCAAAGTCTTTATTATAAAACATATCGATATTATGAAAGTGAATGTAGGAAAAATGAATACGATATGATTATAAAAAATATAAATTTTTATAAAGGAAATGAAGATGGAAGTGATATGAATGAAAATAATGAACATTTCTTTATCACTTGCAACATAGATAGGAAAGGGAGCAATGAAGACAATAGCTAAAGAAACCAAAAGAGTGGAAAGAATGAGATGTTTAAAAACATAGATGATTCTATATAATATGAAGCTAAAATGGGAAACAATGTCAAGGTCCTTATTATGCACGAATGTAATATTTCCATTTGCACGAAGCAAGGTGACAAGTGAAAGATTCGATACATGAAATATGTCCTAGGTTTGAAGCATAACCTCATCAACATTAATGATTTAGTCCAAAATGGATATTGAATAAAATTGAATATGGAGAATCCATAATATTGATAAAAATGATAGTAATAAGTAAATAACAAATGTCAAAATGACAAAAAATAAAATGTTTCCATAAGAATGCAAAATAAATTTTCTATAGCATTTAAAATAGTTGTAGCAGATTGGTATAATTTGTGGATATGATCATTTGAGCTTCATCCGCTTAAATATTCCTTATAATAAATTGATGGTAAGAGGAATGACCCTAATTAAATATCCAAATAAAATTTGTGAGAGTTTCACATTTGAGAAGCAACATAGAAATGTTTTTCCCTTAGTTAAGTCATGGAGAGAAAAGGCCCCACTTGTGCTAATACATTTATATCTGTGTAATCCCATGAAAATCCTCTCTAGCCAAAAAGGAATACTTCATAACATTCGTAGATATTTTCAACATAATGACATGAGTCTATATCTAAAATCATAAATTTTGTGTCTTATATCTTCAAGCAATTGAAGGCCATGGTTGAAAAACAAAGTGGTCATTATATAAAGATATTAAGAACTTTTGTAAGGATAATACATTTCAAATTATTTTATAATGATAATGGGATCAATAAATAATTTATAGAAACTTACACACAATATAAAAATGGTGTACCAAAGAGGAAAATAGAACTATTCAAGAGATGGCATGAAGTATGATAAAGATGAAGGGATTGCCAAATGATTATTGAGCTCAAGAAGTAACACCATTTTTTTAAATAGATGTCCCATAAAAGGGTTTCATGACATGATTCCTCTAGAGGCATGGAGTTATATAAAGCCAAGTGTTGAACACTTCTGAGTTTTTCAATATCTAGCATATGCATTTGTGCATAAGTAAAGAAAAACAAAGTGGGATGACAAAGGCCAAAATGGCAATTCATTTGATATAGTGAACAATCAAAAAATTACAAGATATAAAATCTAGTCACAAAGGAATTGATAATCAACAGAGATTTTCAATTCATGGAAGATACAACATGGGATGATAAAGATGAATATCAACAAGAACCAACAAGGGTAATTAGATCCATACTTGAGAGTACACTAGCCAGTGGTACAAACATTTCTACACTAAGATAGAGTCTAATTTTACAAAGGAATGACTCTTCAAGTAGTAGCAACCATAATAGAGCACAAGGTGAAACTCAAGGGACTCCTTCGACACCTTCCAACTCAAAGCAACACTCAGGGAAAATAAGGATCCTATAAGAGATATATGAGCAATCAAGATATGAATATAATGATAATGATAATATTAATTTTTTTTCCATAACTAACCATGTTTACTTTGACGAAGCAATTAAGGGGAAAAAATAGTGTAAAATGATGTATAAATAAGTACAATAAATTGATAAAAATCAGACATGGGAATTAGTAATCCTTTTATTAGGAAATGAGCTCATTGATGTCAAGTGGATTTATAAAACCAAAACCATCACAAAAGTCAAGATTGAGAGACACAATGCAAGATTAGTTGTAAAAGGGACAAGTAATGACTTGGACGAGACTACAATGAAACAATTGCTCTTATATAAAGGATGGAAATAGTGAGAACTATCGTAGTAATAAAAAACCAACATAAATGGAAGGTGTATTAGAGGAATGTCAAATCAATCTTCCTAAATAATGTGTTAGAAAAAGAAGTGTACATGGCACAACCACTTAGATATGATATTTTAGGTCACGATAACAATGTTTACAAGGAGAATAAATCACTTTATGGGCTCAAGCAAACACCAAGGGCATAATACAACCACATATATTCACATTTGCAAAGAAATGAATCTAGAAAAAGTGGCACTGAACCAACTCTCTACATCAAGGCATGCAATCAAGGTAAAATTCTATTTGTTGTCTTATATATAGATGATTTAATCTTTACTAGAAATGAAAATCACTCCATAGAAGAGGTCAAAGTAATAATAAATAATGAATTTGAGATTACAGATTTAGGGCTGTCAAAGGATTTTCTTGGCATTGAGGTTAAACATATGGATGATAACATTTTTATATCTCAGTCTAAGTAAGCAAATAAATTTTTAGAGATATTTAAAATGAAAAAAATCAAGCCAACATCAACACTAGTAGCAATAGGTCTGGAGTTACACAAAGAATATTGCAACAACACTGCAGATCCAACAATGTATAAGAGCTTGGTAGGAAGCATAATTTATTTGATGGAAACAAGACATGATAACATGTACATAATTAGTCTAATTTCTAGAGTTATGGAGACTTCAAAAGAGACATACTAAAAAATAGAAAAAATGATCTTCATATATGTTAATTGCACAAAAGGCTATGGATTTTTGTTTATTGCATCAAACGATTTTGAGTTATATATATATATATATATATATATATATATATATATATATTTTGACTGAGCGGGTAGTATTGATGATAGACATATCACATTTGGGTATGTTTTCAATATCAGGTTAGGAGACATTTCATCCGCTTCAAAAAAAAAAACCCATTGTTTCACTCTTCATGATTGAAGCCGAGTACATAACAGCAGAATCACCTACGTGTCAAGTTCTTTGGATCAAAAAAATCCTATCAAAATGATATGAGGATCAAACATAATCAACAACAATATTTTGTGATGATCTATCTTCTACAACTCTAACAATAATGTAGTTTTCCATGAAAGGAGCAAAACAATAGCAATCATAAGAAGATAGTTGAAAGTGGAGATATTGAACTTCAGTATTGTAACCCAGAGCAGCAGTTCTTATATATTCACTAAGGCATTATCAAAATAAAAAAGTTAATGTCTAAGACAATCTAGGCATCATAAGCGTAATAACAGTAACTCCGGAGTGTTATACAACAACTACTAAATCGCACATACAGCTCCGAAGTGTTTTTCCAACAATTCCTAAGTCACACAAGTAGCTCTAGAGTGTTTACACGACATTCCTTGAGTCACACAAGCAGCTCTAGAGTAGTTCCACAACATCCCCTGATTCACAAAGGTAGCTTCGGAGCGTTTTCATAGCAACTCTTATGTCATATATGTAGCTCTCTAGTGTTTTGCACACCAACTCCCAAATCTTCACAAAGAATACCAAACTATCTTCATAGGTGAAAAAATAATTAAACAAATATAATAACAATGTAGGAGATGTGTTGAAAATATAAGCTTGACCTATTCTCATTTAATGTCATCTGATAGTGTCAGCTTAAAATCCTTATTGGATTTAACTCTATCAACTGACAATTTTTGGTTAATGCACCTTACTTGAAATTTCAATGTAGTACGAGTAGCTGTCAGAGAATGAGTGGAAAAGAATACGAACATCAGAATAGAATAGAAGAAAAGAAGCAGAACGCAGCACAGGTATGTAGAACAGATCAACAGTTTGGTGTAAAGAGAACAGTGTAGAACATAGCAGCTGTAGAAAAAACAGAGTAACAATGTGTAGGGAATAGAGCAGCAGCATCAAAGAAGAACAGAGAATAGAACAGTAAAGAGAATAACCGCAGTAGCCGTAGGGTAGAAGAATTTTAATTTTTTTTCGAAACCGAAGTATATGATTATATATATAATATATATTGTTTATGTGTATTTTTATAATGTTGCGATAGTTTAATTTTGTGTATACTGAAGTATTCTAAACCAAAACAGAGCACGCCCTGGTTTGGAACTTATTCCCTAACAAAAATTAGTATAGAGCTGCTCCCGTTTGATATTTTCTAAGACAAAAATAAAATGACCAGAAAAAGAATTCAATACATAATACATAGGTGCAATGACTTTTGGATAGTTACATTGGGAAGATTCTAAGCTGATCTCGTGGAGCTCGCTGCTCAACGAATAGATCACACTCATCTTAAACCATATTTACAGTTTATTGAAATAAGGTAATGCCAAGCTATCACCAGGCGTCAAAGCCAAATTAACTAACACAGCCACTATGCAAATTGGAACCAGTAATAACATGAGTGGAGGAGGAGGCAGAGAAGGAAGAATCAGTGGAAGAAATAATAATGATACAACCAGGCAAAACAGGGCCAAAATTGATCCAATACTGAAGTAGGTAACACTACATGGACGCTTAGTTTGTCTTACTTCCCTTCGTGTTGACACTCTAGCCATTTCCGCACATGAACTATTGGAACCACTTTTCATTATGTTCAGGGAACTGGAGGCTAAAACAGCAAAACGATACTAATTTCTTCCTCAATCCATTGCAAATTTATTAAATTGGGATTTCACCTTATAAAATTCCTACTGCAGCTAAGAAATTCTTTCCGCAGCATTTAGAACGCACAAAATCCAATGTCTTGTTCTAAAAAATATCAAAAATATACTCAAACTTACAGCCAGACGAAACTTTATACCAGTAAAGCATCTTCCGGAGCACAGGATTTCAAAAGGAAACCTCCAAAACGCCTCAAAGGCCAAAAGGGCTTCGATGATTGCTCAAACAGCTGCCATCTGTCTTCATCAGCCGCATACAGCTTACAGCTTTGTATCCTCTGCCCCCAAAAATCTGCAAAGTGCAATGAATCTGATATAGAATTTTTCATTTACTGATATTTTAAGTCTAAATTTTTTTACTCCACTAAACTGTCAAAACGAAATTCTTTTACAGATTCATTCTAAATTAACAAAAACGACTTGAGACTTGCACCAATTTGAGAACTGCGCCGAATTTAAATGAATTTCTCCTGCTTGAGTGAACAGCTCCTGACGCTTCTACTAGAAAATTCAGGTGAAATACAAATTTAAAAAAACACCTTCCGATACGTGGCAAAGTTTGTCCAAACTGGCCAAAATCGAGCTCCTTAGAAACGCCTAGAGCAGAGGGAGGCATACGTATCATCCGATCTCAAAGCTTTTCAATCAATCTAGAAAATTTATGCTTGAAATTACAATTGAAACCCTGATAAACATATCGGTGTTAAGTCACCTCAACCAGATTTTACTAAAAGGTTGGACAACGACATGTTCATAAATCCATTGAATCGTTACAAGCTAAGTCATTTCCTAGTGCTTTAGTCAAAGGACATTTCCGTGTTTAATGATCTTGTTTTGAAATTTGTAGGGACAATTCCATCACGCGGAATGACTTTCAACTGTTAGGAAGTTCCGCCGCCTTAAGCACTTAGTGAACCTATGAAAAATTCAAGTTCATTGAACGAATTTATTTATGTAAATAGTCCTGCTACACATAATTATTACGCCACATGTTAGGATTCGTCTCCGATATTTTAATATTCCTTTGTCAGCATATAAAATGTTACCACTGGTATTTACATTGCAGATACTACCTATTTTGTTAAAGTCTTTTTGGATTGTTCATATAATGACATATACAAGTAGACATCCTTGGAGGTTTCTCTGTAAATTCCATGATCATGACATGTAGTTTATTGATATCAATATTGGTAAGTTTTTACATTTCAATAAAAATAATAAAAAAATAAACAATCAAGAAGGCAGTTACCATGTAAATTACAGATCTCTTTCATTAAATATTCAATTCTTATCACTTAACATTTTATGTATAATAAATGAGACAAATTTAATAGTCATAGGTTTTTAATAAAATTAACTGTAGGTTTTCACTCTTTCTTTTTACCAAATCTTTTTTTACTAAAATAAAAAAATTTATATCCTTTTTAACATAATTTATTGGTTAGACAAAGTTTTATTTTAATATTTTATTTATTTAATTGTACAAATTATTCTCAAGAACTATTATTATGAAAATACATTCTTCAATTTGAAAAACCATGATAGATGGAAAAAATCTCAAAAACTAAAATAAAATATTAAAACTTTTTAAATGATCATTTATTCCTTTCTTTAAATAAGGCTTAAGTGCTAGGTTAATTTAATACATTCATTACCCCCTTCATTTTATGAGAATTATTTGTGCCAACAATTAATAAAATATTAAAATTTTAATGATAATTTATTATTTTTGTTTAACATGTCTTTAAGAGTTAGACTAATTTAATAAATTCATTGTTTATTTAATGATAATTATTTATATAAATTATTAATCAAATATTACAACTTTTTAATAATAATTTATTCTTTTTATTAAACAAGGTTTCAAGTGTTAGACTAATTTAATACAATCTTACCTACTTCATGAGAATCATTTGTACATATGATTAATAAAATATTAGAACGTTTTAGTGATCATTTATTATTTTTGTTAAATAGGGCTAGATTAATCTAATACATTCATTAACAACTTCATGAGAATCATTTTTACAAATGATTAATAAAATATTATAACTTTTTGGTTATCATTTATTATTATCATTAAACATGTTCATAAGAGCTAGATTAATTCAATACATTCATTACCTATTTCATGAGAATTATTTGTACAAATAATTAATAAAATATTAGAACTTTTTTAGTGATTATTCATTCTTTTTGTTAAACAAGTGTTGAAGTGCTAGATTAATTTAATACGTTCATGAGAATTATTTGTACAAACGATTAATAAAATATCATATATTTTTTTTAATTATCATTTATTCTTCTCATTAAATAAGTCTTAAAGTGCTAGATTAATTTAATATGTTCATTACCCACTTCATGAGAATTATTTATACAAACATCATAGCCATAATTTCTCACTTTATTCCATCTATATCAATGGGGCATAATATTAATGTAGAATAGAATTGAAAGGGTTGTAGTTCAACTAGGGAGGATGATAGTTTATTAGTCCATCCACATGAGTAAAAATCCCTCTAGATATCAAATACAAAGAGTAAAAATAATTAGATATATTAATCTAGGTTCTTTTCATGTGTGATTTTCACTGATTGGATACTGTAATTCTAGGTTTTCAAAGAAGCATGCATGGAACAATAATAATGTAACTTATCAAATCAATTAGATAAAAACCTAGTAATTGTAAGAAGTAGGCATAATATAAATGCCGATAGAGAAAATAAGTGGTTTCAAAGTGAAGGAAGAGGTCAATGTGAGTCACAACATAGACTTTTTCTTTCAATTTTTTATGTTTTGGATATACACATCATCATACATTCTTGTAAATTGTTTGAAAAATAAAGTATGCAAATGATGAAGGTCTTGGAAGGAGTGCACTCATGAGATTGTTGTAAAATATTATCCATATCATTCAATACTATCAAATATCAATTTTTCTTATTTTTCAATGTTTGGTTGTGTAATTTATGTATCAAAATAAAATTTGTTTAAGATTGAATCAAGTTATATGAATGGTCAATACATATTTAGGAGATCTAATTGACATAATAATAAATTTTAATTTTTAATTTTTGGTTTAAAATTTTGAATATCGAACAAAAAATTGTAGAACAATGTTTCATTGGAAAAGACACTTTTTAATGGTGTAAATTATGTGTAATGTAACAATATTTTTAAAGTTTTGTAAAATTGTCTTATGTGTTATGAGAAGGACTTGTGTAAGTGTTTATATATACATGTAAATGATTTAAGCTTTATAAAATTTATTTCATTGATCACAATGTATAGAAAATGTTATAAATTAAAAACATCATAGTAAGTTATAAAATTTCAATTTTTAGTCCTTAAACAACCCATAATCTCCATAAAACAATATACATTTTATAAAAATCAAGCATTCAATATACCAATATACCAAGGAACACAAGGGAAGGGGAAAACCTTAACAACAATAGGGTGATGATGAGTATATTGATGTCTATGCATCATCTATCCAATTGTGCATTGGGATTTTTTTAGAATGAAATAAAAAAAATCAATTTAACTAAAAGTGACGGTTGTGGGCCATGCCAACAATGCATACTATTTTTATTCTTTTTGTTTGCATACTATTGTTATTCTTTTTTGTTGTTAAGGATAATACTCAACATCTAGTCCAAATAAAGAAGATGGACTGTAATAAAAATGAATGTTTTAAGGAATATTTCAAGGCTGCTAGGGTATCTTAAGTTTAACTTTCCAATAGGACTATAAAATCAAAAATGAAAAGTTAAATGAAATGTGAATGTTTGGAATGCTTTCAAAAAGGAAGAAGATAAATACAATTTTTTTATAATGTTCATCATGACTTCAAATATTTGAATTCAAGCATATTCATAAAGCTTAATTATGTTGATGGATGTATTACAGTGGGAACTAAACCAAAATGGTGTAGGTGGGGTATAATGTCCATGAGTGCATATGGATGGTATAACATTTTTCATCCATTTAATCATTATAAATTATTTTCCCACTAATGAATAAACGTGATGATATGATAAATATAAAACATAAAGTAACTCTATAATTGATGACCAAGACCTATGAGAGATGCTAGTAAAGCATAGAGTAATTCTACAAGGGAAAACGAAGGTGCTATTAGAGAATAATCTTTGTGAGATGCTAGTAATTAATAGTATATTTTAAATTTTACTTCTATGTGATAATTTTAGAGTAAATTCAAGGTCAAGTTTGACATATGTTTAATCTTCATGTGAAGTTCAATTTAAATACAAATTATGCCGAATACTTTGATATTTTATTGATCAACAATAAACATTTATATACAATGATAAACAATTACTAACCATGTAACTAATTGTCTAACTACTAACAATAGTTGTATAACATATTCCACCTAACCACTTAACCACTATGCTAACTCATCACTACTCGGTGAACTATAATTACATTAACTAAACAATATAATATGTCAAAATTTTCCAACATTCCCCCCTTTATTACATTGTTTATATAAACATAATTTTCCCTGATAGTGGTCCCCCCTTTATTATAAACACTATAAAAATATTTACTCTCTGTGTAGCCTGCTCACTTTTTGAGGTGGCATGCCATCTTTGTGGCTTCAAGTTCTTGGTGACACCTCAGTTTTTTCTTGCAAGATTACCAAAAACTTGGAGGTGTCAGGAACACTTCTCTCTACTAACCATGAACTTGGAGGGTTGAAGGAGGTTTTTAATACACTTTGGTGGTTTCTTAGATTACCACAAACCCTTTTCCAAGAACCAAATGCTACTTTAGTGCTTTTACTTCCCGCAACGTTCTTTTTTAGGAGGTACCAAATTGGAAAATAATGCTTAGTAATTTATTGAAAAATATACTATAAAACATAAAAAAAACACACCAAAATTTATCACCATAGCAATGGTGAGACCCTATCGTAGGTGTCTCATGAGAGGATGCTAGTTGTCCTCCAGCCTCCGTGTATCATCCAGCCTCTAGTAAATGAAGCTGCTTCACTTAGTCGATGAAGATTTGAAGCTCAATTGCATGAGGATAAATCCCCTCCACAGTTTGGACCCATTTGATATTTGATGAGATTTAACACAAAATGTTGCGTACAAGCAATAGTGCATCATTATACAAATAATTATCTTTGATTTTGACAATTTTAACATAAAAACTGACACTTCGACTCAAGACATTAAAATATCCATAAAACATATTTTTGACATTTTTAATAATATCAACACTAAACCCAAAAATATTAACACATTTTAATTTTTTTTTAATTTTATGAAACTAAAAGATAAATTTTAATAACTCAATAACACTAACATTTGATGATTCTAATAAAATGACCTATTGACAATCGAATAGACTTTAATATTGGCAATGGACCTAAAAATATTTAATGAAAGACTTATGGGTTTGACCATATACAAATATTAAAGACTCAATGAACTTACAATAAAAGCCTTAGTCACATATGACTAGGAACGACATTTACTAGATTAAATAAAAACTTAGACATGCATTGTATTTACCAATAAGCTTAACGCAGGAGAGAGAAACTATTACTGTTGTATGTGATCGATCTTCGTAGATATGCCAAGAGCCCAGCATATGATTTGGATGAAGATTTAAATCCTTTCATTAGATCTGACAGTTGTAGCGTAAGGTATTCCATGGTGGAGATGCCAAGGATGACACATGGCTGAGCAAAAGAGTGTCGATTGGAGCTTAGCATGCAGTGCTATTTGGTAGTTCATTGTATAGATAGCAGATGCTAAAGATGGGCCCCATAAAATGCACAAATCTTCAAAGTTTTAACGATGTAGTAAAATCAAATGCATAGAAATATCCACGATTTGCAAATTGCATGAATATGAGATATGATGCCAATTCATGGATGTGGCTGCATCGTTTTCTTCTTCAGCGTCAACTCTGATGCGTGATGATCTTGAACAGACTCCATGCTAGATCAAAACCCTATTTGGACAACACCGTGGGAATCTAGAATTCAATCAAACTTTGGGTTGATGCAAATGCCAACCAACAGTCACTTGATAATCTTCAAAGGAAATGTATTACTGGCGCAGAGTGGTGAGGGTCTGAAAAGGAACAAGAAAATTTTGTCTTCTAGTGCAACTGCAGAGGAACATGTTGAGCTTGCAACAAATCCAATGCTTTGGATCTGCTTCAGCCCCTATACTGTCATCTGGTTTTACTTTGGTTTCACTAACCTATTAAATGACCATACTCACGATCTTCTTTTCATATTCAGAGGCAAAGCATACTGCAACTACCCTATGAGCAATTCAAGTTAATTGTATGTAGTTATTTATGTAAATAGTCATGCTAGACATAATTATTACGCCACATGTTAGGATTCGTCTCCGATATTTTAATTTTCCTTTTCAGCATATAAAATGCTCCCACTGGTATTTACATTGCAGATACTACCTATTTTGTTAAAGTCTTTTTTGGATTGTTTATATAATAATATATACAAGTAGTCATCCTTGGAGGCTTCTTTGTAAACTTTATGATCATGACATGTAGTTTGTTGATATTAATATTGGTAAGTTTTTACATTTCGATAAGGATGATAGAAACCAAATAATTGAGGAGGTCGCTGCGACATAAGTTACAGATCCGTTTATAATAAGTATTCAATTCTTGTTGTTTAACGATTCATGTATAACAAGTGAGACAAATTTAGTGGTCAAAGATTTCTAATACATTACAATTGCAGGTTTCCACTCTTTCTTTTTATCAAACCTGACTTTATCAAAGCAAAAAATTATATCCTTCTCAATATAATTAATTAATTGAACAAAATTATATTTTAATATTTTAAACATCTAATTGTACAAACCTAATTGATAAAAAAACTCAAAAACTAAAATAAAATACTAAGACTTTTTGAATGATCATTTATTACTTTCCCTAAACAAAGCTTCAAGTGCTAGGTTAATTTAATACATTCATTACCCCCTTCACTTCATGAGAATTATTTGTACAAACAATTAATAAAATATTAAAATTTTAATGATCATTTATTATTTTCATTAAACATATTTTCAAGAGCTAAATTAATATAATACATTCATTGCTCATTTTATGAAAATCATTTGTAGAAACGATTAATAAAATATTATAACTTTTTTAATGATAATTTATTCTTTTTGTTAAACAAGACTTCTAAGTGTTAGATTAATTTAATACAATCTTAATTACTTCATGAGAAACATTTTTACAAATGATTAATAAAATATTAGAAATTTTTAGTGATTCTTTATTATTTTATTAAGCAAGGTTAGATTAATCTAATATGTTCATTAACCACTTCATGAGAATTATTTGTACAAATGATTAATAAAATATTATAACTTTTTTAGTTATCATTTATTCTTATCGTTCAACATGTCTTTAGGTGCTAGATCAATTCAATACATTTATTACCTATTTCATAAGAATAATTCTTACAAATGATTAATAAAATATTAGAACTTTTTTAGTGATCATTTATTCTTTTTGTTGAATAAGTCTTGAAGTGCTAAATTAATTTAATATGTTCATGAGAATTATTTGTACAAATGATTTATAAAATATTATAATTTTTTCAATGATAATTTATTCTTTTTGTTAAATAGGTATTCAAGTGCTAGATTAATTTAATAAATTCATTACCCACTTCATGAGAATTATTTGTAAAAATGCCATACCATAAGTTCTCACATTATTTAGTCTATATAAATGGGCCATAATAGTATTGTAGAATCAAATTGAAAGGGTTTTAATTCAACTAGGGAGGATGATAGTTTATTAGTCCATCCACGTGAGTAAAAATCCCTCTAGATATCAAAGATGGAGAGTTTAAAAAGTTAGATATATTGATGCAAGTTCTTTCCATGTGTGTTTTTGACTAATTAGATACCGTAATTCTAAGCTTCCAATGAAGCATGCATGGAGAAATAATAATGCATCTTAATAATTCAATTAGATAAAACCTAGCAATTATACGAAGGACACACATTACAAATGCTGGTAGAGAAAAAGAAGTGGTTTCAAAGTGAAGGAAGAGGTTGACATGAATCACAGGTAGTCTTTTTTTATTTCAATTTTTTCTAGCATGGATATACACACCATCATACATTCTTGGAAATTGTTTAAAAAATAAAGTATGAAAATGATGAAGGTATTAGGAGTGCACTCATGAGATTGTTGTAAAATATTTTCCATGAGATTCAATGCTACCAAATATCAATTGTTGTTAGTTTGTAATGTTCATTTGTGTGACTTATTTATAAAAATAAAATTTGTTTAAGATTGAATTGAGTTACAGGAATGATCAATACATATTTAAGAGATATGATTGAAATAATTATAAATTTTAATTTTCAATTTTTGGTTCAACATTTTAAATATCGAACAAAAGATTGTAGAACATTGCTTCAATAGAAAAAACCCTTTTAATGGATTAAATTATGTGCATTGTAACAATAGTGTAAAATTTTCATAAAATTGTTGAACCTAATGATGTTTTAATATGTTTTTGAATGTCTTATATTGAAGGAAGTTGATGGAAGTCACTGACATAGATAATAAATACTACAACAAATATTTTTCTTGTGTTATGGGAAGGACTTGTGTAAGTGTTTATATATACATGTCAACAATTTAGGCTTTATGAAATTTATTTCATTGATCACAATGTATATAATATGTTATAAATAAAAACCTTGTGGTAAGTTATAAACTTCTAGTTTTTTAGTGTTTGAACAACCTGTAATCTCCACAAAACAATATACATTTTATGAAAATTAGGTATTCAATTAGACCAATATACCAAGGAGCACAAAGAAAGGAGAAAGCCCTAGAAACAATAGGGTGATGATGAATATGTTGATACCTATTCATCATCTATCCAATTGTGCCTTGGTATTTTTTTGGAATGAAATATAAAAATCAATTTAACTAAAAGTGAGGGTTGTGGGCCATGCCAATAGTGCATACTATTTTTACTCTTTTTTTTGTCAAGGGTAGTAATCAAAGTCTAATCAAAATGAATAATATGGATTGTAATAAAAATGAATGTTTTAAGGAATATTTTAAGGCTGCTAGGGTATCCTAAGTTTTTATTTTTAATAGGACCATAAAATAAAAAATTAAAAATAAATGAAATGTGAATGTTTGGAATGCTTTCAAAATGTTAGCATAATTGGATATAGCGTACAAGTTGTTTTACATTATTTTCTAGATTGTTTGGTGTAACCATTTTAGTTGCACTAGTATCAAAGTTTTAGAATGTTATTACTATCATTCCTGGTAAGTTATTACCATATTTTGGTAAATGACTTTGTATATATTTGTATTGATAATGAATATTAAATCAATGCATTATTATTCTATGTAATAATCTGGTATGAAAGCAATGATATCCATCAAAGCTCCATATAGAATTATGAGCTTGTATGGGGCAAATCCATTCTTGTTCATGGTCTCCCCTTCTATATGAGTTCTTTTTTTTTGTGTCTTCTATGCATCTAAGCATCTAAACCACCTTTGGTCCTTCTATATTCTGATTAACATTGTATTGTCAATCATGTAACCTACTTCAAAATTTTATTAGTTACAGTCCTGTCTGCTAAAACCTCAACCATTTCAAGAGTTTTCTTTGAATCTACATTTCCATATATTAATTGAAGCCAAGCAAGCTAAAACTACACAATTTTTTGTGTCATTCTTTTCCAGTTGGAATCTTCAACCAAGAACGAATGTAATCTATGCAATAATATAAAACTTTATTAGATTGTTACCAGTGTGATTGATTTTGAGATCTACATCCTCATATTTGATTTGTCCCTAATATCCACATGATCTATATTATGTAATAGTGGATTTTGTTTAATAAAAGGGACTTATTTTAGATTCTACATATGTTCTGCTAAAGTTTTCTACAATTTACTACTTAATGCATTAGATCCATTGATGATCTAGCTCCCTAAGTATATTTCATAGCCATGCCTTCATTCCAAAGGTGGAACACAATCCTGTGAAAAGACACTTTGCATTTCAAGCAAAATGTGGCAGACCAGTTATATGCATTAGTTATTTGGTGATTTATCTGTTGGGTTTGTGTCATGCTTAATTGCATCAATTTTGTCTTAAATCAAGTTTTGTAAGTTGTTAGTAATATTTTTCTTAGGTAAGTCATTTCTTTTAGGTCTAAGTTCATTTAAGGATTATCATTGAGTATTTTAATACTTTGGACCATAGATGTCAAAATAGTTTTATGGTCTTAGTAATTTATCAGATTAAATTTGTTTAGTGGTCTTTGATTTTTTGGTCTAGTTCTCGGTTTATTAGGTTTTAGTTTAAGTTGTATGAACATATGGTCAAATAGATTTAGAGTCATTTTATCTCTTAAGATTATAGTCAATTGTGTTTAGTGCTAATGTTTTATAAAAGAGTCCAAAATTTAAAAAGCATAAAAAAGAGTTGGTTTTAATGTATGCCAATATTATATTTAGGTCCATTGTCAATATTGTCAAAAAAATTTAAAAAAAATTGTATGGATGCATGATCAGGTGAACCCAACATCTTGAGTCGTATGTAAAGACTGTAACCTATCATGAAACACATTTTTTTTAATGTTTGTCTATGAAAATAACTTAGGTATACTTTATCCTATCAGATATCTTTTGCTAACTAGGTAAGCATCTAACCATATAGATTATGCATCTATTATCCTGTGTCAAATAGATAAGAATTTAACCATACAGGTTAGGCATCTATTATCTTGTACCAAATGGGCAAGCATCTAACCATACAGGTTAGGCATATTACACATGAGTAGGTTATGTTCTGGCTAGAGACTTGACTTATTGAGATCAACTAGATCTTGAGTTGTTCACTATTCACCACTCATCTCTACTAGATAAGCATCAAGGTCACTATGATAGGAGTATAAAACATATAATAATTAGTCACATTTCACCTCAAAATTTGGCCTAAAGTCTTGGGAACTATGATAATGCAATCGGGATCCTTTTGAGTGTATCACAAAATTCTTATCTTTGCTTTGTTTATCTAAACTAGGGTCTTATTATACTTATCTTGTGTTTTCATTTAACTTTAATACTGTTTAGTGCACAACCCCATCCCCATCCTAATCACCTACCTACTATAAGAATCCTTCACTTCCTAGATTGCTTACATACATGCTTATGAATAGGATCAAGGTGTAGTGTGCATGTAGTTCTATTTTTTATTCTATATTTTATGTAAATTGTAAATATAGGTATGCAATCCTTTCTAGGGCCCAGTTCCCTAGACAATTCCTCTGTGATTGCTACCCAATGGGAGCATAAAATTATCAGTTTAAGTGACTAATACTTGTTTAACTAAAATAGCCCTAATTATTAATAAGAAATAGAAATGATTATTTTCAAGCTACATCCCCCTTTTAATTTTTATTTACATCAATAATGTTTTTGATCCTTACTTTAGACAACATAATTTGTATTATTTATTTTTGCCAAAGTTTCATTATCTAAGAGCCATATGGTTGGTGGTTTCTTTATAATAATTGGTTTAACACTCTCAATCTTGGTTTTTAATGCTCATTTCTAGTGGTACCAAGTTTTGAGTAAGAAAAGTACTTTTCCATCTCTGTTTCATAAGTTCAAAAGTCAAAATCAATTAAGGTAGTTCAAGTTGTTTTCTTATCTTAATTAGTGTTGTTGATCAAGAGGGATTATGCCACCCCTTGGTCTTAATAACATAACATGGCCCTTATTTCTCCTTGATGGTTTATAGAGATGATGCCTAGATGTCATTGTTGTAGCTATATTAAGCTATGGATATATTAGCTCAAGCATGACAACATTACTCATAAATGTGAGCCAAAGGCACCACTTAATACTGAATGATGTGTAGTTTTTTACCCTTAAATTCTTGGTCTAAGTTGAGATTTTAAAAATAAATAAAGAATGACTGAAGTGAATTATTTGATTTATGTCTCTAATCACATTCTTAAATAGAAAGGTATAAATTTATTCTATAACATAATCTCCTAGTTTAATCATCATGTTGATTTAGAACAACATTATTTTTATTTGACAATTAAATCTTTAGTCTATTTAGGTAACCTTTCCTAGAAAATAATTTATACACAAGGAGTTTAAGAATGTTATATTAAATTTTGCCTTTACATTAAATAAATACTTTATGAAGAATATATTATTATACTATTTTCAATCATAATAAATGAAAACTTTAATTTCTAATACATAAGAAATTAAAAAAATAGATTTTTAAATAAAATTTTCCAACTACGTAATTATAAATATAAATTTTTTTAATAGATTTATACTTACAAGTATAAAGTCAATTGTAATGAATCTCTAACGAATTCATTAAAAATTTGGAAAAGGAATAACTTCTAGTTATAGAACTTTGAAATTAGAATTTGTTTCTAATTAACACAACGTAAGATAGGTTGGAATAACATCTAATTATAAATGTGAATTTTGAGAATTATTTCAAAATACAAGGAGTATGAGAATACTTCCAAATATGTAATATGAATCAAACTATTCCTAAGGAGTGTGCTAATTTGATCATCTTGATTTGTGGTTATTATTCAAAATAGATGAGTAAAAGTGTTATTAGGATCATGACTACTTATAAAGGTCATCTTGATATGTCTTAAACACACAAAAGTAAAACCCCATAAAAATTAATAATCTAATTAAATTTTTAGATGAATCCTTTGATAACTTAACACAAAATATTTGATTGGGTTGTAAATGGGTTAGTTTCTGTGTTAATGTAAATTAGAATTAAGAATTTTATGTGCAAAGAACCATGAAGATAATCCACGATAGCTAAACTATCCTAATTTCCAACAACATCTCAGAATGGGTAGAGTAAGTAAAAGAACATGCAAATACACAATATTACCTCAAATTTCAGCCCAATTTACCCTCCTTAACAAAAATGATGAGCCTCAAATTGACAACTATATATGCCTCTTTAAAGCATTCCTTCTTTCCTCCTAGCATTTTTCTTTTTCCCACCTTATTGCATTAACCTCTTAAAAGTGCTGAATTCTAGCATTGAATTCTGCTCTCCCTTATTGCCACTTTCTTCCTCCTTTCCACATGCGTCAATATGCTCCTCTCAAAGATTCCTTTTCCTCCTGCCTTCTTAGCATTGATATGTTTTTCTTATTCTATTTTTTTAGCATTGAATACTCATGCATTTATACTATTCTTTTCCAAAGAATTACTGCATTGATTATCTCATAACTTAACTCAATAGTTTCTTTAACATTTTTAAAGTGGTAGCTACTTTATATGTTTCATGGGGTAAAGTGGGCTATAACTAGAGTGAGTTGATTCCAATGGAGAGAAGGTTATTTAGAGCTAGGAGTTTATTGCTTGTTAATTACATCATCTCCATAAACCTAGCCTTATACCATTATTAAAACACTTGAGTTAAAGTGGGCATAGAATATAAGAGAGGTGGAGTAAACTAATTCAAACCGAGAGTAGGCTTAGGTTAGAAAAGTTTTATTTTAATATTTGTTATGTAGTTTACATGTAGGAATTAATAGGTATAAAATAAATATAAATAATTTAATAAACTTAAATTATTTATGATAATATAATTAATTAATAATAATTAAACTCTTAAATTATTTAAGATAATTGATTCAAAAGTTCTTAGAATAAAAATAAAGAAAGAAAAGTTCATTTTATTAATTTAAAATAACCTTTGACATATTAATCTAATATTATCAAACTAATAATTTTTTTTATCTAATATTAATCCATTCATCTCATTAAATTTTCCCTTGTTCATGATAACATTGCATATATACATTTCTACAAAAGGAAATAACTTTAATTAAATCATACCTTGCTTTCACGAAATCCCATTGATGACATAATAGATCTTTGAAATCAACATAAAAGTTAAGTTAACTTGAAAATCAACTCATCTGACATAAAATACTAAATGAGGTCCAAAATAACTTAAAGTATGAGCACGAGTCCATAGTGTGGGAAGAGAGGTCATGACATCCTCCCCCCTTTAAATTGTGCATTATCCCAATGCACTACAAAAGTTTGATTAAGTTCATAAATTTAAAATAAAAATAGAAACATGTTTTTCATTTCTTTGGTGTCCTCTCCAATTACACTTCCTTCACCATATTGATCCCATAGTGCCTTGCACTGATCAACCTCTCTATTGCATAATTGGTACTAGTGCATCTCCATCACTCTGTATGGATCTATTGTTATTCTACCAGATTATTGGCCCTGCAAAGCATTCCAATTTCAAATGTGTTTATTATCAAGAACATATTTATTAATAAATGACACATGGAAGACATCATGAATGTGACTCAGCTATGGGGGTAAGGCTAATTGATAGGCTACTAGGTTGATTCTCTCTAGGATCTCAAAAGGTCCTATAAAGTGAGGAGCTAACTTCACCTTTTTCCCAAAGGTTATGGAACTTTTGTGTAGTCTAACCCTTAAAAACACCTTGTCACCACTCAGGAATTCTCTTTGAACTCTCTTCCTATTTGTGTAGCTCTTTTGTCTATCTGATGCTTCCTTCAACGTCTACCTTACATTTTTCACCTATTCCTCCATGTCTTTCAACATTTGAAGATCAATTATTATTTTGTCCTTAAGGTTATCCCAAATAAGTGGCATTCGACAACTTCTCCCATATAGAGCTACAAATGGAGCCATACCTAAAGATGTTTGAAATGAGTTATTATAATAAAATTATACCAATGGAAGATAAGCTTACCATTTGGTTTTCTAATCCATATAGTACATCCTTAAGACGTCTTCTACAACCTAGTTTGTCCTTTCTATTTGCCCATCCATCTTGAGATGAAATGCGGAGCTAAAGTTTTATTATGTACCTAATGCTAACTATAGGGTTATGTAAAACCTTGAAGTAAACCTATAATCTCTATTTGATATGATATTTTATATAAATCTATGCATATTTGGACAACTTACCATATATTTTTAGTTCTCTCAACTTTTGAAGAACTAATAGAAGATGTGCTAAGTGCTCTTCCTAATTCTTAGAGTAAATTAGAATGTCTTCTATGAACACCAAGACAAAATTATCCATGTAATTATGGAACACACTATTCATTAAATTCATAAATGTTGAAGGAGCATTTGTTACCCCAAATGGTAGTATAGTAAACTCATAGTGTCCATATCTGATCCCAAAAGTAGTTTTTGGAATATCCTCCTTAATTCTTAGCTAATGATATCCTAATTGAAGATCTATCTTTGAGAAAACCATTGCTCCTTTAATTTTCTCTAAAAGGTCTTCTATTTGAGGTAGGGGATATCTATTTTTGATTGTGGCCTTATTCAACATTCTATAATCAATGCATAATCTTAGAGTTCCATTTTTCTTTTTAATAAATAAGAATGGCACTTCCCAAAGAGACACATTTAGTATAATCAATCCTTTACTCAAGAATTATTCTAGATGAATTTTAAGTTCCATCAAATTAGTGGTATTCATTCTATAGGGTGCTCTAGAGACTGGCTTAGCTCTGGGTAAAATATCAATTAAGAAATCAAATTATCTTGTAGGGGTCATTTTAGGTAATTCTTCAAGAAACACATCCTCAAATTTCATTAGGAATGGATAGCCTTCCAGGGTTGGTTTGTTTTTTCTCTCATCCTTATTATCTATTGTTACCATGAAAATTAGAGCTCCTTTCCTTCTCTCCTTGTTCACATGCATAACTGATATGGTTTCTACTTTTATGGGGTTATGACCCCCTTAAATTATGACCCATCTCCCCTCATCATTGTAACATCTAACCAACTTACTATAATAGTCTATTTTATCTTGGTGCTTTGTGAGACAAATCATCCCTATTATTACATCATAGGCTCCCAAGGGTGCTACAAATAGGTCTAAGATTGTCTCAAAATATAGAAATTATATTTTTTCCTTGGGTAGACATTGAGACACTTCCTTGATTGCCTTATCCCTATACTGGACTATCCATAATACATTCATGTGATTCATTGGAAGAGACATTTTTATTATTAATTCAAGAGAGATGAGACATTTTATGTTTGCATTTATCTATGTGAATTGAAATGGATTTACCCAATAATATACCTATAGCTTCAACTGGTAAATTTTTGGTGTCTATTTTTATGATTCCTTACTATAGAATTTATCCTTTGCTATGGTCCCCTATGAGGATTATTAGCCCTTATCTATCCATATATCCTTGGGCACTCTCAGGAAAAGTGATTTCCTCCACAATTAAAACATCCTCCTAGCAGGCCTTTTGGTATTGGGTTCCTTGGAGCATCACTAGAAATCCATGAAGGACACATTAGCAATTTTAAATCCTTTGATCATTCCTATTATTATCTCCTACCCTATTATTGTACATTCTAAGAGTATTTAACTAATTTTAATTTAGTGTGGGTGATCTACTTGTTGGATTTGTTTTTGGGTTTTTATCCATAACTTATTATCCCCTAAAATCTGGTTTCCTTTTGAAGGCTGTGTTTATGTTATTGTTGAAGTTTTGTCTTGCCACAACTAGGGCTTACAAATTTTATTCCTATTTGAGGGATTTTTATATCACTTCATTTATGTTTTTAGGGCCATGCATATATACTTACACTCTTATGTTTGCATTCAATCCTAAGATGAACTTTCTAGTCTAACCTCTTTCATCCTTCTAATAGATGGGCACATACTTAAGTAATTTAGAAAATCTATCCCAATACTATTAGACTGACATGCCTCCCTACCTTAGGCTATGAAATTTAGTCATCTTCTCATCAAAAAATAATTGGGGTAATCATATCTTCCTATTATGGTAGTCAAACTAATCCCAGGTCAAATTTTCCTTGGTTATTCTGTTTAATTCCTTCATGTTAATCCACTAACTAGCTACCTCTCCTACTAGTTGGTAGGATCCCCACAACACTTGCATCATTGTAGTTTCTCAAGTCAAATTACTTATCCATCTCATTTAGCTAATTCTTAACTCCTTCATATAACTATTTCCCATCAAACTTAGTGGGTAAAATCTTCTTCAAATCCTTTCTTAGATTAGAAAATAAAACTTCAATTTTGGGAGATACAACCTCAATTTCATTGACTGGTGGTAGATCTTCTTTAGGTGAGTTATCAAGGTTAGGTTCCATTATGTTTTCTATATTTTATTGCCTTGACCTAAGACCCTTAATCACCTACTCAAGTGAGCCTATTTTATCTCTTTTCTTGGTTAACAAATTGAATATGGCATTTATCCCTAGTTCTCTATTTTTTGGAACTTGTTGTTCAACACTTTCATTGTTAGGTTCTACATATCTCACATTTTCCCTTTGATTCCTAGTTGATCATTTAGGTCTTCCCATTTGGTTCCCTGATAGAAATAACAAAATCCCTTATGTTTTCATTCAAGATAATTGATATCATAACTCTCTTTTGGATAACTCTAATTTTTTCATACATTCTATTATTGATCATAGTCACACATAGGATTGACCAAAAGTAAGCATTTGATAATCTCATTCTTATTTTTATTACATAGAGTTCTTAGATTTATAGAGGATAAGATTTATAACTATAACATATATATGTCTATATAATATTGATTCAAAATTCTTCTAAATAAAATCTCCTTCATCCATTTCCATTTTTTCACGAACTTTGTCTTCTAAATAAACCACATATTGGTGGCATTAGTTATATTCCTCACATACTCTAGGGCTTATGTAAGGTGTGTTAAAACCCATTCCAAAAGGAAAATCTCGTATTGCTGAGGGACTCTTAAATAGATGTTTGACTATAGATTCAATCATAGCTAGTTTTATTTTAATTGACTCCACTTTCAAAGGTTTGAGTTTACTCAAGATTGCATCTATTATTTCCAAGTCAGAAGTGTAAATGGGTTCTTTCAAAGTAGACGGAAGTTCTATTTCCCCCTTATTCTTAGTTCCATTTCCTTTTCCTTTCCTTGGAGTTTTTTGATGATCCATGTCTGAATAAAAAATTTAACCAAATTAGTTTATCATAGTTTTCAATTTTTTCAACATGTTACCATCAATAATTAATCTATTACTAAGTGTAGGTCATAGTAGGCTTAAGGCCTAGCTTTCAAACTTAGGCTTTGATACTACAATTTAGATACTGTAACCTATCCTAAAACACATAATATTTTTAATGTTTGTTTTTTAATATAACTTGGGTATACTTTATCCTATCAGATATCCTTTGCCAATCGGGCAAACATCTAACCATACAGGTTAGGTATATATTATCCTGTACCAAATGCATAAGCATTTAATCATATGGGTTAGGCATCAATTATCTTGTGACAAATGGTCAATCATATAAACATATGAGTTAGGAATTCTTTTGATAAATAAAAAAGAATCTAACCATATGAGTTAGGCATCTTACACATGAGTAGGTTATGCTCTGGCCAGAGACATGACTCATCAAGATCAACCAGATCTTGAGTTGCTCACTATTCACCACTCATCTCTACTAGATAAGCACTAAGGTCACCATGATAAGAGTATAAAACATATAACAAATAGTCACATTCTACCTCAAAATTTGACCTAAATCTAAAAAAAATGTGATGATCCAATCGATATCCTTTTGAGTATATCACATAATTATTATCTTTGCTTTGTTTATATAAACTAGGGTCTTATTATAATGGTCTTGCATTTTCATTTAAATTTAATCTTTTTTATCACACAACCCTGATCCCATCCTAATCACCTATGTATTGGAAGCATCCTTTGCTTCCCAGACTGCCTACATACCTACTTCCAAATAGGATCAAGGTGTAGTGTGCATGTAGTTCTATTTTCTATTCTACATTTTATGTGAACTATAGATTTGGGTATGCATCCATTTCTAGGACCCAATTCCCTAATAGTTCCTCTATTATTTCTACCCAATGGGAGCATAAAAGTATCAATTAAGTGACTGAATACTTGTTTAACTAAACTAGCCCTAAATCTTAATAAGAAATAGAAATGAACATTTTTAAGATACATCCCATTTTTAATTTTTATTTACATCAACAATGTTTTTGATCCTTTCTTTAGACAACCTAATTCATATAACTTTTAGTTCCAAAGTTTAATTATTTAAGAGCCATATGGTTGGTGGTTTCTTGATAATAATTGGTTTAACACTATCAATCCTAGTTTTTATTACTCATTTTTTATGGTACCATGTTTTGAGTAAGAAAAGTACTTTTTCCATCTTTATTTCATAAGTTCACAATTCAGAATCCTTTAAGGTAGTTCAAGTTGTTTCCTTATCTTAATTAGTGTTGTTGACCAAAAGTGATTATTCCACCCCTTGGTCTTAATAACATGGCATTGCCATTATTTCTCTTCAATGGTTTATAGGGATAATTTTTAGATGTCGTTGTTGTAGCTATGTTAGGCTATGGATGTAGTAGCTCAAGGACAATGACATTACCCATAAACATGAGTTAGATTCACCTCTTAATACCAAACACTGCATATTTTTGTTTAACCTTTAATTATTGGTTGAAGTTGAGATTTAAAAAAGAAATAAAGAATGCTTGAAATGAATTTTTGAATTTATATCTCAAAGCAAATTCTTGAATAGAAAGGTAGAAATTTAATCTATAATAGAATATCCTAGTTTAATCATCATGTCGATTTACAAAACATTATTTTTCTTTGACAATTATACCATTAGTCTAATTAGGTAACCTTTCCTAGAAAATAATTTGTACACAAGGAGTATAAGAATGTTATATTGAAATTGTCCTTTACATTAAATAAATCCTTTATGAAGAATATATTATTTTACTATTTTCAGTGATAGTAAAAGATAATCTTAATTTTTAATACATAAGAAATAAAAAAATAGATTTTTAAATAAATTTTTCCAACTGCATAATTATAAATATAATTTTTTTCAATATATTTCTACTTACAAGTATAAATTTGATTGCAAGGAACCTCTAAAGAATTCTTTGCAAAATTGAAAAAGGAATAACTTCTAGTTACATAACTTTGAAATTGGAATTTGTTTCTAATTAACACAACATAAGATAGGTTGGAATAACATCTAATTATAAATGTGAATTTTGAGAATTATTTCAAAATGCAAGGAGTATAAGAATACTTCCAAATATGTAATATGAATCAAACTATTCATAAGAGAATTATAAGTTGATCATCTTGCTTTGTGGTTATTATTCAAAATAGATGAATAAAAGTGTTATTAGGATCATGAATACTTATAAAGGTCATCTTGATATGTCTTAAACATGTAAAAGTAAAATCCCACAAGAACTAATAATCTAATTAAATTGTTAGATGAATCCTTTAATAACTTAATACACAATATTTGATTGGGTTGTAAATGGGTTAGTTTTTGTGTTAATATAAATTAAAATTAATAATTTTATGTGCAAATAACCATGAAGATAATCCATAACTCTTAAACTATCCTAATCTAAAACAACATCTTATAATGGGTAGAGTAAGTAAAAGAACATGCAAATACATAATATTACCTCAAATTTCAGCCCAATTTACCCTCCTTGACAAGAATGATGAGCCTTAAAATGACAAATATATATGCCTCTTGAAAGCATTCCTTCTCTACTCCTGGTGTTTTTATCCTTCCCATCCTATTACGTCAACCTTTACAAAGCATTGAAATTTTCTCTCCCTTGGCATCGATTTCATCCTCTTTTTCACATGCATCGACCTGCTCCTCCCAAACATTCCTTTTCTTCCTGCCTTCTCAGTGTCAATGTATTTTTCTTCTTTGTTTTTATTTAGCATGGAATCCTCATGTATTTATACTATTCTTTTCCATAGAATTACTGCGCTGATTGGCTCATAACTTAACTCAATGGTTTCTTTAACATTTCTTAAGTGATATGTCATTTATACATTGCATGGGGTAAAGTGGGTGATGATTGGAGTGAGTCAATTCCAAAGGATAGAAGTTTGTTTAGAACTAGGAGTTTATCACTTGTTAATTACATCATCTTCGTAAACTTAGCCTTATATCATTATTACAAAACTTGAGTAAAAGTGGGTGTAAAATCTAAGAGAGGTGGAGTAAGTTGATTCAAACTGAGAGTAGGATTATGTTAAAAACTTTTATTTTAATGGTTGTTATGTAGTTTATATGTAGGAATTAATAGGTATAAATTAAATTATAAATAATTTAATAAACTTAAATTATTTGTGATGATATAATTAATTAATAATAATTAAACTCTTAGATTATCTATTATAATTTATTTGAAATTTCTTAGAATAAAAATAAAGAAAAAAAATTCATTTTATTAATTTAAAATAACTTTTGACGTATTTATCCAATATTATTAAAATAATAAAATTTTCATCTAATATTAATCCATTCATCTCATTAAATTTTGCCTTGTTCATGACAATATTACATAAATACATTTCTATGAAAGGAAATAACTTTATTTAAATCATACCTTACTTTCATGAAATCCCATCAATGACCTGATACATATTTCAAATCAACATAAAATTTATGTTAACTTGAAAATCAACTCATTCTTACATAAAATACTAAATGAGGTCTAGAAAAACATAAATTATGAACATGAGTCCAGAGTGCAGGAAGAGAGGTCATGACATCGTATGTGCCAATGGGAGAGTTTTGTCTTCAAAAATGGCATGCAAGGGTTGATGTTCAAATCCTTATTTTATAAATAAGTTACTTCACTTACTAGAGGCTATAAGATACATGGAGGATGGAGGATAATTGGCATCCTCTCATGATTTACCTACAATGGGGTCACATCATTGCTATGGTGACTTTTTTGTGTGGTGTGTTATTTTTAGCATGGTGTATTTTTATCTTTTATTTAGAATGGTGTGCTCTATGCAAAATCAACTATGGCATGTGTGATCACTATTTTTAGTGTTGAATATCTAATCTATGCTATATTGAGTGGAAACAATCACATACAAAGGCTACAAGAGGTGATAAGGACTTAGTCCTCATTTCTTATTTTTTATTTTTCAATAAAAATACTCAACATTATTTTCCATTTTGGTACCTCTTGATGAAGAACATTATGGGGATAAAAAGAACTAAATTAGTGCTTGGTTATTATAAAAGGGTTTATGTAAATCTGAGAAACCACCAAAGTGGTTGAGACCTCTTGCCACCTCCAAGTTCATGGTCAACATGAAGCAAAAAATCATATGGGTTTGTGGTAATCCAAGAAACCACCAAAGGTGTTAAGCAATGAGATGTACTCCTATCACTTCTAAGTTTCTAGAAATCCTACAAGGAAAAACCAAGGTACCACCAAGACCATGAAGCTATAAACATGACATGCCACCTTAAAAAGTGAGCAGGCAACACAGAGAGTGTAATTTTTTTTACCATGTCTGAAATAAGTGGGGGTGCACTATTAGGAATATGATGTTTTTAAAAATAATTTAATAAGGGGGGAATGTTAGCATAATCAAATATAACATACATGTTTTTTTACATTATTTTTTAGACTGTTTGCTGTAACCATTTCAATTCTACGAGTACCTTAGTTTTATAATGTTGTTCCCATCATTCTTGGTAGGTTGTTAGCATATTTTGGTAAATGGATTTGTAAATATATGTATTGATAATGAATATTAAATCACTTCATTATTATTCTATGCAATACAAACAAGAAGAATTTAAATATAAAATTTATATAGTGTTCATCATGAGTTTAAATATTTACATTCAAACATACTCATAATGCTTAAATTTGTTGATGAATATCCTACAATGGCAACTAAACCAAGATGGTGCATGGTGGGGTATAATTTCCATGAGTGCATATAGATGGCTTATCATTTTTCATCCATTTAACCATTATAATTTTTTTTTCACTAATGAATGAATGCGATGATATGATAAAGATTCTATAGGTGATGACCAGGGTTTATTCGAAATGCTTGTAAAACATAAAGTAACTCGATAAGGGAAAACTAGGCTATTATTAGATCATAATCTTTGTGATTATTTTAGATCAATTTCAAGTTTATGTTTGACATCTATTCAATATTGATATGGAGTTCAATTATGATGAAATTGTTTGACAATAGTCATATATACTACTTGACAATTTGTTTAAATGATATTTTTGGAAATGTGAAACCATACATGCCCAATTGTGTACTTTTTGGTACACCTATGATCTTAATTAATAATAAGGATGGATCTCTCCATCTATGCATTGATTATCAATAGTTAAATAAAGTGATTGTTAAAAACATGTATCTTTTTCCCTGTATTGATGAATTGTTTGATTGACTAAATGGAGATAGAGAGTTTTATAATTTTTATCTCAATTCAAGATTGTTTTTAGAACAAGCTAAAACCACTATGAGTTTACATTGGTGCCTTTGGGCGTAAATAATACCTTGATAGTATTCATGAGTCTTATGATTGAATATGTTAATCACTTTATATTTATATTCCTGGATGATATCTTGATTTACTCTCATATAGTAGAGAAACATGAAGAACACCTAAGAAGGACCTTATTTAATGTATTCCATGGCACCAAATTTTTTACAATTATGAAAATTATGATTTCTTTAAGACATATTTAGTGCTTGGGATACATAAGTTTTATTTAGGGAATATTAGTGGATCTATCAAATATTTAAGTTATTGAAGAGTGACCAACACCTTATCTACTAATTGATGTTTATATTTTCATGGGGTTATCATGTTATTATTATAAGCTTACATTTATCACCTCATAAATTTCCTTGAGAGGAAAGAGAATAAGTTTTTAAGGACAAAGGATTATGAAATAATCTTTTATATTTTGAAAGAGTGCCTCACTAGTGCACCCATCATTACAATTCCTTATCCAACACATGATTTTTTTATTTTCACCAATGTCTCTATGGATATATTTAAAGATATTATCATGTAGGAAGGTAGGGTGTTGGGTTACGAGTGACATAATCTCAAGGAATATGAACTAAACTACCACACTCATGTTTTGGAGTTTACCATAATAAGTTCAATATATTTTATGATGACACAATTTAAGTATGGTTAACATTTTATTTTAATCAATGATCCCTTAATCCTTTATTATATTTTATCTTAGACAAACCTCAACACCCATCAATAATGTTAGATGGATATTTTATGCAAATACCATTTTGATATAGATCCATTAGTAGGAGGTGACACTACATTTTTATGATGAGAGTGAGGATTGATTTGAGGGGTTAAAATCTTGAGATACTCCCATAGGATAGGGTATATTAGGATGTAAGGGGGAAATTGTAATCATATAGGTACATAGTGAAAGCATTTATAGGATATTCCCTTGATTCTAATGGCCTCACATGTCACAAAGGGAGAATTTATGTATGACAATCCATATATTTTCATCATTTCATCTAGTCTAAGGTCCATTGAGCCCCATATTGATGCCATTTAAGGGTGAACAATACCCACACTAAGTTTATCCAATTATATTTTTGGCTAGGTTTATGATATGATATAATGAATAAAGTAACTATTATGTAAAATAAATTGCACATTGACACCATGCATAAATTCACAATAGTCATCATATTATTAATTCATGGCATAATCATATTACATGGTATACCTTGGAAGATAATTTGTGATTAGTATCTTATATACACTTATTTATTTACGACTTTATAATGAGTATTGGGAACCATGTTCACTTTTAGCAAGCCTTGTCATCTAGAGACCAGTGTCCATACATAAAAACAAAACTAGGTACTAGAGGAAATGCTATAAATATATTTTATGAATCAAACATCACATTGGTGGGAATACATCTTCCTAGTAGAAATCAAATATAAAAATAATTATCATAGTTCCATGACATTGTTTGAGGATTTTTATGGCATATGGTGGAAGACTCATTTGAAATAGAACTACCTTCAGGATTGAATTTCTATTGGACCCACTTTATTAAAGTATATGATGTGGTAAGTAGTGCACATGAATGATGCCTTCAAAATTCTTAGGAGTGAAAGAAGATATATATCAATGCTAAGAGGTTGGGCTAGAATTTATCTTTGAATATCAAGGTAGTTGTGCAAGTTTGACCACATAAGAGACCTTTATATTGAAATTTAGATAACTTATTTGAGAGGTTTTTGAAATTTCCCATTGACTAGAAATTCAACCAATCTATCACTGATCCATGATGTATTTCATATTTCAATGTTTTGGATGTATTTTCTAGATGTATCTCATTTTATATATTAAACAAACATACAGGTGGAAGAGGACATGAAGGTTACCTTTTGGCACTGAGACATGTACAAAGATAGGGTCTATTTGAAAAAAATACGATGAATGAATCATTAATTGGGAGGATGTTGTACCTTTATAGACCCAATATCAACATCTTTTTTAGTGATTCTGAGAAGGAAGTGTCTATAAGGCATAGGTGATGGGATGATAGTCTAAAAATCCATTTTTGTAATTTTACATTTCTTGTCACATTATTAATGTATTACTCATTTTGAATATTTGAATATTTTATTATGCTTTTATTTGATATATATTGAATATGTGGATTTGATTATTATACATATTTTGATGACATTCTATGATGAAATTACGTTATTGTATTGACATGTTCTCAGGATTATATACATGATTTTAATGATCGAATATGCTTATCTCCATATGGCCTATCTTAAAATATTTTGATGATTCTCAAATTTTTGTATCATTAGTTTATTTTTAGTGTTGCTTGATTACTCTATTTTACTACTGCAATGATTGAATATTTATGTATAAATACATGATTATATTTTTAAATATTCAATGTCATTTTATATTATCTCCCTAATCAT
>JARHVA010006682.1:405000-440000 GCA_037957365.1 Torreya grandis | reverse complement strand
TTTCCCATAAAGTTGGGATGCTCTTGGAAACTTTTTTAATTTCATGTATGTACTCTTTTTCACACAATCCCTCATCATGGAATTAGAGTACGCAACCTTGCCTATATTTCATAACGCTGTCATGGAAATCTTATTGGAAAACATACTAGGATTAGCTCATTCTATATGATTAGTATTTTTTTCATAAAATCACCTATAATCCTTTTGAGTATTCTCTTCAAATTGATCTAAAATATGTTACATTTTGAAATAAAAAAACATAATTGTATCAATTGAACTAATTCATTTGATTTCACATGAATGCTAAAAATAGACCATATCAGACTAGCCAACATATTAGGATCATAACTAGTAAAATAAGACTTAATTAGGCTAGTTGATAAAATCAAGAAAATAGGAAAATTTTAGTGTGGTGTCTAATATAGTTGTAGACATAGGATATTTTATGGAATTAATCAACACAATCAGACTAAAATATTCAGTAAAATGTATGTTGATGTGAAGATAAATATAATAATAAAATCTAGTAAATGTGAAAATAAACCAACTAGAATGCGAAATAAGATTCATCTCAGGTTCATAAAAATGTATATATAGACTATGATTGCCTAAAACCATTATCTTTCTCTCAAAAGGGTTGGATACAAACACGGTCCTATAATAGAGCCCACATATGCTTATAAGAGTGGGTAAGGACTTATTATTTATGTATATATAACAAAGAGTAATCCATAGTCAATGTCAAGATGGATAAGGTTTCAAAGCATATGCCTATGATGTAATGTATGCCTCTCAATAGGCCTCAATATGTAATAGTGATAATAATAATGGTGATAAATGAGTGTATCAAGGATATTCCAAGGATTCCACATGAAATAAATTGATGAAAAAGGGTAACCTAGATACAAAATAGATGTAGCATACTAAAATACTAATAAATTAAGTGGTGTAATGGTCAACCAATGAGTATTTTATATATTTTAAGGTGATAAATGGAAATCATAAACAACCCTATATATATACTAGCTTATTTGGTATAATGACAAGTATATGCAAAAAAAATAAAAAAAATAAAAAAATTCCACCATAGTAATAAACAAACCAATTTTATCTCTTATATTAGTAAAGGAAAGAGAAATAGATAGAGACAATTTACTTCAAGGTGACTCTTTGGCGAACCAATATTCCCGTTTAGATCAAATGATACTTTGAAAGATAAGTTTTAGATTGAAGACCTAAAATGGGAAGAAAAAAACCCTGATATCCATAATTTATAAATCTAAATATTAAGACACCTCCTCTAAATGTCTCTATTATAGCTAATTTAGGAACCCCTCTTTTTTAACTTGTAATATCTCAAATTATGATAAATTATGGCTTGCACCATCAAATATAAAATTACCTAGTGAGGGCCATCTTGGTTTTAAACACCGGATAGTTATTATTTGCATATGATTGGATGTGATATATTTCTATGTCCAGTAATATTTAAACATTCATAATGTCATTTAAGTGAATTAGATGTTACATATCATTCTTTATCAATTTGTGTGAGTGATTATATTCTTTGTAGTAACAAGGTTGTAGTTGATGTTTTAGAATAGTAGTAGAATATGTGTGTATCCATGGAATAATAAAGTAAATATAATTATAAGCCAATGATATTTGGATTATTTTATGTTTGCATTTATTTATGATTTTTGTTAACACTCCATAATATTTTGGTCTAAGTTTAGACTAAATATGAATGCTGGTTTAAGTTCACCTTTGCTAATGATCTTGTTTCAAATAACATAAATCTTATTTATTAATTGCACTAGTTTTTTATATTCCTAATTCAGGTTCCATATATTTTGGCTAAAATTAACACATGAGAACTATTTTCATGGTATACATTTCAAAATATTTAGCAAAGTGACTTGATTAGGATTTTTTATTATATTAATGTCATGACATTGGTTGTAGATGACTTAAGTATTTCAAGATGGTTTGATCATACCCAAACTATTTTAAAGCATTTTCTACCATAATTAAATTTCAATGTTTATATTTATTGTTTGGTTTGAGATTTTGTGTTTAAAGATAGGCATTGTGGATATCATGGTTTATTTTTAAGTATTTTGATAATAATGTACTTCTATCCTTACATTGATTTTGTTGATGGCATATTTGGTTGAATATAGAGTTGTGAAGTTTGATAAAGTTAATTTATGATTATGTTAATGTTTGAGCTAAAATGTAATGCTTAGTTTATCAAACTATTTAGTAGACTCATTTTTATACCAACGTATAAGTCAAATAAAACTAATTGTATTCAATGCATGTATCAAAAATTCATCAATCATAAAATAGGTAGTTATTTTTCATTTGCAATTTTTTTCAAGCTCGTGGAAGAAGATATGGTTTATAGATTTTAGAACGAAGACATTATTGGGCTTGAACATGACATTTTTCCTTTATTTATTTTCATTTTCTACAGGGATGGATATGTGGTCTAATTGGATGTGGAAAACATGGTCTTATTGATCTGGTAAAGCAAAACTAGTTCAGTCATATATATATATGGGTATGCCATGATACATGCACATATTTTTGATGAAATATAAGAACATTGATTTAGGTTGTTATTTATTGAAAATTTGAAGACTACGTGTTGAATTTAATGCATGTATGTTTGATTTTACATTCAATCTCATCACTTTTTATGCAAAAAAGAGTATTTTACTTGAAGATGCACTGGAAATTATCTATATTACATGTAAATGGAGGAGTAATTTTTTGGGTTATCAATTTATTTATGTGTAACATATATTTCACTATCATCTCTATATCCATTATTGGGTTATACTTACCATTTTCATCATTTTGAAATATTTTAGTATTTATTAATTTTTTATAGTTTTTTATTTTAAAAACCTTTCTTCATGATAATGGTCATGTACATGATAATGACCATCTATACTAGTTTTTATTTTTTTATGAAGTGGCAAACAAATGAACATCATTTATCGTAAGGTTTTCTTTAGTTGATACAATTTCTAAAAGGCCCACTTTATGATTTTTTTTATTAAAATAAAATTATGTGAGAATAAGGATGTTGTAGATGTATATAATCATAATATTTTTGACTCTATTTATTTTTGTTATAAAAATAATATGTATTGCATACAATAGATTCAAATGATTTTCTAAATGATAGATGGATTTTTTTTTAAAATTTTTTTCATATATTTGGATCAATTTATTAAGGAGGAATTTTTTTTTTTTCACTATTTATTTGGTTTTAAATCGGTTCATATAGCAGTCATAGGTTGTGGCTTATTATGGTTTTTAGTGTCAAATGACATATTATGCTCAAGTGTTTCCATGGACATCTTTGTTTGTGGTATGAAAAATTATCAAGATTATTTGGTTAATGCTAAATGGTCCTTGAATATGATAATGTTTCACTTATATTTATTTGGTGGAATAATGAATTATTTAATTATTTGGGCTGTAAGAGAATTATACAGTTGGAGTCAACCTTATACAGTTTCTAGGTTATTAGAGAAGATATGCAAACTTGTATTAAGAATATTTTAATTAAGAATAGTTTCATTCTTTGAGGCTATGAAATATTTTTCTTATTATATATCTCAATTTTAAATCTATATTTTAGTCTTGTGATATATATATATATATATATATATATATATATATATATATATATATATATATATATATATATATATATGATTATTTGAGGGGATGAAACTTAGTATCTATGAAAGTCAGAGTTATATAATGATTGTTTTTTATAATATAAGGTGGATAAACTAGGGGCTGAACCCTTATAAATAGCAGAAAAACCATAGAGGTGACCATCACAAAAGGTGCCTTAAAACAAAAACATCACTATCTAAGAACCAACAGACACAACAAAAATCACAACTATAAACTAAGATAGTAATAACAAAGAAGCAAAGTATCAGAAAGAAAGCAAAAAACTAAGGAGGCAGGACCTCTCCTTACTTAAACATGGATTTAATAAGGTCATCCAAGTTTTCAGAGTTCTCATTATCAGAAGTAACAGTGCACCCAATTCTTGCAGCATAGACATGCTAAGGAAAATAGAATTTTGGAGCACAATAGAAAAGTTCTATTTCAATTTATGAATGTAACCCCTAAAGACTGCAATTTTAGATCCTAACATAGCCTCAATTTTAGTTTCATCATTAGCTTCTTCCATGAACATCTTTCCTACTTTGCCAACATTTTCTACAAAGTCAACAACATCCTCATCAGTAGCCTCTAATTATTTAGTCTCCTATTTACCCTCAGTATCCATAGAGATTTCTTGAACATCCATGTCCTTGGCCTCATCATCTTGAGTGTCTTCATCTAAGGCACTCTTAGAGTAGTCGATAAGCCTAGCCTTGGGAGCAGGTTTGCCAAAAATTCACCCCGACCGTCTAACTCCTAAGGAGGAACCCTCTTTAATGGCCTTAGTAGATGAATGAGACTTACCACCTTAACCCCTAAGGGTCCTACCAAGATTTTTTTGGGTCCCCACAGTTGTCCCCAAAGTGCCTACTTTATTAGTATATGTCTTCCTCTTCTTTCCTTTCATACTCACAAAAGAGTTTGGGGTGTTTATGGGAATCTCCTTGGGAGTAGAAAAGGAAACTTATTTAGTCTTAGTAGAGATAGGGGAAGGGCAAGGCTCTTTGACAACATCAGTAGCAATAGGGTTAGAATAAATTTCCTCACTATCAATTTGAATGGCCTTAGAAGGCGAGGGCATGATGGAAATTGTAAAGATAGAAAATAAGTCCCTGTTAAAGTGCCCCTCTAGAGTGAAATACTTCACGAGGATAAAACAAATGCTGTCCCAAGGCTTAGGCAATTTGGCTCGATCAAAACCCCATGGTAAGGTGCTAGTTCTTCACCTTCTCCAAGAAAGAGCTTCTGACTAAAAAGGTCGACAATTTTAGTTTTCCATTGTAGTTTAATCCCCTGAGTAGACATGCCAGTGGCTATAGCAATCACATTCCTTGAAATCTTAAAGCGAATTCCCCTAATAGAGACTCATCGGTTTAGCCATGACCTAACAAATTGTTTAAAAAGGTTTTCATCAAACCCGTTGAGGCTCCCTAGATAGGGGCTAATCCCTCCCTCTTTTTAATAGTGCCAGACCACTGAGTTGTCTTTGAACTCGTAATAAGAAATGGGTTCCATTCGTATTCTATCACCACCCATGTTGGACTTATAGAACAGACCAACAAAGTCCCAAATATTCACCATCATATTTGAAATAACTTCAATCCCTTGATTACATATATTGATAATGGTGATGAAACAACACATAATTAGGTACATCATGCAAATATGACACTTACTCATCCCATGCTTCAACATAATTTCACAGAGATCTCCATAATGATGAATTAGTCTGCTTGCCTTATCAAAGAGGCATAATAAATCAGAAATGATGATCAACAAAGTACAAGAGGACTTGTACTCCAAGATACACATCGACACCCTCTGAAAGGACTGACGAGGTGAGCTATCTCTCCCATATGTCTGACTCATCCTTAACATGTCACCTCCTTTTTAATGAAATCCATAATATTTAAAGGGATGCGATCAATTTGGTGCCAACATTTCCAATTTGAATATTGTTGGCTAAGATTGGCATAGGCATCGGCAACCCCATTGCCCTCCCTATAAATATGTGAGATGTCTACCCTGTTAAACTTTTATAGGAGAATTTGTATATCCCTAATAATATCTTTTATCTTAATACCAATAATCAATTCATTGTTAAGCACATCAACAACCATTTTAGAGTCCCCTTGGATACTCAAATTCTTGATACCAAGGGATATAGCCAGTTTAATCCCCCATAGAAGAGCAGTTGCTTCAACATAATTATTGCTCTAACAGCCCATTCCACCAACATAAACAACAATCATCCACCATTTTTCATCTCTTATAATCCCTCCCCCACTAACTTTACCATCAGCCTTAGAGGCCCCATCAAAGTTAAGTTTCAACTAGTTAGGCTTTAGGGGATTCCATCTAGTATTGAGTCTCTATAATATTTTGGAATTATTATGAGTAGGTATATGATTTAGGATCCTCTAGTTAGTCACAATTTGTTCCTCTTCATGAGTTATAGGTTTTTCCATAGTGTAAATATGGGCATTAGTGACACTTTCCAATAGAGTCTTTATAAAAGTATGAAAAACTTGAGAGGCATCTCTAGCAGTATCCCTAAAAATTCTATGGTTGCGCTCTTTCCATAATGATTTTTGAATACTTGAATAAGTCACAAATTTTTGTAATTTGTCATGAGTTAAAGGCTATTTTCATTCAAATTTATTAAAAAAAATAAATTTGAAATTATTTTGAGCCTTATTTGAAACTTTTTCAAAAAAAAAAGTTGTCTGGTTGGACTCCATATTGAAGAGATTAAATAGGAGTAAGTGGGGTGGAGGAAACATGCAACAAAGTTCTAGTGGGACTCCATTGTGGATTAATTAGAAAAATATATATTTTTGAGTCCATAGGTATTCTAATACCTTCTCTCAACCATTTCACTATGGATCCCATGTATCTATTCTAAAATATCCAAACTTTTAGACTATGTTAGATGATATCCCATCTTCCTCTTTTAAAATGTGAGGTGATGTTTTCCATAGCATTATAAGACAATCTACTTGGTGATATATTTAATTTGTATGAGGTACACAAAGTGAATCCTATCAGCATATGCATACAAACCTTTATTTTGTACCTAATACCAACCATGTTTTTAATCATGTTAATTTATTTATGTAGCTTAACCCTAATATTGTAAAACTTAATCCTCCATTGGATATTTTTCCTACAAATGTTACATCTACTCTAGATAATTTTACATCTTATATTAATAATTTTATTGATAATCCCATATACCAATCTGTGGTCACTAAGATGATGTAGAGGGTCACTCTCAAGGTAGATCTTGGTTATGGTGGTACTAATATGGTTGAATTTCCTACTTCACCACTAGAGTATACATAGTATCAAACATATAAGGGATGCCATTAATCTATTTGGTTCCTAAATATGATGTTTATTAAGAATATTTTTAGTTTGTTAAACATGTTTCTATTTGATTCTAAGAATAGTATTTTGAGACAATTTTTATACTATCTATAATATACTTTCATTTTTTCATGGTTGTGATGGTATATTTATTTACATATGCTTATTTTTTAGGGTGGATGTTCAGTATGATTTTGTAATGCTATTTTTATGTTTAGATCAACTCACTTGCTTTGGATTTTGATCATATATTGTTTTATTATGATATTATGTTAGTTAGAGAGAAGATATCTTCTCTTTGCTTTAGATTTACCTATTGGCCTTCAGTCATCACAATTTTCCTCTTGAATTTTCTCAATGTGATTTTTTATCTATCAAAATTAAATTTAAATATAGGATGCCTAGTTATCACCAAGTCATGTCTTTGAGTTTATTCTTCCTATTGTAGTTACCTAATCCATGAAGGAATATTCAGGATAACTTATTGTTTTGTTTATCTATTTACCTTACAAATAAAGTTGGTTGAGTTGGTTATGCTTATTGATTTGGTTGATATCCTTCAATAGTTGAATGGGATGGACCTAGAGGTATAATATCCTTTGGGGAAGATGTCCCTATTATATAAAAAGGAAGAATAGTCTTCCTCTAACTAGTAACATGCTTCTATTATAGTGTACTTATGATGTATTTGGCCTTACCCTCTAATTTGTGCACAAAACTTTTAGGTGTCTCTATTTGTGTGGCTCAACCAACATGCATTTATATTTGTGTGTATGGCCTAGGAGGGGTGATTTTCAAACTAAAAATAGAGGTAGAAACCATGTTTTGAAAATGTACCCGTTGGCTTAGCTCAGTGGATGGAGGACTGGTCCCATTAAAAAATGAATAGGTAATTGGGGAGTTTAATAGATTTTATAAATAATTAGCAATATAAGTACATGTGAACCCATCATTAAAATTACTAGTAGGCATAATATCTATAATCATATGTTGGGCTATGGTGGGAAAATTTGAAATGTAATAGTAGCCTTGGTCTAGGTTATTGGGCTTAAGTAATGTAAAGAATCTGTTATACCTATAGTTATTACAAAAATTAAAGAAGCTACCAAAAATGTATACTTGGAGTAATTACAACCAAAAGAGTCATACTACATATTGTATTTGGCATTGATGTGTTCTAAGGTGGAGATCTTGGATACTAGGGTAGATGTGACCACATTACCATAGATTTTAATTATGACTATGACTTTCCCATTGCATCTCTCTCTATCTATAAATAGTTTAGTAACTACTAATCTAGCATCATTTTGGTTGACCTCTTCAAATCCTTTTGTCAAATATATTCCCCATGGCTATAAACTTTCTAATATATACATTTATCCTCTTGATTTGATTATGTGGTCTCATTAATGGACCATGACTCTATAGTTTATATCCCAGAGGCTTAGTCCTTTTCATTGGTGATTTTTATCTCTTCCTCTTAACTATCATAGACAATGACAAGGTCTTATCCTCATGTGCCTCTTCTTATATCGTATCTCTCTTTAGAGATTATGACTAGTAATTCCTTCACTTCCTCCTTTTAAGGATAAATCAGTGGGGTCTTGGGATTCCTTGTATATGTAAGTATTATTTTGGTAGTAGTATAGGTTGGGCCATTAAGAGGTGGAGTATAAAATTACTGAATGGAAATGGTAGGTGGTGACAAAGTAGAGAGAGTATTCACTACCAGAATAATGATGAATGGCGAAGTTGTATATCAAGTAGGTTGGGATAATGTTTATGGTTATGTCAAAGAAGAAGGTAATGGTCAGTGGAGGTAAAGGAAACATAGAAAATATACTAGATATTCCAATTTTAATTGTAGGCCTTTATTTGTAAACTCTATACTATGGAAAGGCAACATCAACTATGTGTATAGGGGAAATCAGAAGAATATCTGCTCTCTTTTCAACTTGAACTACCCCGTATCAGATAACATCCCCTTGTGTTATTTGTTCTACTTTAGTAAGGGGTCTATGAATGGGTTTGAAAAAAAATTACTAATTATCAATACTTTTAGCATCTTCTTTGGTGATAGTAGGATCATATTGGATCCTCTACACCATAATCATGGACATATTGAATTTGTTCATCCTAATCGCCACTTTAGAATCACATTCAACATTTAGAAATATGTTTTCATGATCATAATACTAGTGCCCATAATTAATCCTTGTAGTTCTTTCATATTTTTATGAGGTGTCCTCTAACAATCCCTCTAACATCTTAATTTTTGAAGGGTACATGTTTAAACATATTTTGTGCCCTAATTTTTCTAATATTCTCTAGGAGTTCCCACCTTCTATATTCCATTCTACCAATACTAAGAGGGATGTGATGGACAATTACTTTATTGGATTTGTTTAAGTCAGTGTCAACACTATTTACCAATTGAGCAACAATTTCCTACTTAGTGACCTTATGAGGCACAATTTTTGGTAGGTATAAAGATTATACCTTTGTCCCCTAAATTCTAATTAATGTCCACTTTAGGTACAACTAGTAATAACCGATTTTCCAAATAGGCTTGTTTATTTGATTAACAATCTAGGCATATTATTTTTAGAAATTAATTGATAAACCATAGGATAAAATGTTTTGGTCAACTTATTCATGTTCATCCTAAACCTATGCACATATAGAATGTTGAATTCATCATATATTATATTCTGAGGATACTCTACTAGTGGTTTGTAGGGTTCCTACAATGGTGAGTAGACTGTCATAATTATAAAATCCACTATGTATAACATCTTATAGAAATTTCCATTTCGAAAAACTTAAGGATTGTTGATTATATGAATTAAGTTGGAGTTGATGATTTATCCAATAGTTATGAGTTTTTTAGATGTCATAATTATGTACAACAAAGGGACCCATACCTCATTAACATAGGAAATGGTTGAAAACCCATATATTCTATACAAAAGGGACATATCAAATATTACCCTTGGATTACAGATAATAATAGGAATGGTGGATGTGTGGCCCTGAATTATGGAGTTACATGTGTTATCATCCCATTTGTATAACTTACTACTGATGTTATTATTGAGAAACCATGAATTTACTATATATTTCCTATATGTGATCTGAGGTAATGGATGTCTATAATACATATTAAAGGCATTTCCACTGATGTATGTAAATAACATTTTTTTTAGCCTATAGTGTAGTATTTTTGCCTAAAATTTTATGTTTATGAATAAACCCAAAAATAGGCCTATGCATGATTTTTCCTTTGGTTTGGACACTATGTTATGGATACCCATTGCTTTGAGGGCTAGTAGTTAATATATGTATCTCTACATGAAGATGGACAATTGATCCTTAGCTTTGTAGAGTTAAGTTACCTCAACCACATCCCAAATGGTAGAATAATGCTTAAATTCATGGTTTCGAGTTACTAAACTAGATTTTGTATCAATATATTCAGTTGATCCTATAAAAGAGTATGTAGAGAGAATTAAAATACATGTTATAGCTACCATTAAATCTATAGTTTTGAAAATATTTTTATTTTTGAAAAGTCATAAATTTATTCATTACAAGGAGCTATGGATTTACCATATGCACTTTGAATGTTTGGAAGTAAAGTGATTAAAATGGATTTGGCAATTCAAAATATATTTCTTTAGTTTCATATTCTTTGATAATTCAATGTATTAATTCATTTCTTCACGTGAATTAATGCTTACAATGGCTTTCATTGCATTTTCCTATCTAGTCTTTTAGTTTTAAATTCATAAAACTGAATTTCATGGCTTTTTAGTGACACATGGATTCTTATGCATGTTATTAGATGCTTAGTCATCTTAATATGAAAAATGTCTCTTTTTCCCTCTCAGAGTTAGTAGTGGTGTCTTTTCCATTTTTCTACGTGTTTGTGGAGGACATGTGTAAGCATGTCATTATTTCATTGAATAACTAGGCCTCATTTATTATACTTTTATCTTCATGCGATGGGTTAGTGGGATAATGATAAGTGGAAAGATATAATTGGTCCATTGAATAACTAGGATTCTTTTCTTATATTTTCAAGCCATGGGTTAGGGGGATGGTGACAAGTGAAAGGATCTCACTGCTACACTAAATAACTAGGATTAATTTCTTGTACATAAATCTAGGGTCTCTAAGTGGCCAAGATGATGACATGTGGATGAATGTCATTTCTTTACCTACCTAGGATCATCTGTATGAAAGGCTTTGCTAATGTCACCTCTGTGAGGTTGGGATGGTGACATGTGGATAACTCTCATTGTTCTAATTTCTTGAGATCATATGTATAAAAGGATTTATTGGCATCACCTTTATGAGGCCATGATGGTGACACATATATGGATCTCATCTTTCTATTTGACTAGGATCATTAATATAAAAGGCTTTGCTATTATCACCTCTAAGAGGTAGGGATGACTTGTATTTTTTATATTGGTGTTCTAGATGAGTGTAATAATTATGCATGGAAATAATGGACTTTATAATGATCTAGGAAATGCCTAGGTGTGAGATACTCTATTCAAAAGACATAACATAGAAGAAAACATTACTATATATAAAACACTTCAACTTAGTTAGTTGTATAAATCATAAATTAGACTATATACATAAGCACTTAAATAAAATTGAAGGTGAAGACTAAAGCATATATTATGGCTTAGACATATCTTTGATTAGTTTTAGATTCTAAAAAACCCTACAAATTGATGAGAGGAGACCCGTGGAATACGTTAAGTAGATAAAGAGAAACTAAGATAGTTAATCAAATTTATCAATCATTAGAGAAATTCCCTGAACTTACATTTTTAAAACTTCTATATCATATAATTATACTTTTAAAAAGCTAGACAACATGATGTTCAATTAATATTTGGCCCCAATTTGAATGTTTAAAAATGGGGTGTATGTATCAGGGCACAATAATGGTGTCTCATAGGGGAAATTACTCGAGTATTTTGAAAATATAGAATTTTATTAATGCATCATAAAAAAACTCAAATCCAACAAAGAAAAAAATAAGTAAACCAAACTTTGAAATAAACTCCTACTTCCTCATGTAACATACTAACCCTTTCCATTCCTTGTATTTATGTGTGTGATATAGTGAAATCAATTCCACTTGGTTATGAAATTTTTAATAGAAGCCTAAATAACCATTGTAGGTTTGTTTTGATTTCTAATTTTGTAACCAAACAGTAAAGGAAGCTTTGGATTTGTTCTACTACCAAGTAGGTGTTTATAACCTTGATAGAGATTCATTTGATTCCTCTCAAAATTTTACTATAATACCAAACAAACATCCATAGCCTAGTATATGTACTTGAATCACCCATCTTCTAACAATTTATATGTTTCTTTTTAAAATCATAAATAGAAAAGGGTTGGGAATCACCATTAGCTAGGTGTATGTATAAAAAAACTTATTTTTTTTAGTACATCTATGTCAGTGTGTATCTATATCTATGCTTATTATCTTTCATCTATGTTTTAGCATGAAATAGTTCAATAAGTCCTCTAAAATAGAAAGCCTTTCTAAAAATTTTATGAGTATATCATAGTAAATCCTATAACTCTAGTAAACCTATTGATCCCTAGTAGAAGATAATTTAATCACAATACATACCTTAACTTCATAAATTATAGTACTTCCAAAATAAATCATTGTGAAAACAATTATGCTCTATTATATATTTCCCCCTTATATTTTTAGTTCCAAAATAGGAAATTGATGAGTCTGATCTATGTTAGGAAACCATATCCCACTCTTCTCTTTCCATTATTAGTTTATTAGTCGTTATGAATGCATATGATTTGTAAGTCATCCATTAGCATATTTAAATTATCCCATATACATGTGAAGTAGTAGTTTTTAGAAAAGATTTATTATTTATAAGTGTTGATGCCCAATGAAGGCATCCACAAATATTATTATATTGAGCTTGCTCAAATGAGATTGCCTCCTTGAAATGGACCACAATCTAAAGGTTATTTTGAGTTATTTTTCATAGTTTATTTCATTGTTCATTTAATTTATGTATTTCTTAAATCTATGCAAAATAATCCTCACATTTGGTATCATAACACTTTATTCACCTATAGGTATATTTTGGAGAAGTTTTTTAATAGTGGCTTTCTAAGAACTGTGCCATTTATGGAAATATTTTTCCTTGCCTCTATTTTATACATATTTATTATAGATTGAGATAAGGATAAATACTCCTCCACATAGCTATAGGAAGTACTTGGGCATAAGCCCTAAAACTCATTATGAAGATTACCAAAGGAACACTAAAGTAGTTGTCCCATTGAGACGACTTACTAGTGTAAAGGGCAGTGGCCCCATTCCAATTGACTAGTTTCCACCTATGAGGTAAACTAAGAGTTGTCACTTAGAAGTAAATCTATGAACATAAATTTGTTGGAGAATAATTTTCATTCAGATAACATTAGTGGTAAAAGGAAACCTTAAAAACCTTAGGTAGTTGAATAGACTTGGGCCCTATATCAACCATAATAGTTTTCAAATACCAAAAATAGAGTGATCATAGTTGAGAACAGTTGGTAACCACACACTTGTTGATGGAATTTTAGTAGAAGCAATCAAACAATAATTAGTTTTTTAAAAAATAAAGTAAAAAAATCATTTGTTCTCCATATCTATCCCTCTATAGCTCAACTGACTCTCAAAATTTCTTGGAACACCTACAATTCTAGTCTACACATTTTCTTCCTTGAGGGTGCATATCCAAATTACAATTCTCTTAGCCAAAAATCCCATTTTTTGATTTTTTGGGTTTTACCATGACATCTTTAGTTTTTGTCCTCTTGATTCAAAACTTTCACACAATGTTCCTTTCCCTTTTATTCTCCTTTTATCTCTTATATATATTTTCTATTTTTTCAACTATGATTTTGAAATTTCCCTTGCCTTCGTCAATCCTAATTAGGAGGTGCCAAAAACCTAGTAAAAGTACATTTAACCCTTCTGATTGAGTTCAAATTTAAAAATATTACTAATTATGTCTTAAAACACATTCATATATCCATTTAAAAACAAACCATTGGTTATGTTATCCACCAATTTAGGCATAAAGATCAACGAGGAATAAATTACAACATTAAAAATCTAGGTCACAGAGTTAACTAATATGATGCATGTACTGAATTAGCAAAATAACCTTTTTCTTAAAAAATTATAGGAGTCTTCTTTAGAGAACAATTTATCTTCTCCCCACACATCACAAGGGCCAAAGATAAACTTTCCATGATTCAATGGTATAAATTTTATAGAATGGATATATTGAGCTAAACAATTCTTCTACCTTCATAATACTTATTGTATCAACAAAATCCCAATTTCTTCCCTCCACTTGAAAAAAAAATCACTCCAATGGTACCATTGGAATCTCAAGTCAGATGATAGACTTGATTGGAAAACATTTAAATCTTTACTTATAGGTGGGTTTTGTCCACTGTCATTCAAGGACTTTACAAGAACTATCACCAAACTCTTCCATATAGGCACCATTTGTGATTATCAGATTGAATTTGATAAACTAGTTATTTACAGTAAAGGGTTATCAAATGATTTCTTCAATAATTATTTTATTAATAACCTAAAAGAACCAATCCATTTAGAGTTTAAATTATTTTAGCCTAAAAACATTATGGATGCCTTGGGTTTATCTAAGTTACAAAAAGATAAACTCTCAGCACACATCGACCTCCCACTTTCCCACTTGCAAAGGACATAGTGAACTAGTGGCCAACCACAACCACACCGATCAAGAACCTTAGTAAGGTAAATATTGGGACATATAAGGAGATGGGATTATGTTATTATTTCGATGAAAAATTGGTTAATGGTCACAAGTGCATCACATAAAACCTCTACTTTATAAATGTAAAATCATCACCATAATAGCATATCAAGCCCAATATCCAAGAGTTCTAAGATGCTCAAAAATAACAAATACCCTCTAAAGACACAATGGATCAAATGACTCAACCAAATATCTATATACATACACTAGAAGATGTTACCACCCCTCAAACCATGAATGTTAAGGGGCTATTTAAAAATATCCTTCTCACAATCATCATTGACACTAGAAACACTCACAATTTCATCGTTCCCTACATTACTAAGTTGGAATAATAATTTATACATTATTTTTATAGCTTTGAATTCGTGATTGATAATGGGGAAAAAACATGTAAAGAGAAGTGTCATAATGTGTGTATCATTATAAGAAATTACACTCTTTTCTCAAATATGTTTTCCCTACCCTTAGGGGATGTGATGTGGTCTTAGGGTCATAGTGGCTCTATACATTGGGACCTATTCTATAGGACTTATAATATATTTGTATGTAGTTCATAGATAGTGTATATAATCCCAATTTAAAATGGTTATTTTTATATATTTTCTCACATCATCATTTCCCATTGCATGAAAAAGTTTATGAATGAAGGTTCACAAGGGGTTATTTCCCATATGTACTCTATCCAACTCTAACTCCCTACTACTCCTAACTACCCTATTGATCTACAAGTCATCCTTGACAAGCATGAAATAAGTTTTATAGATTCATTAGGTTTTCCACCTTCATGCCCTAAATATCATTTTATCATGCTCCTTCTAGGAATCATCCCACCCAACATCTATCCATATTATTATACCAACCTACAAAAGAATAAGATTAAATAGCTAGTATGAGAACTCATCAAGTCTAGAGTTATTCTCCCTAGCATAAACCCAACTCCTCCCCTTTACTTCTTGTCCATAAAAATAATGGTTTATGGTACCTTTACATTGACTTTCATACCCTTAAACACCTCACTATCAAAGATAAATTCCTAATTTTAGTCATCGATGAGCTTCTTGATGAGCTCCATGGGGAAAAAATTCTCCAAATTAGATCTTCATTTAGGCTATCATCATATCCATGTGTATGATAATGACATTTCAAAGACAACATTACACACTCATTATGGTCACTATGAATTCTCAGTCATTCCATTTGGACTTACAAATTCCCCTTCAATATTTTAGGCACTAATGAATAAAATCTTTTGGTCTTTCCTTTGTCAATTTGTTTTGGTTTTCTTGGATGATATTTTGATCTATAACTGCACAAGGGCCAAGCATATCCAAAATTTTGATAGGACATTACAAATTATATTTTAAAATAAATTATGTGCCAAGTAGTCCAAGTATTCCCTCAATGATGAGGAAGTTGAATATATAGATCACATTATTTTAGCTGATGGGGTCTACGTGGATCTAGAAAAAATTAGTGACATGCAACATTGGCCTCGACCACCAACCCTAAAGAGCCTTCATGGCTTCTCAGGACTTATAATATTCTACCTCAATCTCATTAAGGATTATTGAAAGATTATGTCTCCCTTGACTTCATTATTAAATAAGTATGCATTCACATGGGATGCCATAGTTTATCAAACATTCATGGCACTAAAATAATGCATGTGTAGCACACCAATTTTGTCCATGTTGGACTTCACTAACAATCTCACTATCTAAAGTGATCCATGACGTAATGGCATATATGTTTTTATTCTCTAAGATGGTCATCCTATTACTTTCATTAGCAAATCCCTTTTTGGATAAAATTTGACTTTATATACATATGAAAAAGAAATGATGGTAATTCTACATGCAAAATAAAAATGGCAACCATACTTATTTTAAAATCATATTTGCATCAAAATTGATTACTAGAGTCTTAAATACTTCCTTGAATAATGGGTCTCATCACTGGCACAACAAAATTGGGTCAATAAATTCATGGGCGATGATTATGAGATCACTTTTAAGAAGGGTAAACACAATGGCAAGGTAGATGCTCTCTCACACACATTTGAGGACCATACTTCCATTCTTCCCATCTATATGTCCATTCCAAAATGGTTAGAATATGTACACCAAGGGTATTCAAATTATCCCTCTTTACACCATGTAATTCAACAATTAACCACTAACCACTATACAATACCACATTATTCATGGGATGTTGCATCTCTACATTACAAGGGTCATTTGGTGCTTCCCAATAGCAAAGACCTTCATCATGCCATATTTTATGAAATCCATGTTTTTCCCTTAGTAGGGCACATAGGATTTCTCAAAACATATGAACAGGCACACCAAAAGTTATTTTGGAAGGGGAAATTAAACATATGGTGTTTGAATGTAATATCTTCCAATGAAAAAAAGGTGAAACAACTATGATTCCTAGTTTTTTTTATCCCTTGTCCATTAATACTAGGATCTAAACCAATATTTATATGGATTTCATTTTTGGACTCCCTAGATCTGGAGAAAAAATAGTGATCCTAATCATGGTAGACCATATATCCAAATATAGTCAATTTTTATTCCCTCATTCATCTTTAAATAACCTCCAAAGTTGCACAAGTTTTCTTAGATCAGATCTTCCATCTTCATGGCGTCCCTTATTTAATCGTATCTGATCATGATGTAACTTTCACCAACTATTTTTAAACAGAGCTATTCTGATGCATATGCACACAAATAGAGATGAGATCCAGGTATCACCCTAAAATAAATGGATAGACATAGATTGTCAATAATGTTTGGAAACATTCCTTCGTTACTTTATTTCATAACAACAACAATAGTGGGTAAAGTGGCTCCCAATTGTATAATGGTGGTACAATGCCTCCTACCACACTTGTACTAAAATAACTCCATATGAAATGGTTTAAGATCAATCACCCCATTCACTTCTCCCATATACCCCTGGTAGTGCCCTAATTTAGGAGGTTGATACTACTCTATGACATGGAGATTAGATTTTTAGCACCCTATGGGGAAATATTCATCTAGCATATAACCAAATGAATTAGTAGGTTGATCAGAACCACTTTGAGCTTACCTTTCAACTTTATGAGATGATTTTTATTCATATGCAGTGATAAAATTAATCATCCTTGAAACTAAAATGGAGTCATAAGCTTGCCCCAAATTTTAATGGGCCATATGAGGTTCTCTAGTAGATTGTGTTGGTTGATTATACATTGAATCTTTCACCTTCCTCTTGAGTTCACCCAATATTTCATGTCTCCTCTTTGAATAAAGTTCTTGGAACCACCATCAGAGTACAAATATTTTTACCATGACTTTATAATGAAGGCTTTATCCTTATCAAAATGAGTGCATTCCTAGATAGGTGCACTAATCAAATTTGCTCTTGCCCAATCATATAAATTTTAATCAAATGGAATGGTATACAACCATTATAAGCCACATGGGATCAACTTTTCCAAATTCAGTAATAATTACCACATTTGAAGTTTTGAGGACAACTATTTTTCCATGAGGGAGGGGATGTTAAGAACCTATGTCATACTATTCTCTTTAAATTATTAGTTTATTAGTCATTATGTATGCATATGCTTTTTAATTCATCACTTTAGCATATTTGAATTATCATACATACATGGGAAGTAGTATTTGTTATAATAGATTTAGAATTTAAGTAAGTGTTAGGCCTAATGAAGGCATCCTTGAATATTATTATATTCAAATTTCTCAAAGGATGTTTCCCCTTCAAAGTGGCCTATGATCTTAAGGATATTTTGAGTTATTTTAGAAAGTTTATTTCATTGTTCATATAATTTTTTTAGCACATAAATCTATGAAAAAAATCCTCACATTCTATTTTTTTTATAAAACTAACCTAAAAATAATAACAAATAATAGACTAAAAGCAAAAACATAGAAATCAGAAAATACTTATCCTAAAAAGCAATAAATTATTTTAGAAAACAAGAAATCTAATATAGAAAGTAACAAATATACTCTAATCCTACATCTATAACTTTCATTTATAGTCATCCTAAGGGTTCTTTAGTTGGAATAGCCACGAAATAGTGCTTCAAAAACTATCCATTGACTAGAAAGGCAAGGTCATTACCTTTGAGTTCTTTCAACCTAAATTTATTCTTACCTAGATCTCTAATATCTGATATGGTCCAATCCATAAAGGTATTAACTTATCAAGTTGTCCTTTCTTTTCATTTTCTTTATTCCATAGAATCACCAAGTCTAAGATATTGAAGGCATTAATATTGGATCTTTGTCAACTCATCTTTTGAAAATATCTTGATGTTTGCAGAAGTTGTGTAGTTCTTCATTTCTTTCATCCTACATTTGGTCTATGTCTAATAATCTAGATTTTACTCTTTCGTCTTATCCCATATACTCTTTCATGAACTACTATGTTGGTATCTTGATAGTAATAGGGAATGTCGGTCATTTTCCATACACTTCTAGAAAAGGTGAAGCCTTGATGACTTGTTTGTGCCTAGTTATATTTAGCCATAGTGCACACTTCAATAAGGAAAGTCATTATCTTGGTTTATCTTGTGCCAAATTCTTAATGACATCCATTAGATTATTATTGGTGGATTCAACTGCTTCATTTACTTTTGGGTAGTAGTTTGAAGATAACTTTATTATGATTGATTATCATAGGCCAATTTTGTAATTTTAAAAGATTGAAAAATTGGACCATTATCAAAAACTAGGGAAATGGGAGTGCCAAACCTTGTTAATATATATTTTTCAAGAAAATTTATGACATCAATTGGTCTAGAATTATTTATTGTTATAACTTATATCCACTTGGTGTAGCAGTCAATAGATATGAGGACAAACTTGTGTCCTACTAAAGAGTGTAGGTTTATCACCCCAATAAAATCAAGGCCTCATTAGGAAAAGGGACTTCACTCAATTATCGGTTATAAATGCATCGCACTATTTACTTATCTCTTATCAAAAAATTCATAGTAATGGCAAGAATTGATGTGATTGTGGACATCCTTGAATATTATAGGCCAGTAGTATCCCATCCTCATAATCTTATGAGTTGTTATGTTTTATAAGGGATGACCGATACCTATATTTTGATGCAAGTTGTTCAATATGTTTATAGCCTCTTCTTTTGAAATGCACTTCAGATAGATTGCTTCATCATTCTTTATATACATGACTCATTTTTTGATCATGTAATGAGTGGATTTGAGCTTGTGTGCTCACCTTTGCTCTTTGTTTAGTTCCAAAAGACACATGCCTATGAGAAAAAAATAGATGATTTGAATGTATCACACTAATAATGATTTCCACATGTAATACATCTATTGAAGGTATGAGACCATCTCAAAAATATCTCTTACCAATTCCAATAGTGTAAATTTTATGTTTCTTATGTTTAACACTTTTTTTAAAAATCTATGGTGGATGACTCAAATGTAAATTATGTTTTCCAAAAAATATTTGCTAAGTCAGAGTAAATTTTATGCAATTTTATTCACTACTGATCAAGGAGATTTTTTTAGTTCAATTAAAGTTTGTTGATGGTAGTATATTGTTATATGATTTTTTTTAGGGGAAAAGTAAACATATAGTCATAAATATATACATTCCCCATGTTTATATGTTTGCCTAATATCTATAAAGTTCCTAAGATGGTTTTAGATGGTGCATCCACTAGTTAGGGTGTGATTCCCACTATATTGAGTCAACTATTTTTTGGCTAGTATCTTGGAAAGGACTATTAATGGACATTTAATTATTTTATAAATATGGATACAGGAGAAAGATCAACACAAGTATTATTGAAGATGATTTTTCTATTGACATACCGAAATTAATATTCTTTTTACATTTCTATAATAGGTAATATTAGACTACTTCACATCCACTTTATGATTTTATATGTTGCTTTTTATATTTTAGTGTGAGGATGCAGAGTAAAGCCAAAGTAATGTGGGTTATAATGACCCACACAATTATTTTTTACACATAATTGTAAACATTGGTTTTACTTCTTATTTGTTCATTCGTCATGATCATATATGTCTTTTTTAATATATTTTTGGATTGACATGATTATATTGACCATTGTTTTAGGAGGAGGTGGAGAAAGATGATGTTGAGGAGCATGTTGATAATGATTTAGATGATGATGATACTAGTGATTTTATTCAATACACCTTGCAATCTGATTTAGAGGTAAAGGAACTAAAACTTGTAAGCACAATTTTTTATATTTGTGGATGATTTCTAATTTTTGTTGAGTTCAATCATTTTTTAATGCTTCTAAAATCATGATTATTTATTGAATGATAGTTTGATAGTGAATACAATATTGTATAAATGGGTATTGAAAATAATTATTTTCACTATTTCTTGTTATACCCATGCAACACATTTTATGATAAGGGTAGCCATCAATTTTGGGCACTAGACTGACTGAAACTCACTACCATAAGATTTATGGTAGGTAGTTTATTCCAAAGAGACATGCAATTCATGTTGGTAGTGGAAAATGAATATGATGTGAAGTTTATACACTTGAATAAAAAAAATGTAGGTCAATAGACTAACTAGTAAAATAATAGAGCCTCATAAAGAGGGATAAGATCAAAATATCATGGATGACTAGAGAGAATATCTTCCAAGTATTTAATCTCATTGAGATAGTTGTAAATTTTATAAATGAGTATATGAATACAAATGATTCAATTAAAAACATTTTTTAGAAAGGGAAAGTTTCAATAATGTGAATAAATTATTTTTAAAAAGTGGAGCAAGAAAGAATAAGGGTGAAGCAAGGGCACAGTTCAGGAAATAATGAATGCTAGGTTAGATGCAATGTGTTTAGTGGTTTACATGTATGAAAATTAAAGGTAATTTAATGTTTATGAATAATAAATATTATATTTATTCCACAACCATCATCAAAAATTGACATAAATGACCCTCAGACCTATTCTAGTGAGGATGATGACATTACTTTGAGGAGGAACCTTTCATAGAAATAGAAAATGGTTTGTTAGGGGGAAAATGGTGATGAAGATATGCCTTACATAAGTAAACTCAATGAATATGTAAAAATATTATTATAATTCTATTTAAAACTTACATTTTTTTAATATTTATTATTGGTTCTTTGTAGAGGAATGTTATGGAAGAAGCATGGGACCATAAGGTTATTGTAGTGTCAAGTGACAATGTCTAAAATGATTAGGATAACATGATTGTTGGTGCCTATAACATGGAGTTTTATTATTTCTCCATAAAAATTTTTAATTTACACCTTGATCACAATGTGTAGTTGTACACCATAGGTTTTATGGTTGTGAAAGGCATCCTATTCTTTTTTGAGTCAGGCCAAACTTGCCATGGCGTGGCACCCCTGAAAATTGGTTGTATTGTCACCACTTAGATGGTTTCTTATGTGGATATTGAGGCACTTTACTTTGATAGGAATAAGGAGGACATACTACAAAATATTGTCCATCAAAATGCAATATGGCCTAATAGTGATATTTTCATTGACCAATCCACTAACAATGTACAAAAATCAACAAAGATTTACATGGTGGACATATTTTTTAACTCCTTTTGGTTAAAATAAACTATACCATATTTTATTTTAAATTTTTTATATCTTATATTTTAATTTAGTGTTTAGATGAAGGTGATGTGATGCATCCAAAATCATTATAAGCCATTTTTTGTTGGTATGAGATCGATTTTTTTATTAATCAAACTAATATGTTTTTTATTCATTTATGAATCTTATTATTGATTTTGTTAACTATTCTAACCTTGAAATTTTGAGATTTAGGTGTCTTTAAGGCATGGTAAAAAAATATCACATTCATTATGCATCTACTTCCACTTCCTTATCCTCGATAAGGAGTTTCATGACCATGCCATGAACATTGACATTTCATGGAATCTACTCTCTTGGACATAGATGTGTGTGTGTGTGTGTGTGTGTGTGTGTGTGTGTGTGTGTGTGTGTGTGTGTGTGTGTGTGTGTGTGTGTGTGTGTGTGTGTGTGTGTGTGTGTGTGTGTGTGTGTGTGTGTGTGTGTGATACATATTATCTGGAAATTATTTGTAAGTATAAGTGTTTTATTTATTTATTCTTGTGGTTGTTAGTAAAATTAGTGTTCACATAGTTATTTGGATGATTATTGTAACTTGGATAATTATGTGAGTAATAGTTCACTAGTGGTTACTTAAGTTAGCTATTAGTATATATAATTTGGGAGTGATATTTATGTGTAACAATAATAGTTCTCATAAATATGTTTGATATTTTTATGAATGATCTTAGAGATATGGTTGAGAATTGTATGCAGATATTAGCTTCATAAATATAGCAATGCCTTTCCTATATAATTATATAATCTTGAATGAATTTGTATTAGAAGAATACCAATATAATATAGTATGATTAAATTTATCTTTGTATTGTACATTTGGATCCTTTTTATGATTAATTAAAATATTGTAAAATCTCCATAGATTATTAATAGTGGTATAAGAGTAGATTTGATCTCTATAATAGAATAATGATAGATTGTGAGGAGTAGTTGTTTTATGCTTCTCCCCTAGGATGAGAAAATAATAATTTGCTGGAAAGATTAATATTATGTGTAAAATATAGACAATTAGAAAATATAGTGCTTCATAGAATTTTAGATTTATTTAGAGTTATTAATATTTTGTGTTGTACATGGTTTGAGGGAGTAAAGACACTACATGCTACACATTCTTTTGATTTATTTATAGAAAGTATAAAGTTCCTATTTCATATTTTTGCCTTCATATTAGATTTATTCATATTGGTTTAATGTCTACTACTTTTACAATAATCATTATGGTGAATTAATAGTTTACTTCTAGTTGTATTCATACATATCATATTTGATATACATATCCCCGCACATATTTCACTTTACTTTGTCTTCAAAATACCATGTTATTATAGATGTTTTAACTCCTATTCTAATTAAATATCATTTCATATTGACTATTGTCATTCATGTGCATCTCCAAGCCATGTATTTTGATTTTCATTATTGAACTTATACATTGTAAAATCTATCATCTTTGATCTCTCCTTATCATTGAACTATACAAAGTTTACTTTTGTGAATGCATGGTTCCTTCCTTGCATTTGATTTATTATATTATTTTATTCATCATTCAAATCCCTTTTCTACAAGTAGATACAAACATGACTAGGAATCTACTTTATTTCATCTACAACATCCTCTTGAGTCACTCATGCATGTCATTTTGTGATGACCATATAGTGAATCACATGGAATGTTGACTCACCATATTATCCATGAATTCCCATCAAGCCTACATATATGTTCCTGTACATTAATATTTTGAGTTTTAACAATCAAATTTATTTTATCTTTATTGTTTATAAGTACTAAAATTTAATGTTTGTCAATTTGTAATAAGATTATGAATCATTATAGTAGTTATGTATGTAAGATTATAAAAAGTTTTAGTTTATATTTTGAGTCTTTTGAATATTAACATTTATAAAATATCCTATTCTATAAATTTTCAATTGAAATTTTATTTTTTAGTTTATTATTAAGTCATAGGTCATTGAGTGCCAATTTTTAGGTCATCAAAAGAATAATGAGTTTTATATCTCAAAAAAATTATTTAGTGTCAAACATATTAACAGAGTCATGATTAAATATTTATCAAAATCCTTTAGTTAAGGATTTTATAAATTAGTGTGTGCCATCTTATTAAGAGTAAAAATCAAAAAATAATGAGACATTATGAAATTTTTCATTGTATGTGTCTATTATATCGTCGAAGTCAATAAAGTCATCAATGTCAAATTTCATAATTATAATGGATGCATTTTCAGTGGAAACCAACATCCATGGTGTTACACATTATGGGAGGAAGGTTATACAAATAAACCTAATGTAAAAAAATTGCGGTTGGAGGCAATAGATGAAAGAAGTGTTTTAATAACCTCTTATTAATCATCAATGATGGGGCTGCACTTATTATATAGTGACTTATTTTTTAGTTGTGTGGTGTGATGCGCTTATTTTTTTAGTGGATTAAAAAATAAGGACATATGCGGTATGTTATTTTTCACTTGTAAATGTTTCTATTCCTAATGTAAAAACATATAATGTAAAAACTGAGAGAACACAAGAAAACCAACATCATGATACTTGTAGAGGTTGAATATTCAAATGTGTTCTTATTCATACGTGTTTGTGGTAAACCTATGTGTACCCATTAAAGGCTATGAAAATGGTTCCTAATTGAGTTCCCACATTGAGTAGTTCATATGTGTTCCCTGTAGTGAATGGTTGATAAGCCATATGGTTATTGTACATGTTCTCATACTAGCTTATTCAAATATGTTCCCGATATTGCATGGTTGATAATAAGTTGATGTTTTACATCTTCTACCTTCATTTCAAGTTGTGTACCAATATCATGAGTGAACAAAGGTAAGCAAGTTATAGAAAAAGTTTTTTTATTTTTTTACTACCATGTAGAAACTAAGGTGAAGAATGTTATGAAAATTAGTGTTCACATAGTTATTTGGGTTATTATTTTAATGTGAATAATTATGTGAGTAATTATTCAATAGTGGTTACTTAGGGTAGTTTTTAGAATATATAATTTGGGAGTGATATTATTGTGTAACAATAATAATTTACATAAATAGGTTTGATATTTTTAGGATAAATCATAGGGATATTATTGATATTTGTATGGAGATATGAGCTCTATAAATATATGAATGCCTTTCCTATATAATTATATAATCCCTAAAGAGTTTCTATTAGGTAAATATCAATATAATATAGTGTGATTAAATGTATCTCTACATTATGTGTTAGGTTCCTTTGCATGATTTATTAGAACATTGCATAATCTCCATAGATTATTAACAATGGAGAAGAATTTTTTCATTTGTGTACGTTGTAAGTAATGAAGTGATGGTCAATACTACAAATAATGATGTATTAAAAGAATTTTCATGGTTAAATTATGTAAGGATGTTCACATGTATGTAACCAATCATATGATATGTTTGATCTGTAATGATGTTGATAGGTAACTTTATTGAAAAAATACTCATCTCTCATTTATTGTCTTTCTTTATTCAAAAAAATCACACAACACTTTAATAAATGTCTATAGAGCCTAATTTTGAGAAGAGAAAAATAGTAGGAAAAGATTGAAACACTTTGAAAACATCCTATATATATATATATATATATATATATATATATATATATATATATATATATATATATATATATATATATATAATTAAAGGTATGATTTCATGGTTTTATGTGTTATTTGTTTACATAGTTAATTTATAAAAAAAATCATGCCATCTTTATTTGGAGTAGGTTGTAAAAGTAAAGATTTGATAGCTTTAGATTTATGATGTTTTCCTTTATTAGATTTATTTCACCATCGATCAGGGCATCGATAACTTATTAATAAACCCTTATTATTTCTCTTCTCTCTTAACTTAAATTTATTCCCTAAACTTTGAATAATAGTATTTTATGTTTTATTATTTTTTATCAATATTTTGACTATATACAACCAACATGAAGCTGATATTTATTATAGATAAGACCTCACATAAACAGGACTATCTATACTTCTACTATGGAGCTTGAGAAGACTACAAAAGGGAAGCCTGCATATCTTCAATTTAGGTATGATAGATATATTCATTTATTTTTTTAGTCTCTTAAATGTAGAATAAGAATAATGGTCTTTTATGACATGCTTTCATTTATTTATTGAAACATGTCTTTGTTAGTGTAGTTATAATATTTGATTTGTTGTATCATTCCTCAACTTAGGAGTAAAGAACAATGACCTTTTTTATTTGTTTCATTTAATTTATTGTAATACCTAAGGAGAGGCCAAGGTGGATATATAGTTAATATCAACCCATATCGAACAAGAATAATGGTCTTTCTTAACATGTACTTGATAATGTAGTTACATTCATTTTATTTTTTTGTATTCTCCTTCAAACCAAGAATAAAGATCAAAAACCAAATTTCTTAGTTAATTAATGTAAAAAAGTAAAAATGGTCTTGTTGCGCATGCTTTTATTTAATATATTTCAGCCTATATTTTCTAATGTGGTTACATTCATTTGATTTTTTTCAGCATCCCTTAATCCAAGAATAAAAAATAAGAAACAAAGGTGTTATCTAAGTAATGTAACTACTTTACTTCAATTTATTGTATACTCTTTTAAGTTGATAATTTTATTTTTAGTAAAGCTCATACATATTCATATGATTTATTGTATCCTTTATCAATCAAAGGATTAGGATTTGTCAAACAAAGTTGATGATAGGAAATATAAACAACAAATATGTGTGAGTCCTCACTCATACATGATTAGTTAGCAGAGTTCCCAGGTATAGTTATCTTGTAAAATCCCTCTTATTTTTCTCCTTGGCATACATATTTAACTCAATTAATTATTTATTTCCACCCTTTCCCTGAACCATCTCAAAAAATTATTGAGATAACTTATAAAAATTTGGGTAACTATAACCTTATTGTCTAGTAACAAGGATGAGGAAATATGAGTACCTTCAAATAATACTAAGATATTTTTTATTTCAAATAATCAATAATATATATATATATATATATATATATATATATATATATATATATATATATATATATTAAAAATATCATGTCTTAAGACCATTATTCTAAGAGGCTCTCATATGAGTGTAAAATATCAACCCAAAATCACATGAAACACATTCCTAATCTTCATATTTTGGAACATGCCTTTATTAACCATAACATTAATATTATTTAATGTGTTATCCATGAGAGTGATCTATGTTGAGTAAGTATGAAATGTGTACTACAATACATCGGTATTAAACATTGATTCATGAACCTCAACAAGAGATATGAACAAATAGTGCTAAATAATTCTAAACTTTATTGACAATATTTTTTAGAGATACTCATTGCTTTGGGTCTTAACTCTTCTAAATTTTTAGGTCATTCCTTTGACAATATTTGTCCCCTCAAAATTTTGTTTTTTTTCCATATTTGATCTTCCAAAATAAAGATATCTTATCTGAGTCATCCCTTCATTTAGGTTTACACATTGTTAGTTATATTACAGGTTGGTATCATGTAAACTATACACACTTCATCTCACAATGTCAGATAATCTCATTTAAAATCATGATGTTTCAGTCTTTCTTATTGTCTTTGTGTATTTTCCATGTCAATTTCATGCCTATGTTGGATAATCCATAAGGTTTTACATATTTTAAGCTACACCCAAAACTATCATGTGAATTATGAAGTGTTGACATGGTTTTTTTAGCCATTATTTATTTTGCATGCTATTGAAGTGACCCAAGAGTCTATGGATTTTATGTCAATTATGTCAATCTACCTTTAAGTAAGAGAACACTCTACCTATAATAATTTAGTAGTGTATACATACTAATTCCATTGATTGTTTTCTTGCCTTGCTATTTTAAATAGATACTTATAGATTAGAGAGGAAAATATATTGTTTAATATGGAGTGGAATGATATGATATGTTTTTAATTGAATTATAAGATTCCCATTTATGTATGTGGTTTTTAGAGGGGCATTATTTAAAACTTCTCTATAGCCTAGTTATTTATAGTTATTTCTTAACTTCATCTTCATAGATATGTTATGTTTTTAGAGATAAGAATATGGATGTTTTCAGTGATTCTTCAACTTTATGTCAATAGAGATGTAAATATGGATGTTATTTTTTATATTACTCATGATTTACATGTCAAAATTTATGTAAAATTTTATTCTTTGAGGATACAATTGAATATTTTCGTAATTAAGTGAAGGGTGAAGATAATGTTTCTCAATTTTTGTATACTATGTCAGACATTTAATATTGTTTTATGACATATCATTTTAAGGATGAGTTATATTTTAAACCTTTTGGAGGTTGTCTAGCTTATATCTATATAAAAATAATAATTATTGAGACTTAAAAAAATAAAACAAAGTGGATATCATGATTTTGTGGCCAAGCATAGCTCTAAGAGTAAGAAAGTGCATCAAAGGAAGAAAAATATTTAGGAGAAATCAAGTGGGCCTCAAAATAGTCAAAGACTAAATCAGGAACAAAAAACCAAATTAAAATGTTGACATCATGACAAAAGAGGGCATCATCCCTAGGATTGTCATATAAGAAAAAGAGATATGGGAGAATTGGCAGTAATGAAGGAAAATATATTTCAAACTCCAAGCTATAAATTAAATGACAATATGTTTTTTTATTGAATTTACCAATTTAATTTCACTTAATAATGATTTTGTAATAACTCACCATATGTCTCATGACATTCATGATTTTATTGATATAGAAACTCTTGATGGTAAAATCTTGATGGACAATTATAATGATTATTGTAAATGATATAAATTATGTTCTAAATTTGATGAGTTACTCCTTGTTGCCCAAATCACTAAGATAAATAATAAGGATGAGTTCCTTTAAATAATTTCATTACTTGGACAATCAAATTACAAAACATTTTATAACATGACATCAAATGATTTACATATTCTATGAGATTGTGGCATCATGAGTTTGGACACTTAATTTAAAAATAATTACACATGTCTAGAAATGACAATTTTAAAGGTTATGTGTGCACATTTTCAAAAAAAACTATAAATAAAGTGAAAATCAATAAACAATCAAATAAAGTACTAAAATATTAACATATCTCTTCATTCTAATCCATTGCTTATAAGGCATGATCTCAATATGATATATTTATCATTCTTTTATGTTAATCCCAGACCAAAACATTAACTAGCATATATATTCATGACCAAAACATTTACATTTTTAAGTATTTATCCCAGACTCAATCTAGCATTAGGTTAAACTTTTACATAAAAAAATACATAGATTTAACAAAAAAATGATTGTCATCAATTTGGTCTGCATGGGAAACACCATTGTCATATTCATCCTTAGATTAAACTTTGAAAACTAAGATAGTAGGCAAATAAATGCCTATAATATTAAAAATTATATCTAGAATAGAAAAACCACTAAACATATCACCAACCCAAGCTGGTAGTTACTCACAGAAACATGATCCATAATAGAAACATCATTGCAGATACTTCTACATTGTAGATTAATTAGCCATTGGTATATGAAATCGTAGACATGCTAAGGTAAGGAACATTGTATAGAACAAATAAAAAGTTTTAATCCATTCACGAGATGAACTAGTGAATAATATATAGAAAACTATGCATATAAAGGAAATGAAAAACATTTAAATTCTAACTTAATCATCATTATTTACTTCAACAAAACTGAAGTAAACAAAAAACACAAAACATATAAAAAATAAGATGTAAAATATTTTATTAAATAATTTACATCAACAACAAAATAAATGAAAAACAATAAACATATAACATATAAATATTTTTCATTGATCATCATTGTTTGTTTCATAAACAAGGGATCATGAAGTCAGAACCAATTTGGTATTTTGATGTGTATTTAAATTAACAACAAACAACTCTCTAAAGACTCATAAAATATTTATATCTATTAAAAATCTAGTTTCTAAGAAATGAAACATGTGTTTTTATTTTGAATTCAATCATAATATCACTCCAAAGACTCAAAAAATAGTTTCTAACCATTCAAAATCTAGTTTCCAAGAACTAAAATAGGTGTTGTTATTTTGAATTGAACAATACTATAACATGAGAATGTTATGATATATTAAGGCATGGAGTATGTTTATGAGAAATCAATTTTAAGTTATATTTATGAGTGGTATTGTATGCAATTTCCTATTGACTTCTATAGGGAAAAACCAATATCAAATTCATACATTTTAAAATTTAGAATTTTAATATAGATATTAAGAGGATAGTGAGAAATTGAATGATGTATCCATTAGAAGCATATTAAAAAAATGTGAAGCACTTATTAACATCAATGAAATTTTTTCCCTATTCGGTCTAATTTTAAATATATTTTAATACAATCATAATAAAAATGTACAACCACATTGAATTATCACTTTAAGAAACATAGGGACACAGTAAAGTTGCATAATCTCCATCAAGTATGTCCCTATCAATCTTCACTTTCATGTTTAGATCCTAATTCCAAAGTTATCATTTGTGATTATTAAGAGGAGGGTTTGGAAATATGGTTCTCTCTCTCTCTCTCTCTCTCTCTGAAGCATATTTCCATGACCATCATGCACTTATTGGAAAAGATGACCCATTGGGTGTTATGTTCTTGATATTACCTTGACCTTCACCTTGTTATAAACATATACCTAACACTTTTATAAAAATGATAGTGTTCCAAAGTTTCTTGTGATTAAACACTTGTCAACAATATCCTAATTTTTATTTCTCAATGTTTTCAGTTTTTCATGATTTACACTAATAGTTATCTATTTATATAAGGAATAATATCTTGTTAAAAATGCTAAGAAATATAAAACCAAATGAGTATGAATAGATACATGTCTTACATTGTTTCCCTCCCTCAACTTATTTTCACTATCATTTGCTAAAACTTTGGCTTCACATTTATCTAATGGGTTTGATTCTTTAATAGTCATACCTAATTCGCATTCATTTGTAAGGTTTGATATTCTGATATCCATACCTATTTCACCTTCATTTACATATCTTACACCAATATCTATGCCATGTGTATTCAAAATAGATTAACCAATTGAGATTCCAAAAAAACTAGTTATAAAATAAAATAGAAATGGATATGAACTTTACATTCGACTCTATATCATTGTTCTTAGTGGGATCACTCACACCATCCCCTATGTTATGGATAAATCCCTATATTATTATATTAATCATTAGTTTCACCTTAATAACATGTTTAAAAATTCAATCCTTGGAGTGAAAATGGACATTTCAAAATGACATGGATGGCATTGCACTATTTATCTGATAATGCAATATCTCACATGTCTAACTATGCACCCAAATTATACGAGTGTCACTATTATGAAAGGTAACATGGTAGTCTAGAATATGAAAATATTTAACCCATGAAATATTATAAATTATATCAACCTTAAATTTATTATAAAATAGTTCTACTCTCATATTTTCATCTATCAATAGTATATATAAATAATTGTGGTTATTTTGTGAACTAACCATTCCACCCTATAATGTGCAAAATTCTTTATCGTGCTCAATAAATAAATTTTTAGGTGAGAATGGTACAATTAAATGGATGATTTTTTAATTTATAAGTGTGTTAAAGGGTATGATAGCATCTTGACCACATTCCAATAATATGAATCTAATGTTGATAGTGAAATGTAAATAGTGTTGGCTTAACAATTTTACATCTATAACTTTATATTAGAGATTTATATATTCACATTATGAATAGTTGATAGTCAAACATAAATATTATTAGCTTAACAATATTACATATATAGATTTATAGTGTTTGGTATGTTACTATTTTAAATATAAAATAATAATATACATGTATATTTAAAGAGTTATTTGGTTAATAGGTTGAGAGATTGTAGGAAATTAGAGCATTACCAATTATAGGATATATGTCTCTTATATATTTTAATGATGTTGCTTGTTTTATGAAGAGAGAGAAATATATTATTTGATTAAATTTATGTGTATGGTCCTTGTATTTATGTTTTCTTCCCTCATTAAATTCAATATCTCATATCAGAGCAACTATGTAGTCCTAAGATGTTGTATGGGGAAAAACCATTGATGTTCAAGGTTTCTTGGGCTCACAAAAGAATATAATTTTTTAACAAGTTTTTAGGGTATTTTATAGTGTTTATGTATGATATATTATACTATCAGACTGAGCATCCATTGAGCTTTTATTTATAGAACTGGCATCAAGGTTTGAATTTCTAGTTTTAAATTGAAAGTTATAGCCCCTTCATATTCTGATCTACATTCCATTTAGTTGTATTCAATTTCATTGTGTCTCCCAAGCATCAAATATTTATATCCTAAGTTATTCACCATAGATTTTGTTGAGGTATTATATAACCAATATTCATCTTATACTACTATCAATCTTTACCCATAAATTGGGCTCCCAATTAGTTTTTGATTGTTTTTACTAGAATGTTATTTATTTTTTGTCCACTCCAAGTACACATAATTAAGTTTGAATTATAGGAGAGCACATTATTTTGATTTTAATATAGAAGGATATCTCAAAAAATAAATAAAAGGTACTCCTATGACCTACAAACATGTGGATACAACAAAAGTGCATACTAGGTTGTTACTATATTTGCCATTGTACAACATTTCTACAGGTCTACATTTTACATCGACCAAGATTTTAATTAAATATAGCATAAATATTACCCTCCTTTGAAATTTCCATCACTTTCACCAACCAAATCTAAGCAACTTAAAATTGATCAATTTGTAGCATACCTATGCACCATTCTTTTATAACTAGGAACATATTGTTCTTATTCATTTTTGTTAAAAGTTACCTAGCTATTTATATTATTTTATATTTTTTAAGAGATATTTATTTTTCTCTACCATGTGTTGACTAGTTAGAAGTTATTTTAGATCTCTTTATATAGTCAATAAAAGGTCTTTAGATTGATTAATTACTTAATTAATATAATTAATTGTTTAGAGATGTCTAGTGTCATTGTTTAGGTCATATTCGTTAAATATCAATTATGTTTAATTGAGTTTTTTTTAATTTCAAAAAGTGGGTTGATAGTTAAAAAGTGTTCATATTTAGTCTATATTATTTATGTATAGTCTAAAATAGATCATTTACACTTGACAATTATTATATTTTGTCATCAAATTTAAGAGTCAATGTTATAGTCATTTTTTGTCCATAAAAAGTATTGAGAGTCAAAATAATTATCTTGAGTCATATTTTGTAAAGGACACATTATCAGTGGAAACCAATGTCTTATTTTAATCTATGGTCATAATGGATAAAATGAGTAAAAGTGAAGACCAAAAGAAAAAGAAGGCAGAGAAAATTGAATAAACCTACAAGACCTATATATTTAAAGTGTTGAAGTAGGTGCACCCAAAGGTTGATATTTATAGCAAGGGTATGTGTATAATGAAATTTTTTTTTAATCATATCTTTGATAAATTAGCTCAATCAACTTTTAATCTCACTCGTCATAATAATAAGTCAACTTTTACATCTAAGGAAATTTATATAGTTGTACATCATGTCTTTCGATCATAACTTTCTAGACATGTTTATGAAGGTACCAAGGATATCACCAAGTTGTCTAGATCTTAAGTAAGTAGCTTTCTATGCTAGAGGAAGGATGTTTCTAGAGCCTCTTCCCAATCACTAATGATGCGGCCCATATGCTTTGGTGACACATTTTATTTTAGTTGTGTGTTTTATTTCAATTATCTATAAATAAAAACAAATAATATATTCCTATTCATATTTGTAATAAGTGAGCTAAAAATTATTTTTTATCTTCCTTGAATATGAAATAGTGAAAAGAGTTGATAAAAGTACTTCACATCATGATGTGGTTGGTGGTAAGCCACTTGTAAAACCATATTTTTAGGGTTATTGGGAAACCACTTGAAAGCCATCCTTTTTTGGTTGTTGGTAAGCCATATTCAAAACCATCATTAAGGTTTGTGGTTATCTTGAGAAAATCACCAAATCATGAGCACAAGTGTAGATACGAGATTGATTTTTTCCCCATGGTTACATTAAGTAGATGTATACTATGAATTAATAATGTTTAAAGGGGGTGAATGTTAGATGCTTATATGTTCACATTATTAATAGCTGATATCCAAATATAAATATTATTATCTTGTAGATATTATTATCCTAACAATATTATGTATATAGCTTTGTACTATTTGGTATGTTATTATTATGAATAAACAATTATAATATATGGGTAGA
>JARHVA010006682.1:397500-400000 GCA_037957365.1 Torreya grandis | reverse complement strand
GAAAAATGAGGAATCATAAAACATACATGTGAATTGTTTGACAAATATATGTCACCTAAGCTTAGTCTCATAGTATGCAACGATGGAAAGATATGTAATGCATAATTGTAGAAAAAATATTTCTAAATGCCTTAAACTAATGAAACACTTTTAAACCAACCCAAATCATTCTTAGTTTTTGTTTCATTTTTAGTTAGTGATGTCATTATAGTGAATGATGATTGTAAATATGTCAATGGAAAAAGGGCTCTAAATATGAAGCAAAGTTTAATTGGATATGGATAAAACTAAGTGTATTAGAAAACTTTAACTAACTTTACATATTACAAATATATAATTGAAATAAAAACAAAAACTAAGAATGTCATGTGAATTGCTTAAAAATATATGTCACCTAAGTGTAGTCTCATAGAATGCAATGATGATAGAATATGTACTGCACAACTATAGAAAATATGTTTTTAAATTCTTTGAACAAGTGAAGTACTTTGGAGCCAACCCAGATCATTCTTATTTTTTTTTCCCCTTGTTACCAAGTCATTCTAGTGAATGATGATTTTAAATATGTGAATGGAAAATTTGCTCTTAAAATAGTTGTAAATACACATTAGAAACATAGATCTGGTGACAATGAAAAGCTCATGGATATCAACTATATTAGGTTATCCTAGCTATTAAGGTATTTTATAATTATATTAGATAAATTAGGTTTGAACATTAAGTCATGAGTGGGAATGAATATTGTAGATACATTATACACTTTGTAATTTGGAGAAGAGATTCTTTTATGGAATCATTTGATTTGAAATGATATACATGTATGTAAAATGTAAAATGAGGCAGTTGGCTAATCCAATGCATATAACTGCAATAAAATTTGAATTGGGTGAAAATTGTTTGATAAAATGTCTCTACATGTGGTTATTATTATAAGGTTATTACAATTATTCAAAAGGAAGGAAAAAAGCATTCATTTTTACCTGATGGAGAATAGAAATAATTGAGTTAGAGAGGAAAAAAGAGCTTGTTGCCAATAGAACATTACAAATATTTCATGGAATGGAATCATTTCATTTGAAATTGGTTTTAAATGACCTCATAGACATTTATGGAATATGAAAAATGAAGAAACATACAACATAAACGTCAATTATAATGATAGCAGGGTATATTATCAATACCACATAGAATACAATGCTGACAGGGTATATTGTCAATATCTCATAGAATGCAACAATGGTAGGATATGTAACGCATGATAGACACAAAATACAAACATAATTGTTAATGATCATGAAGGGTGCAATCTTAACTAGCGTAGAGGAAGGTTTCCTTCATATGGGGGCGAGCTTAACAAGAGAGATGAGGGTTTTTGGTGTTTCTTTCGTATGAGAGCCTTTTTCCTTTGTATGAGATCCTTTGTTTGGTTCAGTGGCATGAAACGTGGAAACTGCATGGGATATTGCATGCTTTTCCTATTCTATTCAAAAGTTTATGCTTAATGGCTTGTCAGCGTGGATGCCGCACATTCGGGGGTGACATGACATGTTGTGAGGTGGTAATGGACCCCAAGAAAAGGGACATTGAATGAACAACGGTGTGAGGAGCTGCTCCATCAATGTTTATTCTATTAATCTTTTTTCCATCAAGGGAGTCAACATATATGTGAGAAATATGGCTGACACCATCACACATTAAGTTTATCTTGCGAAGAATTGAAATGTAACATTTTACCTTCTTTCTCCATTCATAATACTCTTATTTTACTATGCAAAGAGATAGTATTTTAAAAAAATGATAAGTTAAATAGAGTTATGTACCACTAAAATAAAACATGTGAATATAGAGAAGTCATCCATAGATGCAAGTGCACTCATCATATTATTCACATGATTCACGTAGCCTATAGGGATAGTTTTGCACCTTAGTAGATAGTAGTGAACTATGCAAACATCCAAGGAAGAGAAAACATATGCTATCTTGTACTTGAGCACTCTATTTTTTATCTGAGTGCTCTCATACACTTTTTCAATTCATTTGATAGATAAATATATCACTATCACAAACCTGCATTCATCTCAAACAAGATAAGTGCAAAATTTTTGTAGTGTTTTCTAGAAATAACAAACTACTATATTTATCTACTTGCATTCAAATTAAAATAATTATTTTATATCATAGAAATATGAATATTAAATTGATTTTATGCTATTAAGGTCACATTAGTCCTTTAAAATATAGAAAAAAAATGCTATCAATCATGCAAAATGTCCTCAAACCTATAAAATGATTATTAATTCATCCAAAATAGATACCAAGTGGAAAATTTACAACTTGAAAAACTTAAGTTTAATATTGAAATTTTAAAAAATAAACAAATACTGACCAATTTAGACTTTGATAAACTCTCTCCTAAATAATAACTTCTAAAAATTTAAAATAGATTCCAAAAATGTTATAATGAACTAATCTATGATAGTAAAATAAATTTAATGTATAA
>JARHVA010006682.1:375000-392500 GCA_037957365.1 Torreya grandis | reverse complement strand
CAATCTTAATCATTTGATGTGATTAGTTTTTGGTAATTTGTGGTTTTACGGCCTATAAGCATGTGATGGGACTTTAATTATAAGTGTATAGTCTTTTTTTTTGGGACGTAATAATTATGTTATCTATTTTTGGGTGGTTATCTTTGGAGTGTGACATTTTAAATAAAACTAGGGGTTAGACCTTTCTTTATGGTCGTGAATACTATTCGACTCACAACTTTTATTTTTATAATATTTCATTTTATAATAAAAATATGATGGACCCAACAACCCTCCATTGTTTATATATTATATATAATAATTCAATAAAATATTATAATATATTTATTATATTAATTATAATATATAATAAAATAATAAATACATAAATTTAAAATATTATAATATAAATTTAAAATATTATAATATAAATATAATATTTTTATATTTATATTATTATACACATATAACATAATTTTATTATATATTAATTTTTAAATTTAATAATTTGGTTGTCCTTTTTCACAAAAAAATAATTATTTGAGGGGATGGGAATTATGAGATATGATATTATAATCTGAATATGTGAAAGAAAACATTAGCAAATAGTTCGCATTTGTATTTTTTACATCTAACAACTATTTTCTAATGCCTACATAAATGTTTTCATTTAAAATTCTTAGTACTTCAACAATACGATATTTTTTGATGTCTATATATATATATATATACATATATATATATATATATACACACACACATATATATATACATACATATATATATATACATACATATATATATATACATATATATATATACATATATATATATACATATATATATATACATATATATATATACATACATATATATATATATATATATATATATATATATATATATATATATAATGAAATGATGTTGATATTTATGAAGAAATGCATTTTTCATTTAGTTGAAAAGATGGGGTGTGTGTTGAGAGTAGGCAAGCTTCTTCCAATCAATTAGCTAACTAGATTCATAACAATCTATAAATGAAATGGTGAATTACTTTTGAGGAGGCATCTAAGACATGTATACAATGTTCTTTATTTGAATTATCTAAATTTTTTAACTCCTTAAATAGATCTTTAGTGTCCTATACAAATCTCAATTTATGTTTTTATAGGCTTTTTTATTTTTTATTAGATAGGGTTAAAACTAGGATTTGAAATTAACCTAAAACTTTTATAAGGGATAAAGAGATAAAACATTAAAGCATGAATGAGAGGCCTCTACTAGAAGAAAATAAGGGACAACAAACACCACATAAAAAATGAACTTATGTATTAGCTTCCTAGCCAATAGTCATAAAACTTCAACACATCATCTGACAAATAAGATCTCACCAAATAGCAAGCACTACCTTCCTCTAGTGACCTAGTTACCTTCAGGTGGTCTTATGAAAACCTTACATCAAGAATCTGATTCTCTCAATTATATCTTTTGCAAATCTAAAAATATCCTCCCCACCCCCTCCCACTCCCCCTCATGAGTGAAGAGTCATGAGCTTCAGCTCAGATTCCCCCTGAGTAGAGGGACATATAAGAGGGTTGAACAACTAGTTTCTCACCCTTTTCTATTTTTGAACCATGGTCCACCCTTATTTATCTTATCCAACAAATATTTGGACTATTAAGGGGTTTTTAATTGAAGCACATGGCTAGGATTTATCTTCCATTTTTGTAACATCGATTAATTCTACCCTAGATAAGATAATTTATGGGTTCTCCTTGGAGGAGGACACTAAAGCAGATGGGACAACTAAATTCATTGACTTATTTGGGGAGATTAAATCCTTTGGTAGTTCATATTTAGAGTTAAGGGGAATTTCAAGGTCCTTGTTTGGAATAGGTGTTTTATATCCTTTGAAGGAGATGTAAAAACATAACTATGAGAATCAGCCGACCTTTCATCTTTAGCCAACACCTATAAGAGATTGTGAAGGGAATGTTTCCACCAAAAAGAATCCTTTTTTGGATAGAAATGTATTTTTTGTAGGCATGTTTCTTGATAGGCATTAGTTCTATATTTTCTTTATGGATCTTGATCCAATTTGTTTACCATATTAGTTCTTTTACTTTTATAATTTTCATGTTCATGGAGGTGTAGGGAAAGTCAACAATGTGATATATGTGCTCCATTGATGCACTATATGACAATTTTAATAAAACATGTTTTGTATTAATTTATACTAAACCTCAATAAGTTTTTAGGAATGTTTACTTTAGGAAATATTTATGAGCCTTGTATATTGTAGAGCTACCTAGTTCATCTAATGATCAACCTTGAACTAACAGTGTCCCCAGTAGAATAACTTGACATAATTTTTAACTATGTGTTTTACCCCTACACCTACAAAGTCAAAAATAGAATAGTTTGATATAATTATTCAGTGTACTTTATTGTTGCACCTACAAGGTCCATGGTGCATTGAAATAGATGTAGATTCCAATTATGAAATTTAAGATCTCATAGTCTTATCATTCTAGATATCTCAATTAAATGCACTATGATGATCTGTTCTAATTATTTTTTTATTTTATTGGCCACAAATTTTAATTATAAGTTTTTTTTTTAACTACCTTAGTGGCATTGCTTAGTCTTCAATATCCCTCTCAATAATTTTCTTTGCATATTAAATATTTTTTATGGTCATATGAACCATTTTTGTATTAAGTTAGCAATATATTTATGAGATTATAGAAAATTTTATTACTCTTTCAATTTCTTATCTTAACTTAATATTTCATTCTATCTTCTTTCCAAGTCCAGGGTTGACATTTAGAGCCCTTATTGATCTGAAGGGATATAGTCTTCATCCTTTATGGTGGTATTTTAAGATTAGAAATGAGATCTTATGATTGTTTTCAATAGATAATAATAGTTTTGGGTGCTCAAGTCTCAATTATTTATGATTCTCTAACATCTCCTTTCTTCTTTCATGGGATACAATTGTTGTTTGGTTCTTCTTGGTTGGTTTTTGCTTCCTCTCCATTTCCCTCTATGGTAATGGAGATTGTTTTTAATTCTAGTCTTGATTATATTTTTGTTTATTTTTTCTCTTTTGACCATGGTTTTCAGATGATCCTTAATTTATTAGTCTTGTTTGTTTTCTTGGTCGCTAAATGCATGACCTGATAACTAATTTTATTTTGTCTATGTATGTTTTTTGAGAATGTCAAAGGACGTAGGATAGGAATAATCCATGGGAAATCCTTGGGTTATTTTGGTGGAAGAAATAACCCTAACTCCTTGGGTCTCACCCGAATGTGTCATCTCTCATATTATGTTTTCCATAAAACCATTAAAAAAATAGTTTTGTGGGGATTTGCATCCAATGTACCTAGTTATTATTTTTCCTTAATGAGACAATAAACTTTAATCTATTTAATGAGTGATATCACACATCCTATCTATACAAATAAGAGTAAAAATTGAATATATTATTCTTTATAGGTTCTATATTTTAGATTCAGAGGGTCAATTTTTTTGACCTTTGTCTTTTTTACTTAAATCTTGTTGATTTATAGGTTTGTCCCATTCCATTTTGTTTGTTTCCATCTTGGTTGGTCTTAAGTTTTCATTCCATCTCTTAGTTATACTTTTCTACTAGTTTCATTGTTGAATTGCCCATAAAAATTATTTTTTCTTCAGGAATGGCTTTCATATGTTCCTTCCCTAGGCATCATGGATTTGTTTCTTCCTAATAATACTTTACCGAAAGGACTTTTTCAATGCCTTTACCTTGACATATCTTATTTTTGAACCAAAATAATTATTCTTCATTTTTATCTTTTGGAAGACTTATTAAGTTAAGTTAGATTTATGGTACTATCCAATTCCACTAGTTGGGACTAGTAACTATTTCTAGGACAATCAGACACTGTGTATGACATCATGATATATCCTACATATAATGAATATTCATGTTCCATCTCTTGTTGTCTTTAATAGTGTTTGAGATCTAGGACTATTAGATCCAATAGTCCATTATATCAACTTTCACATAAATTTTGGAAATAGTGTATGCACCATCTTCATCATTGTCCTTACACATGAATTTCCTTAATACATTTCCTATTGTCTCCATAACACCCTTCTTCTATATGTGCATGATAATATTTGAAGCAAGACCTAAGTGGGGGTTTTGCTAATGGTTGTGATTCCGAAGTTGAATTTACTAAATTATGGTGAATAAGTCATCCTTTCCAAAAACTAGGGATCATGTTCCATGCACCATCCTCCATTATCATTGGTCACCACATTATTTATAGGGTGAAAGTTGATAGAAATCACCATTATTACCCCAATAGAAACCACTAATGGTCATCATTGAATTTATTTCATAGCAATCCATGTAGATAAGTCTATCATTCAATAGTGTAGTGATTAGGGTACAAATGTTGATCCCATAGTGTTAGTTCTACATGTTCTCTTACCCCTATGCTCTACCAACATCATTTATTCCTATAAAAATCAGCCCACATTGACACAATTAGTTCACTTTTGAATGTAATATGGCATGTATAAAAACTACCGATAGTTACATAACCATCATTGGGACCATATAAAGCAACATGAATAGATTATTAGCAACTATATTGGCCATAATATTGAGAAGATATCCACATGAAGAACACCAACACAAAAAATTATAATAAAGCCATCACATAGCTACACATGAAAAATCACTATCAACCCTTGGTTGTAAATTTAAGAACAAAATAAATTGATTAATTTGAGACTAGTCAAGAAAATATAGGTCAGTACCAAAATGTTTTTTAAATTTTTTTGAAACTCTCCAAGAATTCATGGAATCCTCACTAAGTAAAAAATCGCCAAATTTGGGAAAAAATGTAATAAAAAGTTAGAACATGATTTTATTTTTCATACTTATTGTTTTCCATTCCTTAATGATTGTACTTCCTAAAAAACTCCCTCATAATTAATTTCTCCATAACTGCACTGTGTGTAACCAAAAGGTACATTCAGTTTGGACTGATGTGGTAGACATTGACATTTATTTAGTTAAAATTTATCCCTTATGTTAGCTTGTTTGTCTTAGATTGATGGGCCCTAAAACACTCCCTTTGATGCATACACTTATAATAATGCAATTAATTGATTAGGAATAGAAAATCATAATTTTCAAATCTCGCATCCCCCTCCACCTCCACTATGTCAAGTCCCTTATTCATATATTCATTGATTTCATAGAGAATAATAATAACTTAACTATGAAGGAATTGGGAATGAAATTTGACACTCATGAGGCACCAAACATTAGGTAGATGAAAGTTAATGGGGAAAAGGGGGGTATAAAGTGAAACTTTATTTTTTTAAATTATAGTAGTTGAACATGGAGAGAATGTTAGTGATACTTGGAAAAATAATTTGACAATGTTGTAAGAATATAAATTTGATCATTTTTAATTTAGTTTCTAAATATACAATTTTTTCAATACCCAAATGATAAAAGTGTGTAAATGAGATGCATTTATGACAATGACTTGACCCTTTTTGTGAAAAGATAAGGAAACTGCATGTGTACAAACACATTTTTTTAGTAAATGAATGAATTCATGTATGAAATTTCATATATTTATAGATGAAATTTTGAATATTGTTAGGATTTTTTTTATTATCTTTTTAAGATATATATATATATATATATATATATATATATATATATATATATATATATATATATATATATATATATATAATCATTAAAGATAGCTATAATATTGCAAGTTTAAGTGTATGATTACAACTTTTTGACGTTACATTCATGAAATCAATTTTTTTCCAAATCATAGCCAATGATGCATAGGTCAGTTAGGCATAAGTTTTATAAAATTTCAATTAATAGTCAAAAATTTATAAAATTATTTGTAACTATATGTACATAATCCATAATGAGGTATGTTCTATAAAAATTAAGTAATAATTATAAAAAATAGTTTAACATTAAAAAAATTATATATTCAAAAACCCCGCTTCCCCTCTACAAACCTATATAATTTTTTTTAAATAATAAAATTTATTTGATTATATGTACCAAAAAGATGAAAAAGAATCCTAAATTTTGTATAAACCAAGTGTGTTTCTCCATGGCTTGTTTCAGGCTAGGTTTGGACCTCCCCAAGCCTATACCCAAAGCACATTTAGAGGGAAAATGCAAAATTAAAAGATTGAAATGTTGAAAGGGCATACACCCTTTGAAAGACATATATGTTTTTTTTTTGTTTTTTCATTTCTATGTGAAGTTTGAGATCATTTTTTTATTTTAAAGACATGTATCATTTTTTTATTATGTTTTTATTTATGTGTGTATCTGAGTTGGTTTTTTAGGTTGTGTTATTATTTTGTTTGTGTGTTCAAAGATATATTTATTAAAATAAATGTAATAAATATAATAATATAGAATGTAATATAAATTAAATTTAAACTTATAATTTATATTTATTTTAGTACATATAACAAATTAGGGCCACTCTACATCTTATGAAATCAATTCTAGAGATCTAAGAGTTACCATTTAGAAGTTAGTTTTTAAAAATCTAATCTGGTCAACACTTAGTTTCCCAAAATTTTAGGATTGGAAGATATATTTAGAAATGAGGTTTCAAATGATATTATGTATGTAATATATCTATACCATTTATTATGCCCCTATTTTACCTAAATAAATATTCCCTACCATCTCTACCAACTTGAGTATGCCCTTCCTAGTTGAATAGTTGAGCTTGAAGGTGGATTCCTAAATATTTTGTGGGATTTTCAATCAATGGGTCTATCAATATGCATAAATAAATACCCTATATCATATTTATTGTAACATACCTATATTCATGATACTATCACCTATACATGACATCTACCACATACCTATTAAAACATGTATGTATATAATCACTCATACATGACATCTGCCTGTAGTCATGATATAATAACTCATACCAGACATTAATGTAGTTAGTCACCCTAATACACTCATTTAAAAATAGAATGAATCAAAACACAATTCAAAACTTATTCTAAAAATACTTCATTCAATCTAAAAAAATTGTCAAATAGATGGTCAATACATACATTCTTTAATTCTAATCTCATGCATTATTCCAAAATCACATAGATAAATTAATATTTTATCACTCCAAATTCACATAGGACACTCCCTCATTGACCCTCATATTCCCTTATCATCCCTATTCACTCCCTCATTGGCTCTCATTATCCCTATCACTCCCTCATTGGCTATCACCATCCCTCATTTCCTCTAATCACTCCCTCATTAACCCTTATCATCTATAGTCATTCCTTTGTCATTCTTCATTGTCCCTAATCATCTCTAAACACTCCATCATCAACTCTCATCATATATAATCATACCTAGTCACTCTATCATCATCCTTCATTATTCCTAGTCATACTCTCATCATCCCTAATAACTTCATCATAAACCATCATCATGTCTTATCATCCCTAATCAATCCTTCATCATATTTCATTGTCCCTCATTATCCCTAATCATTCTCTCATCAACCCTCATCAGCCTTTATCATCCCTAATCATTCCCTCCTCATTCATCCTCACCCTTCATTAATCCTTAACCATTCCCTCATTTTACCTAATCATAGTTAATCACTCCATCATCATCATCCCTAATCACTCCCTCATATAGTAAAGTGTGTTACAAACTAGTAGTCAGTAGGAATTTATTTCTAACTAAATAATATATTTTTATATGAATATTGAATGATGTTTCAATTTCTTTTATTTTTATTTGAGTGTACTAGGGTGGTTATTCTCATTCATGTCCATAATATTAGGTAAGGCCATGATGGATTAGTGTAGGGATATTTTTGAATGATTTATATGGTGGAAATAAGTTAATACATATTCTGACTTGCATGGTGAAAAAGAATTTTTAACAATGAGGGATGATGAAAAATAATGATAGATCAAAATTTGCCTCTTTATGCTTGATTCGTAAACCCCAATTCAGAAAATTAGTTATTAAAAAGGAAACTATGTTTCCTCTAAGTGCAAAAAATGATGTCGGTATGCTCTTTGGATATGGGGATGTATGTGTGGCTTATAAAATGAGTTAATATTATGAAAAATATATTCCTGATCAATGTTAAATTTATATGATGTCAGTAAGTGAAAATAGGTTGCATTATGAGCCCAAGTTACATTTTATGCCTAAGTTGCATTGTGAACTTGAGTTGCATTTCCATCCTAGGTTGAATTTAATGCTTTAATTGAATTGGGAGCCCAAGTAGCATTTACATCCCAAGTTGCATTAGGAAGTTGCATTGGTAGCTTGAGTTGCATTATAGCCCAAGGTTCATTAAGAGCTTGAGTTGTATTACATGCCCATGTTAAATTGTCAGCTTGATTTGCATTGGGAGACCAAGTTGCATAGGAATCCAAAGTTTCATTAGGATCATGAGTGTCATTTATATTGATGCATTTTTAAAAATGAGCATGATTATCATGGGATCCTTATGAGAATCATGTCATTTATTTTAACTTATAACTACTATGGGGGGAGGATGTTCTTTGAATTAATATGTGGGAAAATAACTTACAAAAAAGGAAACTTTGTATTTGCCCCTTGATATGAAATCAATGTTAGAATTCTACATACACTCAAGTTCATAAATAAATAGTAAATATATGAAGGAAACTATGGTTCCTATTTAATATAAGATCAAATATTGGTTGGAACTTTATTTTTGCCTCAAATTTATGTATCATAATTTGTTTTAGCTTAGATCTCTTATTACTCTACAAAGAGTTGAAAGTTGATGTTTAGGTCTTTCGAGTCAGTCTAAACTTTTTCCTTGAGAAAATTTAAGGGCTATTGATACCCCGTTCAAAACTCACCCACATATTAATAGACTTTATAACATGTGTTTTGGCATTTCCTGATGGTTTCATATATTTGACCTTCAAAACTATTGGATCTCATCCCTTTGTCATGTCCACTCTAACAATGTTGATGATTATAGTGTTTATGTTAGTTCCTCATTTGTATTCATATTTTTATGAGGAGGATATGAAATCCTTATTCTGTACACACTTATTTATTTTATATTTGGGTTATAAACATTGAGTAAAAGGGTCAAAGCATTTTGGATCTTCTCATGTTTATGAGTTATTATCAAAGAATGATGTAGGTTATTAGTATAAATTATTAGCACTTGTGCCACTGAATTTGCTATGGAATGTTTTATCTTTGCATATAAATATTTGTGAATGTGTGGGAAATATGATAGAAAATTAGATAGGGGTTGAGCAAAAATACCAATGCCTACATCATCCCTTTGTGGTGTGGTGTACATATTGTATGTTTAGTGTTTGTCATTTAGGTTTAGTTTTTGTCATTTAGATTTCATTTTTAGGGTTTTAGGTCAAGGTTTTAGGGTTAAAATTTTATATTTTATTGTTTAGGGTTGATTCTTTGGGTTCTAACATTTAGGTTTCAAGGTTTATGGTTTAAGGTTTTAGGATTTAGGGTCTATGTTTTTGGGTTTGAGGTTTTATGGTTTTGGATTTATGGTTTAGGTTTTAACTTTGAAGGTTTAGAGTTTAGAGCTTAGGGTTTTGGGATTATGGTTTAAGGTTAATATTTTAGGGTTCAAGATTTTGTATTTTGGGTTTATGGTTTAAATTTCAAGATTCATATTTTGTGTTTAGGGTTTAGTGTTTAATATTTGATGGTATAGGCTTAAGGTTTTATGGTTTAATGTTTAGGATTTAAGATTTAATGTTTAATGTTTTATTGTAATCAAAGAGACTCCCTAAAACCCTTAAGTATATGAAAATACTTATGCCCCATATCCACCATAATAGTTTTCAAATACCTACAACAAAGTGATCATGGTTGACAACAGTTGGTAATTGCACACTTGCTAATGGACTTTTAGTAGGAGAAATCAAACAACAATTAGTTAATGAAGTAAAAATATCATTTTTTCTCCATATATATCCTTATATAGTTAAATAATTCAAGGAATTTACATGAACTCTCACCAAACTCTTCCATACAGGCGCTGTTGATGATTATCAAATTGAATTTGATAATCTAGCTAATCACACTAAAGGGTTATTAGATGATTTATTCAAGAGTTATTTCATTAGTAGCCTCAAAAAACCAATCCATTTAGAGTTAAAAGTTTTTTATCCCAAAAACATGATGGATTCCTTGGTTCTATCTAAGTTATCAAAAGATAAAATCTTAGCACAACATCAACCTCCCACTTTCCTAGCTACAAAGGATAGTGAACCAGTGGCTAGCCACAACCACACCAATCAAGCATGTTACTAAGGCAAAGATTGGGCCCCATAAGGAGAAAATATTATGTTATAATTATGATGAAAAATGAGTTAAGGGTCACAAGTATGTCACATAAAACCTCTACTTTATAAATTTAGAATCACCACCACAATAGCATAGTAAGCCTGATATCCAAGAATTATAGGATGATCAAAAGAACAAAGCCCATCTAAGGACATAATAGATCAAGAGACTCAAACCAAGATCTATATACATGAACTAGTATGTGTTACCACTCCTCAAACCATGAAGCTCAAGGGGTTATTTAAAAATATCCTTATAACAATCTTCATTGACTCTAACAATACTCATAATTTCATTGATCACTACATTGCTAAGTAGGAAGATTGATGTGTACATTATTGTTATAGATTTGAATTCATGATTGATAATGGGGAAAGTACCATGTAAATGTAAGTGCCATAATATGTGTATTATTATAAGTAATTACACTCTTCACTCAAATATGTTTTCCCTACCCTTAAGGGATGTGATGTGGTCCTAGAGGTATAGTGACTCTACACATTGCGACATATTCTATATCACTTCTCTAATATTTAGACGTAGATCATAGATAGTGTCTATAAGCACACTTTAAATGTTTATTATAAAAATTTGATCACATCATCATTTCTCATCACATGAAAAAGCTTATGAAGAAAGGTCCATAAGGGGTTATTGCCCAGATGTACTCCACCCAACTCTAACTCCCTACTATTACTAGCTACCCTATTGATTTAAAAGTCATCCTTGACAAACATGCAATAATTTTTATAGAGTCATTGGTTTTTCCTCCTTCATGCCCTAAATATCATTGCATCATGATCCTTCTAGGAAGCATCCCACTGAACATCTAGCTATATTATTATCCCCATCTACAAAGACTAAGATGAAATGGATAATAGGAGAACTCCTCAAGTCTAGAGTTATTCTCCCTAAGACAAACCCATATTCCTCCCCCATAATTCCTATCCAAGAAAATAATGGGTCATGGTGCCTCTAAATTAACTTTCATGCCATTAACCACCTCACTATCAAATATAAATTCTTAATTCTAGTCATCAATTTGCTTCTTAATGAGCTCAATGGGGCAAAAAATTCTCTAAATTAGATCTCCATTTAGGCTATCATCAGATCCATGTGTATGTTGATGACATTCTAAATAAAACGTTACACACTCATGATGGTCAATATGAATTCTTGGGCATGCTATTTGGACTTAAAAATTCCCCTTTGACATTTTAGGCACTAATGAATAAAATCTTTTGGCCTTTCATCTATCAATTTGTTTTGGTTTTATTTGATGATATTTTGATCTACAACTACACATGGGTTGAGCATCTCTACAATCTTGATAGGTCATTATAACTTCTAGAATACAATCAATTATGTTCCAATTAGTCCAAGTATTACCTCATTCAAGAGGAAGTTTAATATCTATGTCATAACATTTTAGCTGATGGGGTTTGCATGGATATAGAAAAAATTAGTGACATACAACATTGGCCTTGACCACCAACCCTCAAGAGCTTTGATGTCTTCCTAGGCCTTACAAGATACTGCCTCAAGCTCATCAAGGATAATTGAAATATTGTGTCTCCTTTAATTAATTATTGAAAAAGAATGCATTCACATGGGATGCCATAGTTGACCAGGGATTCATGGCACTCAAATAGGGTATGTGTAGCACACCAATTTTGGCCATGTAGAACATCTCTAAAACTTTCACCATAAAAAATGATGCCTATGGTAGTGGCCTTGGTGTTGTTCTTCTCAAATACATTCATCCCATTACTTTCATTAGCAAATCCATTTTTTGGCAAAATTTAACTTTATCTACATATGAAAAAGAAATGATGGAAATTATACAAGAAAAATAAAAATGGTGGCCATATTTAGGAATAATTTTTGCATCAAAATAAATTAATAGAGTTTGAAATACTTCCTATAATAATGGCTCTCATCACCGACACAACATAAATGGGCCAACAAATTCATGGGATATGATTATGAGATCACTAACAGTAAGGGTAAAGACAATGTCATGATAGATGCTTTCTCACACACATTTGAGGACTATACTTCCATTTTTTCAATCTCTATGTCCATTCCAAATCAATTGAAATATGTAAATCAAGGGTAATTAAATAATCCTTCCTTATACCACGTAATTTAATATTTGACCACTAACGCCCATATAATACCACATTATTCATGGGATGGTGAATCTCTACATTACAAGGGTTATTTGGTGCTTCTCAATAGCACAAACCTTCATCAGGCCATATTTTATGAAATCCATGATTTTACCTTAGTAGGGCACATAGGATTTCTCAAAACATATGAGCAGGCACATTGAAACTTCTTTTGGATTGATATGGAAGGGTAAATAAAATAGATGGTGGTTGAATGTAATATCCTCCAATGCAAAAAAGGTGACACAAAAATGATTCTTAATTTGTTCCAACCCTTGTCCATTCTTACTTGGATCTAAACTAATATTTATATGGATTTCATTATGGGATGCCCTAATTCTAGAGAAAAAATAGTGATCCTAATCATGGTAGACCATCAATCCAAATATAGTCATTTTTGTTCCCTATTTCATCCTTATATAGACTCCAAAGTTGTACAATTTTTCTTGGATCAGATCTTCCATCTTCATGGCATCACTTATTCAATCATATCCAATCATGATGAAACTTTAACTAGCCATTTTTGGACAAAGTTATTCTAATGAATAGGCACACAACTAAAAATGATCTCTAGGTATCACCCCAAATAAATGGATAGACATAAATTATCAATAATGCTTTGAAACATTCATTTGTTACTTTGTTTCATAACAATAATAGTGGGTAATGTGGCCCCTGATTGTATAATGGTGGTACAATACCTCTTACCACACTTCTACTAAAATAACTCCATATGAAATGGTTTATGGTCAAGCACCCCCAATACTTCTCCCATATATCCCCAATAGCACCCTAATTCAGGAGGTTAACACTACTCTATGAGATCGAGATCAGATCTTAGCACCTTATAGGGAAATATTCATCTAGCATAAAATGAATAAAGCAACAGAGTTGATCAGCACCAGTTAGAGTATACCTTTCAACTTGATGATATGGTTTTTATTCATCTACAACCATATAAGTAATCATCCTTGAAACTAAAAGGGATTCTTCAGCTTGCCCCAAACTTTTATGGGCCATATAAGGCTATCTAGTAGATTTTGTTGGTTGATTATACGTTGGATCTTTCACCTTCCTCTCGATTTCACCCAGTCTTTCATGTCACCTCTTTGAAGAAAGTTCTTGGAAACACCATCAGAGTGCAAATAGTTATACCATAACTTCATAATGAAGGCTTCATCCTTATCAAACTAAATACATTCCTAGATAAGTTCACCGACCAACTTCGCTCCTACTCAATTACGTAAATCTTAATCTAATGGAATGGTATACAACCAAAAGATGCCACATGGGATTAAATTTTCTAAAATTAGCAATAATTCCCAAATTTAAATCTTTTAGGATAAATATATTTCCAGTGGGGATGGAATGTTAATAACCTTTGTCATACCCTTCTCTTTGTATTATTAGTGTATTAGTCACTATGTATGAATAAGTTTTATAATTCATCCCTTTAGCATATTTAAATTATCCTACATGTATGGTAAGTAGTATTTGATATAATATATTTAGTATTTAAGTAAGTGTTGAGGCCTAATGAATTCATCCATGAATATTACTGTATTAAAATTGATCAAAGGATCTTTCCCCCTCAAATTTGCCTACAATCTTAAGGTTATTTTGAGTTATTTTCCAAAGTTTATTTCATTGTTGATCTAATTTTTATAGCACATAAATATATGCAAAAGAATCATAAAATTCTAAAGTTTTTAGAAAACTAACCTAGAAATAATAATAAATAATATACTAAAAACTAAAACGTAAAAAGCAGAAAAGACTACTCCTAAAAAGCAATAAATTATTCTATAAAATGAGAAATTTAATATAAAAAGTAATAAATATACTCTAATCCTACATCTACAACTTTAATTTATAATCATCCTAAGTCATATTTAGTTGCAATATCCATGAAATAGTGAACCAAAAACTATCCCCTGACTAGAAGGTAAGGTCATTACCTTTGAGTTATTTCAACCTGAAGTTATTCTTACCTTGGATATCTAATATTTGATATGGTCTAATCCATAAAGGTATTAACTTATCATGTTATCCTTTATTTTCAAGTGATCTATCCCATTTAATCACCAAGTCTAAGATATTGAAGGCCTTAATATTAGATATTTTTCAAACCATCTTTTGAAAATATCTCGATGTTTACTGAAGTTATGTAGTGCTTCAGTTCTTGTGTCCTCCATTTGGACTATGTCTAATAATCTAGATTGTATTCCTTCATCTTATCTCATGTAATCTTGCATGAACTATTATGTTGGTATCTTTAAATTAATAGGTAAATTTGGTTATTATCCATACACGACTATAAAAAGTGAAGCTTTGATGGTTTGCTTGTGCCTTGCTATATTTACCCATAGTGCACACTTCAATAAGAAATTCCATTTTCTTGGTTTATCTTATGTCAACTTCTTAATTGCATCCATTAGATTATTATTGGTGGATTAAACTAATTTATTTCCTTTTAAGTAGTATTTTGAAGAGAAGTTGATTATGATTAATTTTCATAGGCCAATTCTATAAATTTGAAAGATTGAAAAGTTGGACCATTATCACAAACTAGGAAAATTGGAATGATGAGCCTAGTTAATATATATTCTTCAAGAAAATGTATGACATCAATTTCTCAAGAATTATTTGTTGCTATAGCTTATATCCACTTGGTATATTAGTAAATAGCTATGAGCACAAACTTGTGTCTTACTAAAGAGTGTAGGTTTATCACCCCAAGAAAATCAAGTCCCCATTAGGAAAAGGGACTTCACTTGATGGTTGGTTATAAAGGCATGGTACTATTTACTTATCTCTTCTCGAATACTTCACAGTCATGGAAAGTACTAATGTGATTGTGGACATCCTTATATATTATAGGCCAGTAGTATCCCATCCTCATAATATTATTAGTTGTTGTGTTTTCTTAGGGATGTCCACTACCTATATTTTGATGCAAGTTGTTTAATATGTCTATAGCCTCTTATTTTTAAATGCACCTTAGATAGATGAGTTTATATTTATTTATGTACATGACTCATTTTTTGACCATGTAATGACTGGATTTAAGCCTGAGTACTCACATCTGCACTTTGTTTAGTTCCATTGGACATGTGCTTCTGATCAAAAAATATATTATCTGAGTGTACTACACAAATAATAAGTTTAACATACTTGTAAGACATCTACTAAAGGTATGAGACCTTATCAAAAATATCTCATACCAATTCCAATAGTGTAAGTTTTGTGTTTCTTATGATTAGATTTTTATTTTTACAAATCTATGGTGGATGACTAAAAGTAAATAATGTTCTCCAAAAAATATTTGCTAAGATAGAGCAAATTGTATGCAATTTTATCCTGTACTATTGAAGGAGAATTTTTTAGTTCAATTCAAGTTTGTTAATATTAATATATTGTTATATGAAAAAATCTAGTGGAAAAATAAACATGTAGTCATAAATAGATGCATTCCCCATGTTTAGATGTTTGCCTAAAGTTTATAAAGTTCTTAAGATGGTTTTAGATGATGCATCCACCAGTTAGGGTGTGATTCCCACTATATTTAATCAATTATTTTTTTGGCTAGTATCTTGAAATGGAATGTTGATGTAAATTTCATTATTTTAAAAATATAGATGCAGGGGAAGGATCAACACAAGTATTATTGATGATTCTCTATCTATTAAGCATACCAGAATTAATATTCTTTTTAAATTTCTATAATAATTAATATTAGACCACTTCACATCCACCTTATGATTTTATATGTTATTTATTATATTTTTGTGTGAGGAGGTAAAGTGAATCCAAAGTAATGGAGGTGATAATGACCCACACAATGATTTTGTCCCCAAAAATGTAAAAATTGGTTTTACTTCTTCTTTGTTCATTCATCATGCTCATATATGCTTTTTTAATATATTTTTAGATTAGAATGAATATATTGACCATTGTTGTAGGAGGAGGTGGAGAAGGATGAGGTTGAGGAAGATGTTGATGATGATTTAGATGATGATGTTAGTGATTGGATTTCATACACCTTGAAATATGATCTAGATGAGAAGGAACTAAAACTTGAAAGCACAATTTCTTATATCTATGGATGATTTCTAATTTTTATTGATTTTAATCATTTTTTAATGCTTATAAAATCATGATTCCTTGTTCAATGATATTTTGATGGTGAATACAATATCATATAAATGGGTATTGAAAATAAGTATTTTCACTATTTCTTACTAAACCCATGCAACACATTTTCTAATGAGGGTAGCCATCAATTTTGGTCACTAGACAGACTAAACCCTCACTGCCATAATATTCATCGTAGGTAGTTTATTCCAAGGAGACCTCCAGTTCATGTTGGTAGTGTAAAAATGAATATGATGTGAAGGGTATATAGTTGAATATAAACAAAATGTAGGTCAATAGACTAATTGGTAAAAAATTAGAGCCTCATCAAGAGGGATAAGATCAAAATATCATGGATGACTAGAGAGAATATCTTCTAAGTATGTAATCTCATTAAGATAGTTGTCAATTTTATAAATGAGTAGATGAGTGCACATGATTAAATTAAAAACATTGTTTAGAGAGGGAAAGTTTCAATAATGTGAATAAATTATTTTCAAAAATTGGATCAAGAAATAATAAGGGTGAAGCAAGGGCATGGCACAGGAAATTATGAATGCTAGGTTAGATGCAATGTGTTGAGTGGTTCACATGCATGAAAATTAAGGGTAATTTTATCTTTATGAATAATAAATATTATTTTTCTTTTAAAACCATCATAAAAAATTAACATAAATGACCCTTAGATTTATTCTAGTGAGGTTGATGATATTACTTTGAGGAGGAACCTTTCATAGAAATGGAAAAGGGTTTGTAAGGGGGGAAAATGGTGGTGACAAGATGCCTTGGATAAGTA
>JARHVA010006682.1:112500-370000 GCA_037957365.1 Torreya grandis | reverse complement strand
AACAGATGGTTCTTGTACATGTTCCCATACTATTTTAGTTAAACATGTTCCCGATAGTTCATGGTTGATAATAAGTTGATGTTTTATTTCTTATACCTTCATTTTAAGTTGTATGTCAATATCATGAGCGAATAGAGGTAAGCAAGCTATAGAATAAGTGTTAAATTTTTCTACTACCATGTAAACACTAAATGGTAGAATGTTGGAAATATTAGTGTTCACATAGTTATTTGGGTGATTATTGTAACATAAATATTTCTATGAATAATTACTTAATAGTGGTTACTTATGTTAGTTATTAGAATATATAATTTGGGAGTGATATTGTTGTGTACCAATAATAGTTCATGTATATAGGTTTGATATTATTATGAGAAATCTTAGGGATATTGTTGATATTTGTATGGAAATATGAGCTCCATAAATATATGAATGTCTTTCCTATATAAATTTATAATCCCTAATGAGTTTGTATTAGTAAAATATCAATATAGTATAGTGTGATTAAATTTATCTCTATATTATGCATTCAGCTCCTTTGTATGATTGATTAAAAAACTACATAATATCCAAAGATTAATAACAATGGCTAATAATTTTTGCATGTGTGTATGTTGTAAGTAATGAAGTGATGATCAATATTGTAATTAATGATGTATTACAAGAATTTTTGTGGTTAAAATATGAAATGATGTTCACATATATGTAAGAAATCATATTTATATGTATGATATGAAATTATGTTGATAGGTAAATATTTTTGGAAAATACACATCTCTCATTTCTTTCCTTTATTTATTCAAAAAACTCTCACAACACTTCAATGAATGTCTACGGAACCTAGTTTGGAGAAGAGGAAGAGAGTGGGAAAGGAATGCACCCTTCAATAAATCATGTATATCCTATTAAATTTATGGATTCATGGTTTTATTTTTTATTTGTTTACATGGTCAATCTATAAAAATTTCATGTCATCTTTATTTGGAGTAGGTTGTAAAATTTGATATTTGACAGCTTGAGATTTATGCTATGTTCCTTTATTTGATTTATTTCACCATTGATCAGGGAATCAATAACTTTTTCATAAACCCTTATTCTTTCTCTTCTCTCTTAACTTAAATTTATTTATTAAACTTTTAACCATAGTATTTTATGTTTTTTTAATCAATATTTTGACTGGATACAACCAACATGAATCTAATATTTATTATAGATAAGCCCTCACATAAACAAGGCTATATAAACTTATGATATGGATCTCAAGAATACTAATAAAGGTAAGCCTATATATCTTCACTTTAGGTATGCTAGATATATTCATTTGATATTTTTAGTCTCTTAAATGTAGAATAAGAACAATGATTTTTTATGACATGCTTTCATTTATTTATTGCAACATGTCTTTGATAATGTAGTTATATTCTTTGATTTGTTATATCATTCCTCAAATTAAGAATAAAGAACAATGACCTTTTTTATTTCTTTCATTTAATTTATGTTAATACATGAGGAGAGGCCAAGGGGCATATTATAGTTAATCTCAACCCATATCGAACAAGAATAATGGTCTTTCTTAACATTATTTTATTTAAATGATTGCAACATGTCTTTGCTAATGTAGTTACATTCATTTTATTTTTTGTATTCTCCTTCAAACTAAGCATAAAGAAAAAGAAATAAATTCATTAGTTAATTATTGTGAAAAAATAATAATGATCTTTTTTTTCATTCTTTTATTTAATATATTTGAGCCTATATTTTATAATGTGGTTACATTCTTTTGACTTTTTTTAGCATCCCTCAAACCAAGAATAAAAAACAACAAATAAAAGTCTTAGGTAAGTAATGTAGTTACTTTACTTCAATTTATTATATACTCCTTTAAGTTGATATTTTTATTTTAAGTAAAGTACATACATGCTCATGTTATCTTTGTATCCTCTATCAATCAAAGGTTTAGGATTTATCAAACAAAGTTGATGATAGGAAATATGAACAATAAATCTACTTGAGTCCTCAATCTCACATGATTATTTAGTGGAGTTCTTAACTTAGTTTTCTCCTTGGCATACGTAATTAAGTCAATTAATTCTTTACTTCCACCCTTTCCATGAACCATCTCACAAAATTATTGATATAACCTATAAACATTTAGGTAACTATAACCTTGTTATCTAGTAAGAAAGATGAGGGAATATCATGTCTCAAGATTATTATTCTAAGAGGCTCTCATATGAGTGTAAAATATTGATCCAAATTCACATGAAACAAATTCCCAATCTTCATATTTGGGAACATGCCTTTATTAACCATAACATAAATATTATTTAATGTGTTATCCATGAGAGTGATCTAGGTTGAGTAAGTATGAAAATTTTACTTCAATACTTCACTATTAAACCTTGATTCATGAACCTCAACAAGAGATATGAACAAATGGTTCTAAATAATTCTAAACTTTATTGACAATATTTTTTAGAGATAGTCATTGATTTGGGTCTTAACTATTCTAAATTTTTGGGTCATTCCTTTGACAATATTTGTCCCCTCAAATTTTGTTTTTTAACCATCTTTGATCTTCCAAAACAAATATCTCTTATCTTAGTCATCCCTTCATTTAGGTTTACACATTGTTAGTTATATTACAAGTTGGTATCATGTAAAATGTACACACTTCATCTCATAATGTCAAAGAATCTTGTTTAAAATCATGATGTTGTAGTTTTTCTTGTTGTCTTCATGTAGTTTCCATGCCAATTTCATGCCTATGTTGGATAATCCCTAAGATTTTATATATTTGAAGCTACATCCAAAACTATCATGTGAATTATGAAGTGCTGACATGGTTGTTTTATCTAATATTTATTTTTCATGGTATTGAAGTGACCCAAGAGTCTATGGATTTTATGTTAATCATGTTAATCTACCTTTAAGTAAGGGAATACTTTGCCTATAATAATTTATTAGTGCATTCATACTGATTCCATTGATTTTTCTCACCTTGTTATTTTCAATATATACTTATATATTAGAGAAGAAAATATAATGTTTAATATGGAATGGAATGATATGATATGTTTTTAATTTAATTATATAATGTCCACTTATGTATGTGGTTTCTCTAGGGGAATTATTTAAAACTTCTCTATGATGGGAAATGTCCCATTAATGGACAATGTGTGAAGGATAATAAAATAATTGGTCAATCTCAATAACTTAAATTACTCAAATGTAATGTGTTACATATATAGGACAAAAATATCCTTAAAATAGGTGTTAAAAGTAACATCAAAACTAACTATCCTAAATCCCTATCCTATCCCAACTCTACGTGATTTAAATAAATCACTTACATTTAGGCAAAGCATTATTTTATTTTCACACCTAAATGTTAGGACTAATTTCCAATACTCTATAACATAGTGTTTGGAATGATTGTATAAGAATTTGTTTTATCATTTAGATACCCTTAATATAATCATTTTTATTTATAAAACTTTCAAAATAATATATAATGGTGTTAATGATGTATAAATTGTATGAGATTACATGAGCTCTGCCAGAGATGGGCTTGATACAATTCTTACAAGATCTAGAAAATTATATTTACTATAAGGAATGTTGGGAAGGATATATGAAATCTTTATAATATCTAAAATATAATGAGATTTGTGTAATTTTAAATTATAGACCCTTCATGTTATCATTATTATATGTTAAAATATCAAAACAACATATATAATGGTGCTAGAAACTCAAAATATATATATTTCATGAATTTCATTAACTCTCGATTTTTCCCAACTATACTTAGATTCCTCCCATTATTTTTCCAAGATCATTTTGTTTAAAAAATTACCACAATTCCATATTTACAAATATCTTGTTATAACATCCTCATACTCTTGAATTTTCTTATTTTATTCAATTTTTGTCAATTACGTACAACTCAAGAATGTTCCATATTAGTGATTATGTGACGAGTGTAATATGATGAGTCAATTTTCAGTGATTCCTTAACTTCATCTTCATAGATATGTTATAATTTTAGAGATAAAGAATATGGATGTTTTCAATGATTATTCTACTTTATGTTAGCAGAGATGTAAATATGGATGTTATTTTTTATATTACTCATGATTTAGATGTCAACATTTATGTAAAATTTTATTCTTTGAAGATACAATTGAATATTTTTGTAATTGAGTGAAGGGTGAAGATAATGTTTCTCAACTTTTGTATACTATGTCAAACATTTACTATTGTTTTATGACATGTTATATTAAGGATGAGTTATCTTTTTAACATGTTGGAGGTTATTAGGCTTATTATTCTATAAAAATAATAGTTATTGAGTCTTCAAAAAATCAAACAAAGTGGATATCATGATTTTGTGTCCAAGTATAGATCTAAGAGTAAGCAATTGCTTCAAAAGAAGAAAATGATTTAGGAGTAGGTAAATAGGCCTCAAAATAGTCAAAGACAAAATTAGAAACAAAAAACCAAATGAAAATGTTGACATCATTACAAAAGAGGGCATCATGCCTAGGATTGTCATATAAGAAAAATAGATATAGGAGATTTGACACCAATGAAGGAAAATATATTTCATTCTTCAAGTTGTAAATCAAATGACAATATGTTTTCTATTCTATTTACCAATTAAATTTCACTTAAGAATGATTGTGTAATAGATTTGGGTAAAACTCACCATATGTCTCATGATGCTCTTGTTTTTAGTATTATAGACTCTCTTGATGGTAAAATCTTGATAGACAATTATAATGATTATTGTACAAAATATAAATTATGTTCTAGATTTGGAAAGTTAATTCTAGTTACCTAAATCACTAAACTAAATAACAGGGATGAGTTCCTTTTAATAATTGCATCAGTTGGATAATCAAATTTCAAAGTTTTGTAGAACATGACATCAAATGAGTTACATATATTATGATATTGTGGCATCATGAGTTTGGACATTTAAATTTAAAAAATTATAGAGCATGGTTATAAATGATTATTTTTAAAGGTTATGTGGGCACCTTTTCACAAAAATATAAAAATAAAATGAATTTCAAAATAAAATAAAATTAAGTACTAAAATATTAACATAACTCTGCATTCTAATCCATTGCTTATAAATCATGATCTCAATATGATATATTTATCATTCTTTTATGTTAATCCTAGACCAAAACATTAACTAGCATATATATTCATGACCAAAACATTTACATTTTTAAGTATTTATCCTAGACTCGATCTATCATTAGACTAAAATTTTACATATCTTTCACAAAAATTTGATTTGCATGGGTAAAAACATTACCATATTCATCCTCAGATTGAATTTTGGAAACTGGGGCAGTAGGAAAATAAATTCCTATACTATTGTAAATTATATCTAGAAAACAAAAACCATTTAACATAACACAAACCCAAGTTAGTAATTACTCACAAAAACATGAACCACAATAGAATCATCATTGAGGATACTTATTCACAGTAGATTAATTGGCCATTGGTATATGAAATTCTAAACATGTTGAGGGAAGGAACACTGTATATAAAAAATAAATTTTTTTATCCATTCATGGGATGAATTAATGAATAATATCTAAAAAACTATGCATAGAAATATCATTTCTACCTCCCACATGTTGCAAGTTATAAAGGAAATGGCAAACATTTAAATTCTAACTCAATCATCATTATTTCCTTCATCAATACCAAATTTAACAAAAAAACACAAAACATATAAAACATAAGATGTGAACTATTTTCTTAAAAAATTTACATTAACAATAAAATAAATGAGAAACCATAAACATATAACATATAAATCATTTTCATTGATCATCATTGTTTGTTTCATAAACAAGGGATCATAAAGTCTGAACCAATTTGGTATTTTGATGTGTATTTACATTAACAACAAAGAACTCTATAAAGACTCACAAAATATTTATATCCATTGAAAATCTAGTTTCCAAGAAATGAAACATGTGTTGTTATTTTGAATTCAAGCATAATATCACTCCAAAGACCCCAAAAAAAATTGCTAACCATTCAAAATCCAATTTCCAATAACTAAAATAGGTGTTGTTATTTTTAATTGAAGAATACTATAACATGAGAATGTAATGATATATTAGTCATGAAGTATACTTATGAGAATTACCTTGTAAATTATATTTATGAGTGGTCTTGTAAGCAATTTCCTATTGACTTCTATAGGGAAAACCCAATATCAAACTCATATATTTTAAAATTTATAATTTTAATATAGATATTAAGAGGATAGTGAGAAATTGAATGATGTATCTATTAGAAACATATTCAGAAAAAGTGAAGCACTTATTTACATCAACGAGTTTTTTTTTTCAATCTTGGGTCTGATTTCAAAGATATTTTAATAACATGATAATAAAAATTCACAAAAACATTGAATTATCACTTTAAAAAACATATGGACAATAAATTTTCATTGTCTCCATTAAGTATCTCCCTATCAATCTTCAATTCATTATTTAGATCCTCATTCCAAAGTTATCATTTGTGATTATTAGGAGGAGGGTTTCAAAATATAGTTCTCTCTCTCTCTCTCTCTCTCTCTCTCTCTCTCTCTCTCTCTCTCTCTCTCTCTCTCTCTCTCTCTCTCTCTCTCTCTCTCTCTCTCTCTCTCTCTCTCTCTCTCTCTCTCTCTCTCTCTCTCTCTCTCTCTCTCTCTCTCTCTCTCTCTCTCTCTCTCTCTCTCTCTCTAAAGGGTATTGGCATGCCCATCATGCACTTGTTGGAAAGGATGAGCCATTGGGTGTTGTGTACTGTATATTACCTTCATCTTCACCTTGTTATAATTATCTACCAAACACTTTTAGAAAAATGATAGTGTTTCAAATTTGCTTTCAAATAAACACTTGTCAAAAATCTCTTGATTTTTTTTCTCAATGTTTTGAGTTCTTCATGATTTGAACTAATAGCTATTTATTCATTTAAGGAAAAAAAATCCTATTAAAAATGCTAAGAAATATAATACTAAAAGATTATGAACAAAGACATTTCTTACATTACTAACCTCCCTCAACTTGTTTTCAATATCATTTCACAAAAATTTGGCTTCATAGTCATATAATGGGTTTGATTCTTTAATATATGTACTTGATTCACATTCATTTCTAAGGTTTGTTACTCCAATATCCATACCTATTTCACCTTCATTTGAATCTCCTACACTAATATCCATGTCATGTCTATTCAAACTAGATTAACCAATTTAGATTGCCAACAAACTAGTAATAAAATAAAATAGAAATGGATATGAACTTTACATTCAACTCTATATCATTGTTCTTGGTGGGCTCACTCACACCATCCCCCATGTCATGGATAACTCCCTATCTTATTCTATGAATCATTATTTTCACATTAATGACATGTTTAAAAGTGCATCCTTGGAGTGCAAAAGGAGATTTCACATTGACATGGATAACATTGCACTATTTATCTGATAATGCAATGTCTCACATGTCTAACTATGCACACAAATTATATGAGTGTCACTATTGTGAAAGGTAACATGGCAGCCTAGAATCTAAAAATACTTAACCTATGAAATTTTTTAAATTATATCAACCTTAAATTTCATATAAATTAGTTTTATTCTCATGTTTTTAGCTACCAATAGTATATATAAATAGTTGTGGTTATTTTGTGAACTAACCAATCCACCCTACCATGCATAAAATTGTGTATCATGCTCAATAAATAAATTTTTAGGTGTGAATGGTATGATTAAATGGATGATTTTTTCATTTCAAGTGTGTTAAAGGGTATTATATCATCTTAACCACATTCCAATACTGTGAATCTAATTTTGATAGTGAAATGTAAATATTGTTGGCTTAACAATTTTATGTATATAGCTTTATATTAGAGATTTATATATTAACATTATTAGTAGTTGATAGTCAAACATAAATATTGTTAACTTAAAAATATTACATATATAGATTTATAGTGTTTAGTATGTTTTTTTAATCAATAACAACAATAATATACATGTATATTTATAGTATTATTTGGTTAATAGGTTGAGATAGTGTAGGGATTAGAGTATTCCCAATTATAGGATATATGTCTCTCTTATATATTTGTATGAGGTTGATTATTTTATGAAGAGAGAGAAATATATTATTTTATTAAAGTTATGTGTCTGGTCTTTGGCTTTATGTTTTTTCTCTAATTAAAATCAATATCTGGTATCAGAGTAGCTATGGAGTCCTAAGATATTGTATGGGGCAAAACCATTGATGTTCAAGGTTTCCTGGGCTCACGAGAAGAACTAATTTTGTAAAGATATTTTAGGGTAACTTTTAGTTTTTATGAATGACATATTATATAGTTAGATTGATTACCCATCAATTTTTTATTTACAGACCTGGTATCAAAGTTTGAATTTCTTGTTTTAAATTTTAATTTATGGCTCCCTCATGTTCTAATATGCATTGCATTTGGTTATATTCAATTTCATTATGTCTCCCAAGTATAGGCTATTTACAGCCTCAGTTATTCACCATATATTTTTTTGAGGTCTTATATAACCAACAATTAACTTGTACAACTATCAATCCTTACACATAAATTAGGCTCCCAATTAGTTTTTGATTACTTTCATAGAATGTTATTTCATATTTATCCACTCCAAGTGCACAAAATGTAGTTTGAATTATAGGAGAGAAAATTAGTTTGATTTTAATCTAGAAGTTTATATCAAATAAAAAACAAAAGGAATTCCTATGACCTATAAACACATAGATACAATAGAAGTGTATACTAGGTTGTTACTATAACTACCACCATACAAGATTTCTATGGGCTTGTATTTGCATCAACCAATATTTTTATTAAATGTAGAGTAAATGCTACACTCATTTGAATCTACCATCACTTTTGATAATAAAATCCAAGTGACCTGAAGCTAAATAATCTACAACATACCTATGCACACTTTTTCTCCAATTGGGAATAAATTTGTCCTATTAATTTATGTTAAAAGGTACCTAGCTAATTATGTTATTTTAGATTTGTTGAGAGATATGTATTTTTCTCTACCATGTATCAACTAGTTAGAAGTTATTTTAGGCCTCCTTATTTAATTGATAAAAGGTCTTTAGATTGATCGATTACTTCATCAATATAATCATTTTTTTATAAATGTCTAGTGTTATTGTTTAGGTTGTATTTGTTAAATATCAAATATGTTTAATTGAGTTTTTTTTTTTTTTTCAAATAGTGGGTTGATAGTTTAAATTTTTTTGTACCAGGTCTATATTATTTATGTATATTATAAAATAGATCATTTAGACTTGATAATTATTATATTTTGTCATCAAATTTAAGATTTATTGTTATAGTCATTTTTTGTCCATAAAAAGTATTGAGAGTCAAAATAATTATCTTGAGTCATATTTTGTAAAGGACACATTATCAATGAAAACCAATGTCTTATTTTAGTTTAGGTTCATAATGGATAAAATGAGTAAAAAGGAAGACAAAAATAAGAATAAGGTATAGTGAAATGAAGAAACCTACAAGACCTATATATCTAAAGTGTTGAAGTAGTTGAACTGAAAGGTTGATATTTATAGAAAGGGTATGTGTAAAATGAACACTTTTATTAACAATATCTTTGATAAATTAGCTCAAGTAGCTTCCAAGATCACTCATCAAAATAATAATCCAACTATTACATCCAGGGAAGTTTATATATTTGTATGTCATGTCTTTCCAAGAGATCTTGCTAGACATGTTTCTTATGAAGTTACCAAGGATATCACCAAGTTTTCTAGCTCTTAATTAAGTAGATTTCTATGCTAGAGGTCAGAGGAAATGGAGGAAGGAGGAATGAGGTTTCCAGGGCCTCTTACTGATCACCAATGATGGGGGACATATGCTTTGGTGGCACATTTTATTTCACTTGTGTGTTTTATTTCAATTATCTACAAATTATATATTCATATTCACGTTTGTAATAAGTGAGCTGAAAATTCCTTTGCATTTTCTTTGAATATGAGATAGTGAAGACAGATGATAAAACTAATACACATCATGATGTGGTTGGTGGTAAGCCACTTACAAAACAATATTTTTGTGGTTATTGGTAAACCACTTGAAAAGCATCCTTTTTTGGTTATTGGTAAGCCATATTCACAACCATCATTAAGGTTTATGGTCATCTTGAGAAAATCACCAAATCATGAGCACAAGTGTAGATATGAGATGGATTTTTCCCTCATGTTCATATTAAATGGATGTATACTATGAATTAATAATGTTCAAAAGGGGGTGAATGTTATATATCTATATGTTCACATTATTAATAGTTGATAGCCAAATGTAAATATTGTTAGCTTAAAAATATTATGTATATAGCTTTATATTATTTGGTATGTTATTATTATGAATAAACAATAAAATAATATACACTTAGACTTATATATTTATTTGGTTAATATGTTGAGAGATTGTAGGGATCAAAGCATCCCCAATTATAGGATATATGTATCTTATATATTTGTATGAGGTTTTTTGTTTTAAGAAGAGATAAAAATATATTATTTGATTAAATTTTTATTTTTGGTATTTGTATTTATGATTTATCTCTAAAAAAAATTAATATGTTGCTCCCAATATTCAATAACATTGGCCTATGTGGATCGATACTTATCTACAAACTATTTAAAATCCTTTTTTTTTTCATCTCTTCATCACCAAAAATATCCATTATGTATACCTTTTCACTAAATATATCAAGTATTAAATCATCTTGTTTTACCTTTGATATCAAATTATTCAACCATGCATGATGCACATGCTAGTTGTATAAATAAATTTTACAATTGAAAGTTTCAATGCATAACATAATAATGTTATAAGACTTTAGAATATAAGGTGATAATGGTATATATGGAGTTCACTATTCTAATTATAATAGAAAATACATGCCTAATTAACTTTATCTCCAAACTATAATCATCCACCATGAAGACATTTTCACTGAATTTTTTTCAAATGTAATCTCTATAAAAATATTTTCATCTATTGGATGATGTCACTAGTACATGATTGTGACATAATGATAGATTTTATAGTAAAACCTTGGTGTTTGGAATCAAATAATAGTAATGTGTACAATTATAACTACACCAACTTAAAAAACATGTGTGATTATATGTCCTAAAATATCTATATCATTTACTACTATTACAATAATTAAAGGAATACCTTCACTCCAATCATGCTAAATGTTTAATCCATTTTTGTAAGTTGTTATTTCAAAATTTCAAAAACTAATCAAGATTTTTCTGGAGATGGATGCCCAATATTCATGTTATTTCTCCATACTCATCAATTCCTCTCTTATTTTATCCATTATACAAAAACTACTTGTTAGGATTTACCAAAACCCACTCTCAAATACTTTGTGCATCCTTGGGACTATACACTTATTTTTCCTCCTTAATCTAGCATTCTCTATTCTATATGTCATCCTTTCTTAATAAATAATCTCATTTTGTTTCACCATTGAACATTACAAGTTTCTCATGCACCATCGCATGATGTTTAAAATGAATAGCATCAATACAGATACATAGCAACATTAGCCTATGCACCCATTCATTCATCCTAGGGATAATATAAATGGAGTGGGGGATTTTTTCCCCTTTAACTATTCATATTATTGTTGATGACAATGATTTTGTTGACTATCATCATGTTCTACTTGATTATATGCAAGAAAAACATGGTCAGGTCTAATGACCATTTATCTTGTGCTGAAATTAAATTGGCATGCACACCTTATATGTTTTCATCCTAGTCAGTTACCTATTCCAATTCATGGCACTATAAAATTATATTTTGGCATGACATCAATTTTTGGAAATTCTTAAGGCACATATGAACACACACACACACACACACACACACACACACACACACACACACACACACACACACACACACACACACACACACACACACACACACACACACACACAAAACAAAGAAAAAACAAAAAAAAAAAACCTAACAAGTGTATGCAAATTGAAATTTTGTTAAGTAAATGACATAATAACATATGAATACATGTAGAATTACTATCTAAAAAGGGATTCCACTTACATGACCTATTCCAAAGTAGGTTTGATTCTTGTCTACTTGTTATGAACATGCCCTAGTTTTTTTATGATGTGACACATGAAAATTTATAGGGAACAACTTCTTATTTGATTCTCCTTTCATTAATTCATCAAATTTATCATCCTCGACCTAAAAAATCCACATATCTTCCCCATTAATGTTAAGAAAATTTTCCCACTTGATATTTATGCAGTCAAATCAACCATTTCTTAGGTTTTGAAGTGGAAGGTCTAGAATTTTCTCCCACATTTTCCCCATCTAATCCAATGTATAATAAAATGTTTAATTTAACCAAATACATAGTAAAATAGTGTGAACAATGTAATATTTAAATATATGAGTAATACTATAGTTAAAACATTTATAGCATTTATGAACATTGATTCTTTTTAAATAGACAAATTAACATCTATGAACAACACACACACATAAAATACTAGATAATTAGCAATGTGAATGAGATTTTTAATGATAGTGGAATCAAAAGACCATTATAATAAATTTAAGTTTAGGTATGGGGTGAAAATCATTAAAAAATATACTCATAATTGAATAATTAGGATATATCACATGATAATTACAAAAACAACATTACAACATATACTTATCATTACATAATTACAAACTCATCAAAAGAGCATTGCAACATATTTTCATCATTGCATAATTACAAAGAAAGATTTTTTTTCTTTCAAGACAATATATTATTTATCCCACTATAGTGTTTATGGAATTTAATAAACATTATATAACCTCACAAAAAATAACGTAGATTATTACTAAAACAAGAAACATAAACATTATAATGCATAAAAAATAGAATTGTTGCACAACAATGACATTGTTATACACTTGAAAATCATACACAGTATCAAAATATCATTCTCCTTCATAACAATTTATAGTGTGTCTTCTAAATAAGGAATGTTAAACTCATGCATACTCATTTTAATCATTTCCTTTGGTTATTAATGTGTTTCTCCCTATTTGGGTTCTTCATTTGCACAACAGATCTCATTGTCATGGAAATAACCAAACAAAAAAAATGTATCCTTGTGTAGTTTACTCAAGGGTTCTTGTGGAAAATCCATCTCCTCTTTCATTTTAGTAGCAACCACTTTAGAATCAACCTCCACACAAATACCTATTTTCTCATGTAAGTAGAAACCTAAACCAAGCATGTTTATCAATGCAATATAATGGGCACAATGTAGATAACCCTCATCAACTAAAAAATTACCATATTACACTATGATCTCATTATCTACACTTAATAACACAATATTGATCTAAATATCTCTTCCTTTCCATCCAGCACTAACCAATAGACACTTTTTTTATTACACATATTGTCCTTTATAGAAATTTACTACAAAAGCATTAAGAGATTAGAATTAAAACTACTACATTTTTACACATGTATTATTTAATCATGCACATCAAAATATAAAACATCACAATCCCCCTTTTTCTTAATTTCTTGTATCTTTCATTCATTTATATTTTTTTCATCTAGTCTTCCCTTTCATCCCTTTTACGTAGTACATGCAATCTGCTACATGGTGTTAAAAGAATAAATCTAAGCAACAACATAAATTACATTGCTAAAATTAATCTATGTAATGCACATTGAACATCACAAACATATATGCTTGGATAATAACAGATGACAAATTTTGAAGTGGCTCATAGTTCTAAAGGGTCTTATGCCTCAACAAATCATACCATGTATCTAAATTCTAGGGAGATATTATGAAGAAGATGCTTCAGATGTTTATGTTGTGAGGCAATTATTGCTAGAGATTAAAATTTTTGGAGCTTAATATGGGCATTAAAAATAATAGTTCTACTATTATTCATTTGTGTAGATTCATCTCAAGTGAGACACCCAATACAAAATATATAGCATGACATGCATGGTATGGTTTTTCATGTTTTGATATTATGTAAGATTTATGGATAAATATTTACCATGGATTTCACAAAATATGTCTCAAAGAAAAAATCTAAAATTTGGTTCAAATATCTATTTTTTTGAATTGGCATGGGTATCATTAGACACTAAATATCACAAACATAAACTATTTCATTAGGATTTGCTTTAATATCAAATAATATATCTATATCATGTAATATTTTATTATTTTGTTATCAAGTTATTAGATTTATCTATACAAGTCCATGTTTCAACCATAGTTATCTAAATGTTGGTTATCATTGAATTGAATGGATATCAAAGTGGGTTTTAGATTATAGGTCAACAAATAAGATAAGGGAACTACTTATATTAGGTTATTCCATATATTGAGGTATTTTATAATTATATTAGATAAATTAGGTGTGAATATTAAGTCACTAGTGGGAATGAATATTATAGATACATTAGGCATTGTGTAATTTAGAAAAGAGAGTAATTTTTTTATAGAATCATTTTATTTGAAATTGGTGTTCAATAGCCTAATAAACATGTATGAAAAATAAGGAAGAATAAAACAAACATGTGAACTATTTGACAAATATAAATCACCTAAGCTTAGTCTCATAGTATGCAATGATGTTAGGATATGTAATGCATGACTATAGAAAAAATATTTATAAATGCATTGACCTAATGAAGCACTTTGGAACCAACCCAAATCATTCTTAGTTTTTTTTTTTTTTTTTTTTCATTTAGTGATGTCATTGTAGTGAATGATGACTATAAATATGTCAATGAAAAAAGGGCCCTAAATATGTACCAAAGTTTAATTGGATATGGATAAACTTGAGTGTATTAGAAAACTTTACCAAACTTTTCATGTTACAAGTATGTAATTCAAATAAAAATAAAAACTAAGAATGACATGTGAATTTATTAAAAATATATGTCACCTAAGTGTAGTCTCATAAAATGCAATGATGATAGGATATGTACTACATGACTATATAACTTATGTTTCTAGATTCTTTGAACTAGTGAAGTACTTTGGAGCCAACCCAGATGATTCTTAGGTTTTTCTTCTTCTTGTTACCAAGTCATTATAGTGAATTATGATTGTAAATAAGTGGATGGAAAATTTTCTATAAAAATAGATGTAAATATACATTAGAAACATATAGATGATGACAATGAATATTGCAAGGACACCAACTATATTAGGTTATCCCATCTATTAAGGTATTTTATAATTATATTAGATAAATTAGGTTTGAATGTTAAGTCATGAGTGGAATTGAATATTTTAGATACATTATCTAATTTTTAATTTGGAGAAGATATTTTTTTTATGGAATCATTCTATTTGAAATAATATACATGTATGAAAAATGCAAAATACAAAATGAGGAAGTTGGCTAATCTAACCCATATAACCATAATAAAAATCAAACTGGGAAAAAATTATTTGAAAAAATGTCTCTAAATATGGTTATTATCATAATATTATTACATTTATTCAAAAGGAATAAAAAACACATTTAGTTCTACCCAAAGGAGAATCAAAATAATTGAGTCAGAGAAGAAAATAGAGCTTGTTAGCAGTAGAACATTACAAATATTCCATGGAATGGAATAATTTCATTTGAAATTGATTTTAAATGGCCTCATAGACATTTATGGAATATGAAAAATGAGAAACATACAACATAGACATAAATTACAATGATGGTAAGATATATTATCAATACCACATAGAATACAATGTTGGCAGTATATATTGTTAATATCTCATAGAATGTAATGATGGTAGGATATGTAATGCATGATAGACACAACATAAAAACATAATTATTAATGATCATGAAAGGGGTGATCTTAACTATCATAGAGGAAGGATTCTATCATATGGGGGTGAGCTTAACAAGAGAGATAAGGATTTCTTGTGTTTATTTTGTATGAGAGCCTTTACTTGTGATTGTAATGAAAGCCTTGTTCCTTTGTATAATATCCTTTGTTTGGTTTAGTGGTATGAAACATGGGAACTACATAGGATATCCCATGTTTTCCCTATTCTATTCAAACATTGATGCTTAATGGCTTGCCAACATGGATGTTGCACATTCTGGGGTGACATGGTGTGTCATGAGGTGGTAGTGGGCCCCAAGAAAAGGGATATTGAATGAATAATTTTAGTATTAAAACAAACTATTTCTTATGTTATGCAATAAAAATTCTAGACTTTTCTCCCACATTTTCCCCATCTGATCCAACATATAATAAAAATGTTTCATTTAACCAAATATATAGTAAACTATGTGAATAATACAATATTTCAATATATGAATAATAATGAAGTATTAACATTTATATAATTTATGAACATTGATTCTCTTTAAATAAAAAAATTAAAATCTATGAACAACACACACATAAAATATTAGATTATCAATAATGTGAATGAGATTTTTAATGATAGTGGAATCAAAAGACCAATTTAATAAATTTAAGATTAGGTAGGAGGTGAAGATCATTAAAACATATACTCATTTTTTTCATAATTAGGATATATCATATGATATTTAATTAAAAAACATTAGAACATATACTTATCGTTACGTAATTACATACTCATCAAAGATCATTACAACATATTTTCATCATTACATAATTACAAAGAAAGTTTATTTTCTTTCAAAATAATATAATATTTATCCCACAATATTATTTATGTCATTTAATCAACATTATATCATCTCACTAAAAATAATGTAGATTATTATTCAAACAAGAAACATAAACATTATACTACATAAAAAGTAAAATTGTTTCACAGAATGACATTGTTATACACTTAAAAATCATACACAGTATCAAAATATCATTCTTCTTCATAACACTTTATAATTTATCTTATAAATAAGAAATTTCAAACTCATCCATACTCATTTGACCTATTTACTTTCTTTTTTAATGTGTTGATCCCTATTTGGGTTGTTCATTTGCATAACAGACCTCAATATCAAGGAAATAACCATACAAAAAATGTATCCTTGTGTAGTTTACACAAGAGTCCTTTTGGAACATACATCTCCCCTTTCATTTCAGTAACAACTACTTTGGAATCAACCTCCACATAAATACCTCTTTTCTCATAAAAAACATAAACCAAGCATGTATATCAATGCAATGTAATGTGTACAATGTAGACAACCCTCATCAACTAACAAATTACCATATTGCATTATGATGTCATTATCTGCACTTAATAACATGTTAGTTATCTGAATATCTCTTCCTTTCCATTTAGAACTAAATAATAGACACTTTTTTTTATTACACATATTGTACTTGCTGTCAATGCACTACAAAAGCATCAAAAGATTAGAAACAAAACTACTACATTTTTACACATATACTAGTTAAACATGCACATCAAAATATGAAACATAATAATCCCCCCTTTGCTTATTTTTTTTATCTATCATTCAGTTATATTTTTTTGCATTTAGTCTTCCCTTTCACCCCTTTTACATACTACATGCAATGTGATCCATGGTGTTAGAAGAATAAATATAAGCACCAACATAAATTACATTACTAAAATTATGTTTTATAATGCACATTGAACATCACAAATATATATTCTTGGATAATAAAAGAAAATAAAATTTGAAGTGGTTTATGGTGCTGAAGGGTCTTATTCCTCAATAAATCATACTCTATATCCAAATTCTAGGGAGATATTACAAATAAAATGCTTGAGATGTTTATGTTGTGAGGCAATTATCACTAGAGATGAAATTTTTTGGAGCTTAATATGGGCATTGAACATATTATTTCTACTATGATTCATTTATGTAGATTCATCTTGGGTAAGACACCCAATGCAAAATATAGAGCATGATATGCATGGTATGATTTTTCATATATTGATATTATGTAAGCCTGATGAATGAATATTTACCATGGGGTTCACAAAATATGTTGCTAAGAAAAAAGCTAAATATTGTTTCAAATGTCTATTTTTCTGAATTCCCATGGGTATCATTCGACACTAGATGTCACAAACATAAACTATCTCATTGGAATTTTCTTTAATATCAAAAAATATATCTATATCATGTAATATGTTATGATTTTGTTATCAAGTTATTACATTTATATTTTTAATTCCATGTTTCAACCATAGTTATCTAAATGTTGGTTATCTTTGAATAGAATGGATACCAAAATGGGTTTTGGATTATAAGCCAATGAATAAGGCAAGGGCACTACTTATATTAGGTTATTCCATATATTAGGGTATTGTATAACTATATTAGATAAATTAGGTGTGAACATGAAGTCACAAGTGGGAATGAATATTGTAGATAGGTTAGGCACTATGTAATTTGGAGAAGAGAGTAATTTATTTTATGGAATCATTTGATTTAAAATTGGTGTTTAATATCCTAATAAACATGTATGCAAAATGAGGAAGAATATAAAAAACATGTGAATAGTTTGAAAATATTTGTCACCTAAGGTAGTCTCATAGAATGCAACAATGGTAAGATATGTAATGCATGACTATAGAAAAATATTTCTAAACTCAATGAAGTAATGAAGCACTTTGGAACAAACACATATCAATCTTAGTTTTTAGTTTGTTTGCATATAGCCATGTCATTGTAGTGAATGATGATTTTAAATATGTCAATGGAGAAAGGGCCCTAAATATGTAGTAAAGTTTAATTGGATATGGATAAAACTAAGTGGATTAGAAAACTTTAACAAAATTTACATATTACAAATATATTACTTTAAAAAAGATAGAAACTAAGAATGACATGGGAATTACTTAACAATATATGTCACCTAAGTGTAATATCATAGAATGCAATGATGACACACTATAGGCTGCAAGACTATAGAAAAAATGTTTCTAAATTCATTGAACAAATTTATCACTTTGGATCCAACCCAGATCATTCTTATTTTTTATTTTTTTTCATGTTACCATGTCATTCTAGTGAATGATGATTGTAAATAAGTGAAAGGAAAATTTGCTCTAAAAATTGTTGAAACGACACATTAGAAACATATAGCTGGTGACAATGAATAATTCAAGGACACCAACTATATTAGGTTATCCCACCTATTAAGATATTTTATAATTATATTAGATAAATTAGGTATGGACATGAAGAAACAAGTGGGAATGAATATTCTAAATACATTAGCCACTTTGTAATTGGGAGAAGAGATTTTTTTTTTTTTCTATGAAATCATTTGATTTGAAATTAGTTTAAAATGGCTTTGCAAAATGCAAAATGGGGAAGTTGGCTAATCCAACCCATATAAGCACAATAAAAATTGAACTTAGTGAAAATTGTTTGACAAAATATCTCTACATGTGTTTATTATCATAAGCTTATTACATTGATTCAAAAGGAAGAAAAAACACATTCATTTCTACCCAAAGGGGATCAAAATAACTGAGTAAGAGAGGAAAATAGAGCTTGTTGCCAACACAACATTATGAATATTCCATGGAATGAAATCATTTCAGTTGAAATTGATTTGTAATGACCTCATAGACATTTATAGAGTATGAAAATTGAGGAAACATACAACATAAATATCAATTTCAATGATGGCAGGATATATTGTTAATACCTCATAAAATACAATGTTGACAGGAAATATTGTTGATATCTCATAGAATGCAATGATGGTAGGATATGTAATGCAAGATAGACACAACATACAAACATAATTATTAACGATCATGAAAGAGGCGATCTTAACTAGCGTAGAGGAAGGCTTACTTCATAGGGGGGGCAAGCTTAACCAGAGAGATGAGGGTTTCCTATGTTTCTTTCGTATGAAAGTTTTTACTTCTGGCCGTAATGAGAGCCTTTTTCCTTTGTTTGGTTCAGTGGCATGAAACCTAGGAACTGCACGGGATATCGCATGCTTTTCCTATTCTATTCAAACGTTGATGGAAAGGAAAAGGGACATTAGAGGGTGACATGGCATGTCGTGATGTGCAGTGGGCCCCAAGAAAAGGGACGTCGAATGAACAACGGTGTGACGGGCTTCTCCATCAATGTTTATTCTGTTAATCTCTTTTCCGTCAAGGGAGTCAACATATACGTTGACAAAAATGGTTGATGCCATCACACACTAAGTTTTTGCATGTTGGTTACGCTCTCTTTTCGTAGGGAGGCCGTCAACTGGATTCTCAAGGTGGTTAGTTGATTGATTTGGTCCAACTTAGATTCTCAAGATGGTTAGTCGATTCATTTGGTCCCGAATAACACTAAAATTGGTATTTTTGTAGAAGATTTTTTGTGGGGTGTTCAGTTTTATCTTGATTGAAACATTATTGGGTTTTTAGTTTTTGTACTGATTTAAAATTGGGTGTAAGATTATTGTATCAGGTTATCTGTGTCTGTATTTTAGCCATATTTGTTTCTTGACTCATCATAATGTATTTACATTTGTTTAAAATATTGTCGCATTGTAGACGGTGTGTTGAATTTGTGAAAGTACCGAGAGGACATGAGAAATGGCCACTATTTTTCTTGGTTTCTCGTCATCCCCAAGCTCCCTACCCGTAGAGGCAGAATGTTCAGACGTTGATTTTTAAGATAAAAGAATATGTAGTTGCAGCGAGTGGTGGAGGAGAGCCAAAGATGTCAAGTAGAGCTCTTTTCTGAGATGGATAACAAACTAACTTAAAAAAACCTAACTTTTTAATCTTAAAACAAGACCCAATTCTCTAAAACAACAATTGACGTAAACACAAAGTTTTGTTGCATCTACACGTGAAGAACTCAAACGCCATAATCTATTATAAATTTGTTGGTGTTTGAAATTAGATCAGAGAAACAAAAACTGTTGATAAAAACGAGGATCCAGTTTTGATAGTGGATGTGCGGTTGAATGCTTCTTTTTGGGGGGTTACAATTCTCTGCCTTGTCTGTAATATAAGATTTATAAGATTTGATGATACTAATTTGTTCAGTGCTTAATAGGGCATTACAGGAATTGGTGCATTTACATAAGTATTGTCAGTTTCAATATTCAATAAACGTTTCTTGCTATCCTATGGGTGTCTAGTTTTAGCTAAATGAAAATGTATTTGGGTGCTCAATTTTATCCTTCTTGTAATTAGCTTGTCACTACAAAGGGGTTTATGTTTTAAAGCCAAATTGGCAAACTTTCAAAATGTGTATTTACTTGTTTTGGAAACTTAATGTTTCCATCAAATCATACTTTATTGATTCAAGATTTTATGCACTTACAGTTCAGTTTGGCCGAATATTGGACAGATTGTTTTATAGTTTATACTAATGTCATATACTCTTTATGTGCGTGGAGGTGCATTTTTTTTATAATTTTAGGTTTCTGACTGGCTACCTCGCTACTAATTACTTGGATCGGTTCTTGTCGATGTATAAGCTGTCACTAAGTAATATGGGGTAAGTCAGTGCGGCCTTTTAGAATTTTTTTTGAATGCATGCACTGTTTGTTGATAAAGGGTCTGTTGTTTCTCCGGATTGTATTTACAAAAAACGAAATATAAGCCCCTGAGCGCCATTACAAAAAGGGATCTGCAAGGCTTGGTTGTATCAGCTGGTCTTTGTTTCTTGCTTGTCCCTCGTGGCTAAAATGGAGGACACCCATGTTCCTCTTCTCCAAGAGTTGTAGGTAAAAACATGACAGAAAAGCACCAACATTTATTATGTTATTCATTGGAGCAGGACAAGGTGGATGACAAATTTGATTGGATATTTTTGTTGATATACGGAGAGATGATGCAAGATTACATTTGAATAGAGCTTCTGATTTTAAACGCACCCTAAAATTAGGGAAAGCATGAAAAGGGGAATAAGTGGTGGTTGCTAATTCGAAAGGTACTTCTGAGTGGGCTTTCAGATGAAGTAAGAAAAAAGTTTCTTTATAGAAGAGATTGTATATACTAGATCTTCAAAGCAGCCCATGCCTATGAACAAACATGAGACCCCAACTTTAATTTACACTACGAATGGGCCTTCCTTTGCTACAGGGAAGCTGTCAACATGCTCGTCAAACATTGTATAGGCTGCATAATAAACATAATCGCCTGCCTTGTGGGACATGGAGCGTATGCAACCAGTAACGTTGTTGTAGAAACAATGACTAGAAAATTGTAATCACCTTAATAGTGATTGTAACACCTTTAAAGTTATGTAACACTATCAACGTCTTCCCTAATGGTGCTTTCCCTATTTATTAATGATACATACATTTTCTATTATGTTCTTGTATGTATTTTTCTAAATCACATTAAAAATAATGAATATAAATACATTTAATTAATAATCTCATTTTCATAAAAAAATTAGACATGTCAATATTTATCATCCTATAAAATAATTTGTAAATAATATTTCAACATAAAAATGATGTGCGGCTTCTGAAAAAGATCAATTACCTCCCATCTCACTTATTAAAATTAAAGAGATCCTCTGCCACCTAAATATTAAATTTTGCATGAAAGGTGCCAACTAGTGATCCCTCTATCCCTCTCCCCGCTATGAAGTATATAAACATCAAATCGATTGGGCGTCTTGGAAATGATTATTAAAAAGCTATTAAATGTCAGTGGGTCACGAACCATTTTAACTGTTTTCAATCACGCATATACTACAATTTTATATTCGTAAAAGCCTATCGTCCCCATCCCATCGCCGCCGCCTAGCCTGCTCCATTTCAGAAGAAAAGATAAAAATAAAGTATATGTATGTTCGTAAAAGTCCAGTGACTTTACTAATCAATAAACATCAAGAAGTTTGTTTCTCGGTGTTACCTGATTTTGTTATAATCCAAACATCCATTTCTTTTGACATTCATTTGCGAAAAAAATTCCAAACTTAAAGAAAACTGTAAATAAGGCAAGGATGGTATAGGACAAAATATATTCAGGACAGTTCCGTAGCCTCAATACTTACAATCGAGCAATCTGATATTACAAATTTAAAAGAAAAACTCATCCATAAGCTAAAAAACCACGGAAAGACAGATCATTTTTCGGATGAGTAGCTTCTGAAGAGGCTCTGGCATTAAAGATGCTCCCAACGAACAGACATATTCAACATCAACTATTATATTTTCTTTGAATGAAAGAATACTTGTCAGACTGAAGACAGTGTCATATTGGTGACATTACAAGGCATCAGAGCCATTATTATCAGCACTGCAAGTATGCTTATAGGAACCAGCAATAGAACGAGAGGAGGCGGCGGCAATGGAGGGAGTATCAAAGGAAGAATTAATAATAACACTGCCAGGCAAAAGAGTGCTAAAATGGCTTCAACACTCAAGTAGGGGACAACATATGAACGATTATGTCGCCCCACTTCCCTTGTTCTGCAGGTTCTCGTCACATCCGCTGATGAAACATTGCCGCAGGGGCAGTTCATTTCGTTATGTTCAGGACACACTGTATTTAATGATTTCACCAGCATCTGAACCTTTGATGGTACAAGATCTTAACTTTATAAATAATTCTTAAATCCATTGCAAATTTATGAAATATTATTTCTTTAATGATCAGAATTCATACTCGAATTAACGAAGCCTCTAGGCCAAAAAAAATTCATGCCAAAAGAATTTGAATTAAGCAAAGAAAACCTTAAGGGGCCAAAACTGCTTCGATCTTTGCTCAAGCAGGTGCCATCCTTAATCATCAGATTAGCAACTTCCTATCTTTGCACAAGAATCCTCTACACTCAAATGGATACTCTAACTCCAATGGATCTCTGTATAATTTAACGTTTCCGTGACCAACAAAATGTGAAAATAAAGTATTTTATAGATTCACTCTAAAACATAGTAAGCAACCCAAAAACATGAGAGACTCGCCTAATTGAGAACTGTACTGGTTTTCAACGAAATTTGCGAGATCGCCTGAACAGCTCCTACGCTTCCAGTTTTTTTTCATCCTTTTTAGACGTTAAATTGAGGGTGAAAAAACTACCTTCGACCATGAAGAAAAAGTTGTCGAGTCTGCACAATATCGAGGTCGTTAGAATCGGCTCGAGCACGAAGAGGCCACTGTACAATCCGATTTCGAAGCTTTACAGTCTGCCATAGAATTTTTATTCACTGAATCTGAGCTTCAAACCCTTACATGATCCAGGGCCGTCAAGATATTGTGGAAAAGTGTTTAAATATTACCAAGACTTTTCCAGGACATGGTAACCCTACATTTTTAGGTGTAAGGGAGCACCTTCGTTAAGCAAAACAGGGTCCCATAGATTTCTATGCATTTTATCGGATATGCATTTTATAAGCAAAACAGGGTCCCATAGATTTCTATGCATTTTATCGGGTATGAAAGACGGAAAACCATGTGCGGCTAGGCAAGTTGGAGCACCTTCGTTAACCATGTGCGGCTAGGCAAGTTGGAGCACCTTCGTTAACCATGTGCGTCTAGGCAAGTTTTTAAATATTACTAAGACTCTTATCAAGACTTTTCTAAGGAAATGGTAGGGGTATAGGGGAGCACCTTCGTTAACCAAAATATGGTGTTAGAGAGTTTTATGCAATTTATTAGGAATGAAAGATAAAAAGCTATATGCACTTAGGTATGTTAGAGTGGTTGAATATAAATTATTAATGTATTCAATCAATTTATTAATATGAATATATTGACTTTTTAATAAGTTTTTTTTTTTTTTTTTAGGGTTTATATTTGAAAAGTAAAAGAGTGTATTATAAACCCTCCAAAATTCGTTTGTATGAGCTTTTCTACTATTTTTATAGTAATTTGAGCTCTTTTATAATACATGTAATTTTCTACTATTGTATTATAGATTCAGTACAATGATATGATGTTCATATCCTTATTAATATGTTAAATAGTTTTTTAATTTATATTATATATAAAAAAATATTATTTTATAGTGTAATGGTCTATTAAAGTCTCAATCCATATGCTTGAATGGTTGAAAATATGTTAAGTAGGAATTTGCACTGCTTCAATTTTCTTTCATGTACACAAATAATCTATCTCTATTTTCACTCTTAATCTACCTCCTCCATCCATCTAACTCTCTCTCTTCCAACAGCCACACTCAAGCAAATTATAATTTATTATGATTCAAAGAAATTTAAAATTTGAATATTCCATTTATTGAGTTTTAAACCCCAAGTAAAACTTTGCCTAAACTAGTCCATATTTTTACTTTAATTAGTTACCTAATGATTTACAAACATTGCTTGGTATATAGATTTTTATTTTGAATGTTTTAAATTGTCGCTTGCCATACTAATAGTTTTTAGATTTTTTTTATTTTTTTTTATTTTTTTATTTTTTTAAAAGTATAAAAGAAATCATGGAATTAAACATTGCCATACATTATATAATGAAGAATGATGTGTTGATCAAGCGTTATTAGTGATGATGTTTTTTTGCAAAAGTGTCAGCAATAAATTTTTGAATTAACTATTTAAGCCGAGTGTTTTGAAAAAGCTTGAATATCTCTTGCAATCAAACTATTGAACAACATTTGATGATGGGGAAATAGAATTGTTAAACAAGTGATGAAACATGAAAATAAACCCAAAGCTATATACTCTAAAATCAAAATTAACACGAAATAGTTTAATATTACAAATGAAACTAAACGAATAGGGTTGACTGAATTAATTGTCATACTAAAAATGGAAGAGGTGGATGTGAGTGATCATGGTTTTTGTAGAGTCAAAGTCTAAGAAATCTTATACTCTTGATATTTTAATTTTGGTTCTCCTCAAATTTGAGTTTAAATCGCGGTTGAAAGTGCAATTACTCTATGTTTCTTTCAGATTTGAACATGGCTTTACTTGATCTGATAGTAACTTGTGGATGTATGTATATGACGTGTAAATTTGATGAACATGGGACTTGTTTAAGTCCTATTTATAGGAAATTAAAAGCTTGTTTTTTTCTATTATGAAAATTTCAAAACAAAGAATGGTTTTCAAGTATTTTTTATTTTGAAGCTATTTTGTTCATTTTCACCTGGATATTTTTTGGGAATGTCATCTGACTATGAATTTAGTCATTTTAATGGAAAATTTTGAAAATATGTATATAAAATGTAAAATTTAAAGTGTTGTGTTTTCTAAGTCTCCATTTAGAAAAAATTCAAAAGTTAAATTTGAATTTTTTTAAATTATTAAACAAAAAAAAAAAAATCATCAGAAAGTGATGTTCTCTAATATGAGAATGATTGTTTATTTTGAATTAAATAGGTTTGATGTTAGACTATAGTTGGTGAGATGGTAATTCAACATTAAGCTATGAGATAAGATTGTAACTATTGTTATCAACATGTAAACACATATAATATGTATTTATAAAATTCATCCACTATATATAGTCCTTTTTCTTTGTGATAATTACCAAAAATACATGAAGAATAAAAATGAATTACCAAAAATACATGAAAAATATTTGTGTAGATCTTCTTAAAAATATCAAATTGAGGGTTCAAGATTGCATTTGGAAACAATCCATAGATTATGAGAACTTACCTTTTTAATTCTGAATTTACATTGAAATAGGGCATATGGACTCTGAATGCATCTCTTCTAAGTGTAAAATAGGTGTCTCCTAGTGGAAGGATGCCCTTCTTGAACATAAATTTATTGGTAGTGACTCTAAAAGAAGCAATTCTAATGAAGACCTACAAGGAGAAGATTTAGGAATGGAGGAGCCAGATCTAGCTATAGAATTAGTTGATCTAGCTATCTCTAGGGTGGCGGTCCTAGAGAATGAAAATCCTATTCAAAGGGTAGAACCAAAGGTAGCTGAAGACAAGTTCCAACCCTTCAATTTAAGTGAAATCTCTTTACCCATATACCCTAAGGCCATTGATGTTGGAGAATGGACCAAGGTGAAAAAAATAGTAAAAAGGCAAAGGAGCAATGGTTTAGAATTCTTCCAACATGTCCCTTCACTCAAGAGGGCCATGCAGAAGTTTGGCAAAAGTTTGTTGGAAAACTACAAAATTCCTTTATTTCTATAAAGGTGAAAGAGTAGAAGCTTGGCAGATGTTTCATGGAAGTATCCCTAGTTGTATTATAATCTCTAGCGGTAAGTTCATTCCATTGTAAACTTGTCCTAGTTTGGGTCTCTTAGGATGGTGTTTTTATGTTTGTGTTTCCCACTTCATTACCACTGGTAGAGGCATCCCATTTGAACATGAATGTATTATCTTTTTCTCTTTTGTAATAAGTTTTGGGACCTTCAAAACTATTGTCAAATTAGAGAACCGATTAGATCATGAAAAATGAAATACACAGAAATAAATAAAACATAGAACTAATATTATATTTTCATATATTTACAAGCACAATACAAAGGCTATTATATCACCATGGAAGTAGCACAATAACCTCCTCAAAAATTGGGAGGACAAATAACAACTTACCCAATAATATACATGGGTAATAACAAACTTTATGGGAATCTATTTCTTGATAATTACAAATAACTAATATGCTTATAATAGGTTATAAAATATATAAAACCTATATAATAATTAATAATTTTGATAAATCCTAACATTCACCCCCTTAACATTATTAATTTTTAACACCCCCTTAATTCAAACATGGTAAAAAAAATTTACACTCTCTGTGTATCCTACTTACTTTCTGAGGTGGAATGCCATCTTTGTGGCTTTATGTTCTTGGTGGCACCTTGATTTTTCCTCATAATATTACCACAAACCTGGAAGTGATAGGAGTACATCTCTCTACTAACACTTTTAGTGATTTCTTGGATTACCATGAAGCCATATGGTTTTTTGTTGCAAGTTGACCATAAACATGGAGGTGGAAGGAGGTCTTAACCACTTCGGTGGTTTCTCACATTTTTACAAACCCTTTTCCAAGAACCAAGCACTACTTTAGTGATTTTTCTCCCCACAATGTTCTTCATGAGGAGGTACAAAACTAGAAAATAATGTTGAGTATTTTTATTAAAAACCATGCTCCTATAGCCTCTGTATGCAATCATTTCCACTCAATCTCACATAGCATATATATTCATCACTGCCATTGGTGATCATCCTCGGCATAGTTGATTTATTGTAGGGCACACCATGCTTTAAAAAAAAAAAAAAAAAAAACACACCATGTTGAAAATAACACACCACACAAAATGACACCATAGCAATGATATGACCCCATCATGAGAGGATGACAATTGTCTTCTAGCCTTCATGTATCTTCCAGCCTCTGGTGTCTGTTACTTACTTAGCTTGATGTGTCGATAAAGTTCGGTTGAGGAGAGACTCCTCCCACAATCTGGACATCGCGTATAAGCAAAAATGCATTTGTAAAATATTTTTATTTTATTTTTACAATTCTTGACAATGATAACCAAAAATATTTTGACTCTAAATTCTGACATAAAAATAATATTCTTGAAAAAATGACTCAATTATCAACACATTTGAATTTTTGATAATTCTATAATGACTTCAAATTTATCATATCCTAAAAAATAAATAGGAGACAAAATATAACTTGTCAAAACATAACTTTTAATCTCTTAAACTATAACCTATATACAAAGACTTTAAAATTAAAACAAATAAAATGAATTAAGAACCTATATTTTAAAAATACTTTGACATAATTCAACATACAATGTAAACAAACAAACCATGTTGATTTTGACACGTAGTGCATGGCGAGAGGATTGGTAGGTGTGCATGGTGAGAGGATCGGTAGATGTGCATGGTGAGAGAACTTGTTTTTGAACAGCATGTTGAAGCCGTGTGAATCAAGATTTCTATTTTTCCACCAGCTCACCATTGGATCATTCGCTTCTTATCGATAGCTTCTCGTTATTCTGCTACCAAGATAAATATCCTTGTGCAATAAACCTTTGTGCAGGTTCATACGACACCTTTATGCATTTCATTAAACTGATGGCGCTCTCGTGTAGGTGTTGAAGAGTGGAAAGCTATTGAACGTGAACTCTTGGCATATATTTTCAGAGAACACCGTTAAAGCTCATGTTGAAGTCTGGTGGCTTGGTAAATGGAGAATGATAACAGTCAATGATCTTCAATTAGAATAGGATATGAGACGTATGTAATCACATGACCTATTAAATATAAAGAAAAGTGGAACACATATACGGGTCTGCAGATATTAAATGGTATGCAAGAATAGCCAAAAACCTTTTGTGTATTAGAACAGATATTCTAGAGCCAACCTACATACCTATACTTGATACCTAAGCTTATACAATAGGTCAAGAATAAATACTGAGGAAATGTAACAAACTAGAAAACTAACTTTAAGATCTCTACACATACAACTATAAGACAGGAATCTAAGTATATTAACATGTGCTAACTCTGATTATATACTATTATAACTTTTCACAAAGTAATAACATTCTTAGGGGTGAAGCCCTGAATGATTTACCCTTATAATCTCTTATTCTTTCATGAGAGAGATCGACGAGGACCTGATACCTGATTGTTGGTAAATTAGAGAGCCGATTAAATCATAAAAAATGGAATATATAGAGAAACAAATAAAACATAGAACTAATATTATATTTTCATATATTTACAAGAACAATACAAATGATATTATATAGTCATGAAGGTAGCACAATAACCTCCTAGAAAATAGGGAGGACAAATAACAACTTAATAATATACTTGGGTAATAACAAGCCTTATGGGAATATATTCTCTAATAATAACAAATAACTAATATGCTTATAATAGGTTTAAAATATTTAAACCTATATAATAATTAATAATGTTATTAAATCCTAACAAAAACTCATGATTTTTACCTTTTCTAATAAAAAATGGTGTCAGGTAGTCTTCAAATATTAATAATCTAATTAAATTTCCAAAAAACATCTATTACTAAAAAAATAAGATTGGTTTATAATTGAGATATCTCTATATTTATAGGAATATAATGTGAAGTTCAATAAATATAATGTGAAGTTCAATATACACAATGTAAAGTTCAATATATATAATATTTATTTATACATGATGTCCTTATAAAAAGAGCACCTGGTCATTGAAAAAAAAAAAAATCATCCACAATAACACTATATTTTGATACACACATAAGATATAGTCTTGATGTGCATGACATGAAAAAAATAGGGAAAAAACTAAAAAAACATGCAACTTCCATATACTCTTTTAATATTTATTCTAAAACCCATCTTAAAGCCCTTCACTCTTTATGTAGTTAAGTTAATGTCATTTTTCTAGTTAATAAATCTTCCTCCAATTAATATTTACCCATAAGATTAAGGGATAGTTATAAGGGATATATCTTAATTTCTTTTATATTATTTACATGAAAGGGTTGTAATTGGGTTGTTCCTACCTTAATAATTTTTAAAGACAAGGGTGACTTTAAGACGTTAAATGTGCTTCAAAAGTTTAGAAAATGAAAACATAGTAGGGTAAGAATCCCAAAGCATTAGATTACATTAATTATTCTACCTTAATAATCTAATTTAAATTCCAAAATGTCTTCCATTTCTCAACACAAATATATGGCTTTATTTTAATTACATTAATTCTATATTGGTAACGATAAAATGCAAAGTTCAATATATGCAATGCAAAGTCTAGTATACATATTATGAAGATTAATATACATAATGTTAATCTATGCATGATGTCCCTACAAGGAGAACATGCTATGATAGATATGAATATGTTTTTCAATTGATTTTTTTTTCATGCTTTTCACAAAATGTGCTATTTAGCATAAAAATTGATTATAATCATTTTTGATGCTAAATAGTACATTTTTTGAAAAGCATGAAAAACACTGTCTGGTATTTTAAAAAATTCATCATTTCATTACTAAGAACATTTTGATTAAAAGATCTAAAAAAATAGTGCAAACAATGCAAATTTTAATATATATACATGATTGTCCCTATAGACAGAGCATGTCAAGATGGATATGAATGTATATTTTATTTATTTCAATTAATTTATTCTAATAAATGATAGATTTTAAGTAAAAAGGGTGAAATAAGACCCAATGCTTAAAATAATTGAACATTTTATTACTACTAGGGACATTTTGGTTAAAAGATTTTAAAAAATAGTACATGTAAAGAAAATAAGGTTTCTTTTGTTGTATACTCCTTTGTGATAATAGGAACTTTTAATACATGCTTCATTCAATAAGAATATTCTTGGTAGAATATTGAATCATAGTTTGGATTATTATGTGAATATATAAACTAACTCATTGATAGTATTACAAATTGACTTAAAGGACTAAGATATGCCAATTGAATATATTGATTTTATAATGGTATCAAAGTCCTCAACACTCTACGAAGTCTAGCTAAACTTTTAAGCCGTGTAGGAGAGACCAACGTGTAGTGCGAGGAGAAATTTAAGAAGTAGGATGGGTTTCCTAGAGGGACATGTTTTCTATAAAGATAGAAAGTGGATATCTAGTATACATGGGTTGGAATATAAGATTTAAACATTTATGAGATTTATATGCTATCACTACCATAGTGTAAGGTGAATGTTAGTTAGAGGTGAGAAATAATGTTTATTTTGAAATCAAATATTTTTTATAGCATAATATTTCTCATAGAACTTTACATAGTGACCCATAGAGTAAATATTAAATTGATGGAGTGAAAGGTAAAGCATAAAACAATGATTATTTAAATGTTGACCTTTTTAGAGGGACCTATCTATTAGGTGCTTATGTGTTAGAAACATGCTGACAATATAAGGTTTACTAGTTTGAGTTGGCAAGGTATAAAATAATTTTTATGTAAAAAGTGCAAGTTATGCTAGAAAGGGTGGCACATTTTTTGTTTTTGGTAAAATGGGATTTTGTAAATGGAAAGAGTTTAAATTAGTGGTTATATATCACTTTAAACTTATGACCACTGACCTCATCTCACATTTTTTTCATGATATAATTTGCAATAATAATTTAATATTTTTAGTGGAGGTGATAATGGAAAATGAGGTTGTAAGGCCTCGATGTTTATCTTGCATCTTTTATTCTTCCATCTTACAAAAATACTGAAACTTGTAACAATCACATTAGGCATAAGAACATTAAAAAAAACTATACTTAAACCCTTTTAAGAGATCATGACCACAATTGGACCTTATTATTTTAAGCATAGTATTTATCCTTGCTATAAAGAACATAAAATCCAATGGAGCACTAGTGAAGAAAATGATGTTTAGAGAATATTGTTAAAATGAATATTTGATTATTATTGCTTAACGCTTCATGCACAAAAGGTGTGTTGGGGATTGTGATCATGAGTTTTGAGTGAGGTATGACTATTGATTTACACACTTTCTCTTTACAAAACATCACCTCAACAAAACTTAAAAACCACCCATTTGGGGGTAACTTACACTCTTCAATATTAAAGTTGTAGCAATCTTAGAGGAAGTTATAAAAATTCAGGTGGTATTTAATATGTGATATATCATATCACCATAGTTCTTGGAAAGAGTATGTAGATATTGGTGGGCATTCGAACTTAGGTCAACTAGCATACCAAAATTTGGCAGCATTTGTAGTCTTGCCAGTAATTTAACATTTGTTTTATTCACTAAATAAATATAAGTTATCAAAACTATTACGAATACAATAGTTATTTTTAATATTACTTTGAATGACATTGGAAAAATATTTGAAATGTATTTGTCTATGTCTATTTGAATATAACATATTTCATTGATCAATTAAACTATATAAGAGATGTCTTTCACTAAATAATCATTTTCCATTTTTCATCACTGCTAAATCTGAAAATGAAACACAACCACCCACAGGCTCAAACTCACACTCGCACTCACAGATTGATCAAAAATATTTTGTGTAATCATCTTCTTTTTTGAAGGATGTCTGAGAGGATCAACATGGTTACGTGGGTGACAATTAAAACATTGATGAAATGAACAAGAAAGTGTTTATTGACATGCATTTTTTCAAGGAATATGGTAATTTATTGTATTTTTATAATAATGCATGGGAGATCCTAAATGCAGATTAATAACATTTTTATTTCTGTCAAACCCAGAGGTTGGAATTTTTGCCAATTGTGAAGTATATGATTGTTGTTTGTTAAAGAAGGAAAAAAATATTATTATTAATAAAGAAGAGAGACTTGATTGAAAAAAAAATTAGGCACTTACCCTCTATAGAAGGAAAACATCTATTTTTGAAGATTTAAAAGAATGACTAGGAGTTGGTCACAGATAGGGAGCTTTAAGAGTAATAAAATAGAACATCTAATATTGAAGGAGGCCTAAGTAATAAAAATATAGGTTCTATAATGTTAAAATGATGTTTTATAGAGGAAGGGCTTTATGTTCATTGTAATTGGAGACCTGTATGCAGATTTTGTGAACAAGCATTTTTGTGTTTCTTGTTGTATGGTATTTATTCCTTATGGTGGTAAAGTTTCTTTAACCTGAAATTCACAATAGCGACATTAATATTTTTATGATATTTTAAAGATTTTATTTATTACATGGAATATCCATTATGGAATCCTTCATATTGAAAAAGAGGAATTATAGCCATGCCCATGGAGTAAACTAGAACAAATGGAAGTGATGGGATTAATAAGGTAATGAACTAATACAAGAATGGTTCACGGTAAATGAAAAAAATAACTAGAGTCATTGGGATTTAGTAGTGGCATAAGTTGTCACCCGCTCATAATCGACATCAAAAGATATTGCGTTGAATCTTTACTATGCTCCTCTCGACATTACAAAAAAGTTGGTAGGTCAATGAAATTATGGAGGAACATGGAAAGAATAAATTTGGAAAGAAGCAATTGGATTGATAGAAAAATGGGATATATATATATATATATATATATGAGAATGTAGAGTGCATTCATGGGAGAGAAACAACTGAATGAGTAGATATTTAATTTTTTGAGTTTTATTTTGTTTGTTTTATTTATTTATTTTTTAATATATAGTGACATGCATTGTGTTTATATATGGAAAGTAGGAATTTAAAAATGCACCTTTAAAATATATATATATATATATATATATATATATATATATATTTTTTTAAATTATTTTTATATTAATATCTTATTCTTAATAATAATACTCTTTATATTAGGGAAATGTTTCAATAGTTTTACACTTTAAATCAATAGAATTATTTATATATATATATAGAGAGAGAGAGATAATATTTATTTGAAAGTTATGTATGTATGTATAATTTATTATTTTAAAAAGAGGAAAAGTATTATTTTAAAATATTTTAAATATATTAAAAAAATATTGTTATAATAGTTTTAATGTATCATACACTAGAAATTTCATTAAAAATATACATTTGATATATGATTAAGATTATGTATATTATTAATTCACTAAATAAAATAAAAACTCATGTCATTTTCTAGTGGGTATTACTCAAGGTCATTTCAAACAATGAGTTATATTCAAATATTACTTAGGGATTTTTTAGAATGAATCATATAATTCATTTGTAACAAATGATTTAAAAAAATGTATACAAACTCTTAGGCATTATTAAAAACTTTCTCAAATTTATTGGAACCTATATAACATTTTACTTATTTAGATTTATTGAAGTTTTTTTGGGCTGAAATTATTTATAACATAACTTCTAGAAATTTATCTATTTTTAGATGAGGTTGGGACATATTCAGCTCAACCCATTGTTTTACATACACATTTCCAATGGGGCATGATCATTACACTCTCTATTACTTCCAAAAAAAAAGTTTATTTGCATGCACATAAGTGTATTTGTTCCTTTATATTGTATTTCATATAATTTCAATATTGTTACTAATTGATTTTATATAATAATAAAAAAAATCTTTCTATATATTTTATTGTAGGTTTGCATGAATCAAGATGTAACACATAGTAAATATTTGAGCTATGTACACTCATTGTAGTTATATTAAGGTATCACCTTCTATCTTTTTACTTTATAAATTTCATTACCAGAATTAAAAACATTCATATTTAATATCAATCACTTGACAATGTGTGATTTAGCAAACATTTGACATATTTGACATATTCTCAATTACGTGACTCTTAGTGTCCATTGCTCATAACTGTTTATTCATATATGGGTTTGACTCTTATAAGTTGTCATTAATGTTACACATAGTCTTCTAAGTCTTTGCCCAAATAGTTTTATATCATTATTATATTATTTCTTGGCCTCAATTCTTTATCCTTATTTTCGAGATAGGTCTACACCCTTGGACGTTTTGCCATCATGGATTTTTAATAGATAACTTATAAATTTTAAATTATTTAAAAGTGTCAACATGAAGATTCTGCATGTCAATTCATAAAATTACCCAAAGAGTCATCTATATAAACATATCAAGCCTAAGCATTTATATATACATCAATCTATCAAGCACTCATTGGAAATACATATACATATTGAGAGGAACCTCATTAATTCTTTTAAATAAAAAACCCATAAAAGGAGAAAGAATTGAGTTAAGTTCTAATACCATTTTCAAGGTCAAGTCACAAATATTTAAGCATTTAAATCTATACACATGATTGTATTGCATACTAGGATTATATATCATTACCCACACTCAATTAGGTGGGAGATATACATAGTATTTGAATGTCTTCTTTAGATTATTGGATATGTAAGCAATGCATGGTCATAAAGGGTGTCAAAGACCTGATTAACCCATTCTTTTACCTTATTTACCCATTCACAATTATCTTATTTTATTGTGTAAATATCTAGGGTTTAAAAGATAAGATAAGTTAAATAGAGTTGTGTACTACTAAATAAAAACATATGAGTACACAAAAGTCCTCCATATATGCAAGTGCACTCATCATAATATTCACATGATTCATGTAGCCTATAGGGATAATTTTGTACCTTAGTAGATAATACCACATTGTGAAGCCATCCAAGGAAGTACAAACCCATCTAGTAATACATAGACACTCTATTTTTTGATATGAGTGCTCTCAAACCCTTTCCCAATTCATTGGATAGAGAAATGTATCACTATACAAACCTACATTCATCTGAAACAAGCTAAGTGTATAATCTTCCTAGTGTTTTCTAGAAATAACAAGCTATTATATTTAAATATTTGAATTCAAATATGTATGGTTATTTTATAACATAAGAAATATGAATATTCAATCAATTTATACTATTAGGGTCACATGTATCTATAAAAATATACAATACAAATGTCATCGTTCAATGTGAAATGCCCTCTAACATACAAAAAGACTATTAATTTATCCAAAAAAGATGCCATGTGGAAAATTTACAACTTGAAAAACTTATGTTTAATATTGAAATTCTAAAAAATGAAGTTTTGGCCAAATTATATTTTAATAAACACTCATATTTGGGGGGGGGGGTGTCGGGGGATGAAATGTACACACTCATATTTGGTATTAGTCACTTGACAATGAGTGATTTGGCCAACCTTTGACATACATGACATAGTCTCAATTATATGACTCTTAATCCCCATTCCTCATAATGATTTGTTCATATATGTTTTTAACCCTTCTAAGTTGTCTTTATTATTGCACATGATCTTCCTAGTCTTTGCTCAAATAATTTTATATCATTATCATATTATCTCTTGGCCTTAGGTCACTGTCCTTATTTTCTATATAGGTCTATGCCCTTAGGCATTTTGCTATATGGACTTTTAATAGATATTTTCTAAATTTTAATTTATTCAAAAGAGTCAACACAAACATTTTACATATCAATTCAAAGGAAAATACCCAAAGAGTCATCTATATAAACATATCAAGCCTAAGAATTTATAAATAAAGTAATCTATCAAACACTTTTTGGAAATACATGTACACATTGAGAGGAACCTCCATGATTCTTCCAAATCTAAAACCCTTCCAAGGAGAAAGCTTTTAGCTAAGTTTGAATACCATTTGCAAGGTCAAGTCATAGATATTTGGATTGCATTGCATATTAGCATTATAGAGGATTGCACACACTCATTAATGTGGGGGATATGCATGTTGTTTGAATTCCCTCTTCATAATATTGGATATGTAGACAATGCTTAGTCATAAGGTGCATCAAAGATTAGATTAACCCATCCTTTAACTTCTTCCACATTCACAATACTGCTATTTTACTATGCAAAGAGTTAGGGTTCAAAAGAAAGAATAAGTTAAAAAAGTTTGTGTACTACTAAACAAAAACATATGAATGCACAAAAGTCCTCTATAGATGCAAGTGCACTCATCATACTATTTGCATGATTCATGTAACCTATAGGGATAGTTTTGCACCTTAGTAGGTAGTGGGGCACTATGTAGACATCCAAGGAAGTGCAAAAATATCCAGTCTTGCATAAACACTCTATTTTTTTTATCTAAGTACTCTCAGACCCTTTTTCAATTCCTTGGACAGAAAAATGTATCACTATCATAAACCTACATTCCTTTGAAACAAGCTAAGTGCACAATTTTCTTAGTGTTTTCTAGAAATAAAAAGTTATTATATTTAGCTATTTGCATTCAAATTAGAATGATTATTTTATATCTTAGAAATATGAATATTAAACTGATATTATGCTATTATAATCATATTAATCCTACAAAACATAAAACGCAAATTTTATCAATCAATGCAGAAAATCCTCAAACCTACAAAACAATTATTAATTCATCCAAATTAAATAACAAATAAAAAATTTACAACTTATTATAATGATGATGATGATGATGATGATGATGATGATGATGATGATGATGATGATGATGATGATGATGATGATGATGATGATGATGATCTAAAAAATGAACAAATGCTAACCAAATTAAACTTTGATAAACTCTCTCCTAAATGATAACTTCTAAAAATCTAAAATCGATTCCAAAAAAAAGTTATAATGAACTAATTTATGAGACTTACTAAAATAAATTTAATGTATAAAAATAAAATATTGAATTAACAAGAAAATAATGTAAGTGTACTAATCATGGAATTCTTTGTCTAATTGGCTATAAAGAAAGATAATGTAAATGTACTAATCATAGATTCCTTTGTCTGATTGAATGTAATCAAGAAGATAATGTACACGTTATAGTGTCCACAAGTTATACCACACACATATTATGCACAACTGAAATTTGGAAACCTTGGCCCGTGGCTTATAAACGAATAGACATCCACAAATAATTCTAGAATCACAGTGACAAAAACCGCCTACCATTACGTCTTTTTCATGTAGTCATTTCATGGAAAAAAAATTTAACACGTGGAAAATATATATATATATATATATATATATATATATAATTTTTCTATAAAGTATAATTAGGTTACAGTCGTTATGTTTATTTAATTTTCAGAGTTCCATTATCTCTTTATAACCAAAGTGGTATATGCCATTAGTTAAAGGAGTTTTTTCCATTTTATTATTAATTAATACCTCGATTCCCATCTCCTATGTACATCGACTAACTTGGTACACGGCATTAATCATTCCACTGACACTAAAGTATAATTTATATAATCACTAAAATTCAGTTATATAATATATTCGTTGAATATGTTTCCCTTAATGAAAATAAAGAGTTAGATAAAAGGGAATTAATGGTTTAATCCTTTAACTTTTAAGAATTATAGATTATTATATATGTTTCATTTATATATTAGATAGATCTATTAATTTATGACTATAAGTTAAAGGGTATATATATACCATTTTGTACATTTTAATATGTATATTAAAATTTCACTAAACATACATATATCGATTATGTACATTTTAATATATATTAGAATTTCAAAAAAATTACACATTATATATAAATATCATATAAATACATATCTATTAAAATATATTTTAATAAATGAAATTAAAATTAGAACTCATTTGATAATAATTATATTTTAAAATATAATAAACAAAAAATTATAACAAAAATGTTACTTTTCATTTATCTATCCAATTTAATTTGGCAGCATCCCTATTAATTTGACAACATGTTTAACAAGCCACATTAAATCCAAATCATATACCCACTTGCAATATCAACATACTGTAAGTGTAATATGTAACATGCAGATAAGTTTGAAACATGCAAGAAGGTTACTATTTTAGAACCAAGTCCAAGTCTATAGCTATAGGTTCACACATGGAGGTAAAAGTGAATTTAAAGTCCTCCTTAGTGTGTTTGTATGAGCCTCAATTGTTCATCTTGATGTAGCCTTGTATATTTGAGGCTAATGGTACAAATTTGATTGATCGATAAGATGATTTGGTCTTTGGGATATTGCCACAATTTTTTAAAAATTTATTTTATATATAATACATTATTATATTCTAAGCATGTTTATATATTTGATATCATGTGCACGAATAATAGAAAAAAATTCAATGGTTTCAGTGGAGCAGTCTCACCAAGGGCTTCACAATATTAGTCATGTGCATAGGTCAAGTGTTAATCCATACAACAAGGTTTAACATTAGGCATAGAACATGCTATAAAGAAACCAAATAAATATATAATAAAATTCATAAAACACAACTAAATTTTAACTAGCAGTTGCCCCAAAGGTGAAAGTTACCATAAGAGGGGTGTGACTTGATGTTTTGGTGAAGCAGGGTTTTGTAAATCGAGAGAGTGTAAATCACTAGTTGTATCTCACTAGAAAACCATGACTGCTAAAATAGTTTCACTTTTTGTACATGTACCATTAAGTAACAATACTATGATATTTTTAGTGGAGATTATGCTAGAAAATGAGGTGATCCAGAGAGAGAGAGAGAGAGAGAGAGATCACCTCATTTTCTACCATCATCTCCACTAAAAATATCATAGTATTGTTGCTTAATGCTACATTATAGAAGGTGAAACAATTATACCATATATATAATCTTCAATAATGGGCCAAGAGTCACTCTCCTATTAGGAAATGGGAAGACCATTCAGAATGGTGTATGTTGGTTCCTAGTTGTACACCTCTATGATTTGGCCTTTCACACTTGAGAGGATGGAAAATGTAGATGATAAACCAAAATTATGTCGTTATAACTAGGGAGAGTTTTAACATCTAGATGGGTTGAGTGCAAATAATGACTGGAAGACACAGATAGAGGGTATGGTTATTTCCCTGCTACTTCTGACTTTGCCTAAACCAAGGTGAGTGGACTTAAGGGGTAGCTTGGTCATAAGTAGGGATATTATAGTTCAATATCTAGGGGATTATTAACACACACATAAATCTAATTAGAGCATAACCAAACTTGCACAATCCAGTCGAGAAGAGTTGTCACATAGACAGGGCAAATGCTTTCAAATCAGACACAAGCTACTAAAGATAGATCAAATGATGATTGTAATCTTCAGTTCTAGAGAAATGTTTGACAACTAGGAGCCAAATGGAAGACCAAAATGCTATTCTTCAAGGATCAAACACAGACACATTTAATATTTTCAATATTGATGTATCTATAAGCAAATAACACAACCAAAATTATGTCATTATAACTAGGGAGGGTTTTAACATCTAGATGGGATGAGTGCAAATAATAATTGGAAGACAATGATAGAGGGTATGGTTATTTCCCTACTACTTCTGACTTTGCCTAAACCAAGGTGATTGGACTTAAGGGGTAGCTTAGTCATAAGTAGGGATACTATAGTTCAATATCTATGGGATTATTAACACACACATAAATCTAATTAGAGCATAACCAAACTTGCACAATCCAGTCAAGAAGAGTTGTCACATAGACAGGGCAAATGCTTTCAAATTAGATACAAGCTACTAAAGATAGATCAAATGGTGATTGCAATCTTCAGTTCTAGAGAAATGTTTGACAACTAGGAGCCAAATGGAAGACCAAAATGTTATTCTTCAAGGATCAAACATAGACACATTTAATATTTTCAATATTGATGTATCTATAACCATATAGCACTTAAAGTATTTAGCAACATGTATTATTTGTATGGGTAGGGAAGGTAGGATGAGTTAGTCATATAAAAAAGTGTGGTGGTTATCTTCAAGATAGGTAACTCCTTAAACAGTCATGCTATCATTCATTTCAGGATGCAAAAAGACTAAGAAACAAGGTAAGGAAACTATTAGGAATGGTTTCCATGCATTGATGTCAATCCAATGCAAACATTCAGATGACCCTTGAAACCCAAAGAATAAAGTATAAGTGAATATTCAAGCACTTTCTCCTTTCAACTCCATAAATCTAGGGTATCCTTAAAATACTATAAACACAACATTCCCAAGTCACAATGCAAAAAGGAATGTATAACCTAGATTCATGCCCAGAATGACCACCATGAATAGACATAAAACTACATACCTAATCAACAATGTATGAAGAACATCCCATTTCACTTCATTAACAAGATACAGTAAAAATCATAGATATTTTCCATTAATTTGAAAATAAATCTTACATACATAAATGTTTAAAATGTTAACATGGGGAAATGCGTAATGTATTTACTCTGAAATAGGGGAGGCACATACATGCTCTCCAAGTTTGCTAATTACTGTACAACTAAAATCACCTTAGAAAGAGAGAAAAAACACATAAGGATCCCAAAAAGACCAATAAACTTCGTAAAGGGGACAATCACTCTTTACTTATATAATTTTCTCACCTAGAATATTCCTTCAAGATGCTCCATCTAGAAGATTCCTTTGATCACTCCTGAAATCTCATGCTTTATAAGGAAATAATTTTATTAGGTGGTTGTCCATTTTATGATGAATATTTCAAATGACCTTTGATCTACTTGGATGGAAGATTGATGCACTTGGGCTTGAGGGAGAATATTATCTTTAAGAGCAAAACAAACTTTGTCTTCATGTGAAACCATTTTACCCTATTTCTAACTAATCATTTTCCCAACTAAAAATTTGTGGATAGTTGTCTCTTCCTTGTGCAAGCCAAAGAATGGTTGTATCTTTGTCATGATAGCATCAGAATGCTTCAACTATAATGGAGGTAGTGTGGGATCCATTACCGTTTGAATCAAAATATGCTTTCAATGGCCCATTTTACCTCAAAACCCTCGTAACAATTTTCTCATCCATGGAATTCTTTTGACAATAGTCAAATATTGGTGTATGACACTTATCATTTGTATTTACCTTTTCTCCATTGAATTTTTCCATGGCTTTATCCATTCACTTTTTCCTTTTTTTCTTTTTAATGCCAAACCTAAAAATGATATGTGTATATTTCACTTATTTTTCTTTATGTGGGGTGTTGGGTCTTAGGTGAAACTTTGCACTTTTTTTCTTTGCAAAACTTATGTGGCTATTTTCACTTTTTTTTCCTTAGCAATAATTTAGGCATGGGTTAAACTTTTATAAGTTGGCAGGATTCTAGAAGTTTGTTGCATATTTGCAAATTGTAATTTGCAATTTGATGTTGTAGATCTGCTTAGAATCTCCATGAAATTTTGACCTCCATTCTCGTAATGTAAAGTTACACATTGAAACTATCTTTCCTCATAAATTGTCTATTTTACTTTAGGCCATGAACCTCCAAATCACATTGATCCTACCTTCTATTGTGCATTCTTATTTTAAAGAAAATCTAGCTTGGATGTTTTTCCTTTTTTTCATAAGATTAGGTTCCTATTCATGAATTAATTATTGTAAACACTATGACTAAGAGGGTGGGTGAATAAATCTTGAAAAACCTTTCATTAAAGTTCCATTAAGAAATCATGAACCATTCAAGCAAACATATAAATCTATAAAGCATATACACTTATCCACATAAGCATGAAACACAAGAATACTCATATATGTGGGAAACAGTCAAGGAGAAAAAAATCACTGATATATAAAAATTGAATATAGTCCTATAATACAAAAAACAAATTTAGTGAAGCACCAGCTCCACATGGATCAGCAACCCCAACTAGCCAAGCACCCACTTGACTAGGCTTTAGAAAACATCCACTTGCAAGGAGGTACCAACCCCCTAGATGAATCAACCCCAACTCAACCACATAATTTATTTGATAAAATTAATAAAACCTTATTTCTCACACAATATATTATTTCCACATTATTTATCTCTTCACACTCTTATCCCTCTCAAACTACCTTCTAGACCTCTTCGCTCAACTAGGTTTCTTCAAGAATGATTAGGTTGTATGACCTTGATATTCATATGCAGACACATTGTCAAATATTCATTATGATAATTTACACTCCTCTAATGTTCTAAAATACCTTATTATACTGAATAATGTGTTTTATCATTTGCATACTTTCTACTTACCTCAATAGGCCTGAAGTTGCCTTATGTATATACCATTCCTTGTTCATATACTACTTAGTTGGTCACACACCCTTATCCTCTTAGGTAATTCAAAAAATAGGTTTTAGTACATCCTATGGATATAAATAAAATGATATTTGAGTCCCTTTAAGTTTGACATAACTCAATTATCCCTCCTTTCATTTTGGTCTCATGGAGACATATTAGGCCTTCTTAGACACATGTTACACTTTGTCATTCTTGGAATAATTTTAAAATCAAAATAAGGAATTAATATATCATATAACAATAATATATACCCCCAATAATGTCTTATATTCTCAACAAGACATTTTACATCAAATCACTACTTGAAACCCCTCATTAGTACTCACTCTTATTAGGCCTATGTACACCAAAAATATATCTTTCAATACTAACTCTCAAACTCAATCCACTCAAAAATGATCAAAACAATACATATATAGAGTCTATATTACCTTAGGTTCATCACCATATGTTTTAAACACTTCAACTCAAGCCAAAAATTCTTAAATGCATCTCTTCAATATGCTCACTTAGAACTACCATGACTTTCAAAATCCAGTCATCAAACTACTTGACATCCAACACCTAAAAGGACACTTTCAATGATTATTAACACATTAAAACTATTTTATAACATATTTATAACAAGTTTAATCATAAAAACCATAATCTCTAATATCAAACATTGGCCTTGCAGGCCAATCTCCTAACCTTATCTTACACACTCTTGCTTAAACTAGACAAGCCATTTTGGCTTCAAATTTTAAACCTCTTACACTTACTTCCAAGATTTCCAAAATTATTAAAAGTATTTTAAAGTTAAAAAAAACATCACCATATTCATTATACACTTCAACTCATGGCATATATCCTCAAAATCATCGATGCAACTTTCTCGCTCAAAAATGCCAGTTTTCTTCAAAGAATAGTCATGGTGATTTTGAACTCCAACACCTATGTAGACACATTAAAATATTCATGATGCATTAAAAATATTATATGACATATTCATACCATATTAAAACATAAACATCATTTGTTATAGTGGTAACTATTGGTCTTACAGACCAATTTGTTGATCTCACTACACACAAACCTCACTAAATTAGACAAGCCATTTTGGATTCATCATTTTCACCACTATACCTGAATTCCAATATTTATACCAATAATTAATATGACTTACTAGTCAAAAATAAAATATCCGTGAACCTTTTTTCATCACTTTATCATGATAACACATTCATATTCATCTCCTCACTGTTGCCTAAGTTTTTCACTATTTGCATCATTTGCCCTGTTAGCGATTGGCTAACTTAGATGACCAATTTAGCACACTTGAGGGATGGAACCTATTAAAAAACCTTAATTTAAATTAAAATTGATTCTCTACCTTATTTATCTATCCATTTTATTACTATGTCAAATACAACTTTTGACAGCTACAATAATTTCTTTAGGAATAAGCTTATAACTCAACATTTTCTCTCTCATCTCCCTAACCAATACCACTTGGAGGTACCTAGGAGATTTAATTACAAGATAAAATAGCTTACATAATCATACCAATCCATTTTGGGAACTTTTTATCAACATATTCAACATTGGTTCCTTATTAGAGTTCTAAGAGGGTTTAAACATGTTTCCATTCTTAACAATCATTCATAAAGCTTAGACCCTCAATCCAAAAATTAATTTCTTTAATTTTGAGTTGGGACCCTTATCCATATACCATGAATATATTAGGATACCATGAAATTTTTGACAAGATAATGAGCAAAAGAAAATCCTTCTCGGGTTGAGAAGCCTTGATTAAGAGCACTCGAGAGACCTCTAAACAACTTTTCATGCCTTGTCCTTCATACTATGGTGTAAATATTCACAAAACTAATTTAAAAAACATACCTCACATCTAAATTTTTTTACATAATCTCAAACACTCTAAAATTTGATCATGACCCCTAATTAGGCCACATTCTCTCTCTTTTCTCTTTAGACCTTGACCTGCAAACCCTATTAGGTCTTAAAATTGACCTTCATGATTATTTACATGAACTATACACCTCACTCACATACTCAATAAACCTCTCATGATTAATAATTATCATACATTCTTCACATATCTTGAAAATAAATCATTCTACCTCATTAGGCCAGGCAAGGTCTAGAAGTGGTATAGGTGTAGACTTAGTCTGAAGGTCCTACCCTTGTAGGCTCACCCTAAGACTCTCATGACTGATCCAATGTCTCAAATACATTCTCAATAAACCTCATAAAAATATTCATGCATGTGTGTACTCATCTTACCAAGTCACCATACTCCTACCTTATCATAACAACTTTACATGTCATGACTAGTTTCATGACTAGGCTTCTTAAGCACTTGAAACTCAAGAACTAGTAATCAAACATGTTTTCCTCAATGATATAAAATAAGAACACTCTTTAGACATCCCTATCACACCATTTCAATAATATCAACAACATCAATGACAATCTTAGTGGCATTAATGACAACTACAAACTCACCTTATCACATATCTCAATGATCACTCACCATGCACCTTCACAAGATGCACCCTTTTGACATCAATGAAAATAACATGCCAACTTTCCCTTTGTCATTGATGGAAAAACATTTTTCAATCTGATCACTCTCATCTCCCCCAATCTAGTCAATCTTCCTTCTTGAACTTTATCTCTGTTTGACATTAATGTCAAATTGCACACTGCAACTTCTAAAACCACTCATTCTCCCTCTTTGAGAACTATTCTCAAAAACTACAAAAGAACTCAAATCTACCAAGTTCCCCCTTAGACCAAGAATATTTTTCAAATTAACTATGAACCTCAAGATTACTTATCAAGCTACCAAACTCTTAGTATCAATTGAATAAATAGTAACTCCCCCTTTGTTTTCACAATTTGAGCTCACCAAAAGAATCAACAAAATTCTCAAACCATATGCAACACAGGTCATGCTCAACTACCAATTTCTAGAAACATAGAACAACTTTGTTTACCTCTTCTATTCCTATCAACAACCACACTTGGATCTTATGAAAAACCTGAATATCTCCCCTTCAAACCAAGCATCCACCATGCTTTTGCTAATTGAAGAGTGTTTCCATGAAGACTAATTGAGTCACCCCTTTCCATAGGGAACTAAAAAACACAAACTTAGGAGATTCCCACATCTCTATGCTCTCACAAGATTGAATATCTTTCAAGGTCCTTTTAAGATTAATGAGAACCTTAGGCTTGACCTCTTCATCAACCATTTGGTCAACAATATGAGCTGATAATAGACATTTATAACCTGATTTCACATCTAAAGTATGTTCTACCATAGCAAATAGTCCACTTGGTCTTGTAGACTGATCATGACCCACCTTTACTATCTTTGGTTTTTACACATTAAATTTCCTTCTCTCTTTCACTTTATGAGCTTCAAACCTCTTTTTTTGACTTGGTATCCTTCTAACTCTATTAGGATAGAATCTTATAATGTGTCCCACATTATAACAACTATAGCAAACAACCTCATTCATACCTCTTGACTGATGATTCATTTCATAATCCCATTCATATTCATTTTTAAAGGGTCTTCTATAATCTATTGCTCTATGACCAAACTAATTACATAAAAAATAGTAACCATTAAATGAATTAGCATACCTCATAGCATTAGGTTTTCTGATTGGTCTCTTCATGTTGACATTTTTGTCTTTTTTAGCCTTCTCCTTTACTTGAGCTACTTCCTTTTGCTCTTATTTGAAACCAAGAACTATCTTAGCACTTGTATACTTTTGAAAACTCAAGATGTTATCTAGAGCATCAACACTCTTTTCAAACTTCATAAAGGTATTTAACTTGCTAGATGCTTGATCCGATTTAGCTTTCAAGTATTCTATTTTAGTTCTATACCTGGTGCATTCTTCCTCTTTAGCCTTTAGGCTTGTAGTGACTCTTAATCTATGTTTCAACTTGATTGATGATCTCATCATGTTCCTTGGATGTATTACTTAGTATCTTTTCAAACAAACCAATCTACTATTCATATTTCTTAACTAATGATCTTAGTTTCTGATTCTTCTTTCTTTGGAACTTCAACTCCTCTAGATCACTCACCAATTTTACCTCAATATTTAATTTAGCCTTTTATTCATATAATTATTCATCATTCATAAGGTATTTTCCTTTTGATCAACCCTCATTTTCTATTTCTATAGCCATGAATAAGGTTTCATTATTTCCATGTTCATTATTATCATCATCACTATCAGATGTACTTGTGTCACTTACATCAAATGAGATATTATCTTCTTTGGTATAGAAACTTTTTTTGTTCTTAAATGACCCTTTCTTACCTTCATACTTATTGAAATCTTTCTTTCTTTTCTCGGGATTATAGACCTTCTTATCATCACCATGATGTTTATCATGTTCTTCATCATGCTCAATCTTATCCTTTTGAGGACACTGAAATATAAAGTGACCAATATTCACAGTTGAAACATATGAAATGAAACTTACCCTTGTACTTACTAGATCTAAACCTCAATTTTTTTAACAAACATGGATATCAATTCATCATCATCAATATCTAAACATAATTCATCCTTGACCTTTGTGATTTTTGACTTATTCTTAGCTTTAAATGATGCCTCCTTCTTGTGAGATATTCCTTCATTTGTTCTCATCTCATAATAAGTCAATATGCCATGAAACCCATCCATCTAAAGTGTGTCTAGATCTTGCATTTCTTCTACTATAGACACCTTTGAATCAAATTTAGTAGTTAAGGATTTCAATACACTTTGCACAACTATATAATTTTTCAATTATTCTCTAAGACCTTTGATGACATTGACAACTTCATCAACCCTTAACATGTAGGATGTAATGCTCTCACCTTCTTCATACTCAAATTTTCAAACTACCTTCTATGAGTCTATAATTTATCCATCATCACCTTGGTGTCTCCTTCATATATATTCTTAAACTTGTCCCATATAACCTTGGCTAACTCATAGTTCATCACCTTCACAGACTCTACCTCTGATAAGCCACATACAATGACATTCATTATCTTAAAATTTCTCTCACTTTCTTTCTTGTGTGTTGTATCATTTGGTGGTATAAGAGGTGGAGTGTATCCATCCATAACTAAATACCATATTTCATAGACCACTAACATTATATATTTCCTCATATGGATGCTCAAAAATTCATAATTAGTCCCATTTAATAATGAAGCCTTACTGGTCGAGAAACCTCCTTAAACTTGACTACTAGTCATCCTTACTTTTAGGATCTCCTTTAGGTTGTTAGGCCTACTTCAAAGGACCTGATCTGATACCAATTATTTTAAACATAATGAAAAATATGGGTGGATTTAATCACTATTCAAAAACATTTCATTAAATTTCATTTAAGCAATCATGAACCATTCAAGTAAACATATAAATCTAGCAAACATATACACTTATCCACATAAGCATGAAACACAAGAATACATCACATATGTAGGAAAACTTCAAGGGGAATAAAACCCAATGATATTTATATATGGAATAAATTTCTATAATAAAAAAAACAAATTTATTAGATCACTAACTCCACATGGAGCACTAACCCCAAATAGCCAAGCACCTACTTGACTAGGCTTTAACAAGCATCCACTTGTAAGGAGGCACCAACCCCCTAGATGACTCAACACCAACTCAAAAATATAATTTATTTTATCACCTTTATAACACCTTTTTTCTCAAATAACACATGATTATCACCTTATTTATCTCTTCACACTCTTATCCCTCTCAAGCTACCTTCTAGGCCTCTTCGCTCAACTAGGTCTGTTCAAGATTGATTATGTTATATGACTTTGATATTCATATTCAAACACATTTTAAAATATCCATTATAAATCATTTAAACTCCAAATATGGTCTAAAATACATTTTTTTATCAAAAATGTGGTTTATCATTCACGTACTCTCTACTTACCTCAATAGGCCTTAAATTGCCTTGTATATATACCATTCCGTGTTCATATACTACTTTGTCAACCATACACCCTTAAAATATTAGGTAGGAAAAATAATAGGTCTTAATACATATTTTTGACATAATTAAAATTATATTTGAGTCCCTTTAGGTCTAAAATAACTCAATTAGACTTCATTTCACTTTTAGGTCTCATGGAGACTTATTAGGCCTTCTTAGACACACGTTACACTTTGTCTTCCTTGGAACACTTTAAAACTCAAAAAATGATATTAAAATATAATATAATAATAAAATACACCCAAAATAATGTATTCTAGGTTCAAAAATACATTTTACAAAAAATCACTACTTGAAACACATCATTAGTACTCAGTCCTATTAGGCTTATGTTCACCAAAAATCTGCCTTTCAATACTAAAGCTCAAACTCACTTAAGACATTCAAAAATGATCAAAAATGTGAATATATAGAGTCTATATGACCTATATTTCATCACCATATTATTTAAACAATTTAAATCATGGAAAAAAGGCTTAAACTTGCCTCTTCAGTAAGCTCACTCAAAACTGTTAGGACTGTCAAAAGCCAGTCACGAAGCTACTTGACATCCAAAATCTGAAAATAAACTTTTAATTATTATAAATACATTAAAAATATTATATAACATATTAAAAACAACATCAATCACAAAAACCATAATTTATAATATCAAACAATGGTCTTATATACCAATCTCCTAACATTATCTTACATGATCTTGCTTAAACTAGACAAGCCATTTGGCTTCAACTTTTCAACCTATGACACTGAATTCAAATATTTTTAAAAGTATTTAAATGAATTTAATTTCAAAAAAAACATCACCATATGCATTATGCACTTCAAATCTTTTCATAGATCCTCAAACTCATCGCTACAACTTGCTCACTTAGAACAACCATTTTTCTTCAAAGACTAATCATGGTGACTTTTAAATCCAACACTATGTATAAAAATTAAAAGAATCACAATACATTAAAAATATTAAATGAAATCTTCATATCATATTCAAATGTAAACATCATATGGTCTAGTGGAAACTATTGGTCGTACAGACAAATTTGTCAACCTCACTACACATAGACCTCACTAAGTCAGACAAGCCATTTTGGCTTCATCATTTCCACCACTATACCTAACTTTAAATATTTATACCAAGAATTAATATGACATAATAGGCATAAAAACATTATCCATGCACTTGGTTTCATCACTCTACCATTATAACACATTCCTATTCATCTTCTCACTGATCCCTGGGTTTTTCACTGTTTGCACCAATTGGCCTATTAGTGACTGGCTAACTTGGATGACTAGTTTAACACACTTGAAGGATAGAACATATACATAAACCTTTCATGGACATGAAAAAATATTCTCTACCATCTTCTTCTATCCATTTTCTTACTATGTCCAATATAACTTTTGATAGCTACAATAACTTCTTCAAGAATAAGCCTGTAACTCAACATTTTATCTCTCCTCTTTCTAACCAATACCACATGGAGGTACCTAGGAGACTCCAATATAATATCTGATATCTTACCTAAGAATAAAAATCCATTATGTTCACTTTTTATCAACATCTTCAACATTGGGTCCTTATTAGGATTCTAAGAGGGTTTAAACCTATTTGTATTCTTAACAATCATTCATAAAGAATAGCCCCTCAATCCAAACACTAATGCCTATAATTTTTGGATGGGACCATTCCCCATATAACATGAATATATTAATTTCCCATGTAAAGTTTTGATGATCTAATGAGCATAATAAAATCCTTCTCGGGTTAAGAACCCTTCATTCTGAGCCCTCGAGAGACCTACAAAATACTTTTCATACCTTTTCCTTCATATAATGACCTAAAAATGCATGAACATAATTAAAAAAACATACCTAACCTATGAAAATTCTAACATAAGCTTAAACACTGTAAAATATGATCATGACCCCTCATTAGGCCATATTTTATCTCTTTGCTCTCTAGACCTTGACCTCTAAACCATATTAAGTTTTAAAAATGACCTTCATGCTTATTTTCATACACTCTCCAACTCACTCACATACTCAATCAACCTCTCTCATGATTAATCACTTATATACATTCTTCACATGCCTTGATAATAGATCATGATACCTCATTAGGCCAAACAAGGTCTAGAAGTGGTTCAGGTGTAGACTTGGTCTAAAGGTCCTACCCCTTTAGGCTCACCTTGAGACTATCATGAGTGATCCAATGCCTCACATAAATTCTCAAACAACCTCATATAACCAATTGTGCCTGTGTGAACTCATCTTACCAAGTCACCATACTCATACCTTCTCATAAGGACTTTACATGTCATGACTAGTGTCATGATAAAGCTTCTTAAACACTTGAAACTCAATAACTAGTGCTCAAACATGCTTGCCTAAATGATATTAAAAAATAACACTCTTTAGACAACACTCACACACCATTGAAATAATATAAATGACATCAATGATAATCTCAATGACATCAATGACAACTAAAAACTCACCTTATCACATACCTCAATGATCACTCATAATACACCTTGACAAGATGCACCCTTTTGATATCAATGATAATAACATGCCAACATTAATTTACATTCTAGATCTTCAATAAATGGATCTCATAAAATGGCTATTTATTCTATCATTCACTCCTTATTGTCCATATTAATTGTAATCGTAACCTCTATTTTGAACAAGAATAAGATTCTTTTAATTCTTATTGTTACCATAACCACTTGGGTTTTGTTGAGAAAACCCCTAAGACATATATTATCATTGATACCCATTATAATCTAGTTAACCCTATTATTGTTGAGGTACTTTGTATCATTGTTTTCCATAACTAGGATTGAAGCTATTTATAACCTAATTAATCATTTATTGAGTAGCCTAAATTTGTTCTTCGATGCCATTCATATACATTATCCTTCCAATGGATGCATCCCCTAGAGGAAGCCATAATGGAATCACCTGTATGCAATCTCTAGATACATATTTCAAATTCCTTATAGTTTATCCACCCTTACCAATGACCACACTAACCTTAGCCACTGGCACTTACATTTTTTCCTGACTAAAAACCATACAGGTGTGCTACTACTCCTCATCTTGCTCTTGTCTATGGTGATAAAGAAATATGAGCTATAGACTAGTTGATAGCGCTTTATATGGGAATGGATGTATGAAGATTATAACCATTGATGATAGTTTCCTCATTAACCTTAGTGTGATTTCTCATGAGGAGGAGGTTGACCATCTCTTGAGCCTTCTCTATAGCCATCTATGTCTCATTTCCCAAAATTTACCCACTATTGTAAATTTTAGGTGTGTTACCTAGAGTCCTACATGGATTTTCAATGCTAATAGACCTCAGTCAAATATGTGGCCATATGGTTGGATTATATCTATGACGATCTAAATGCAATGTGGAAACAAACCAAAATAATGCCTAGCATATTCTTCTCTTCTAAGTTGCCACTACATCCACTGAAGACTCGTGCACATTCTAATTTTCAACAAAAATTTTTTAACCCTGTGCACTTTACATGTCTATAGGTTGGGGGAATCCAACTACAGATAGTAATTTACAAGTTTGCATTTTGCATTTTAGCTTTATACTTACGCCTTAGATTTTCACTATCTTTTATTTTGTTGACTTATGGCTTTTAGATTTTGATATGTAAAATGCAATTTGTAATTTAAAACATGTATTTTGAATTTTCTTCTCCATCAAATATTTCCATCGAATCTCCCTTTGAGACTTTACATATATTCAACACCTTTGTTTTGGGTTTTAGAAATTGGTTTTCATATTTAAATTTGTAATTTACATTATGACTTTGTTCTCCCACTTGAAAACTCCACCGACCTCCATGTGTACACAGGACAAAAGACACTAACATAGGATTTTAAATCATTTCCATGGGGTTTCTCCTTTTTTCACATGTATATGGTAGGTGGTCACGATTTAAACACATTTTGTAATTTACCCCTAGAAAACAAGACCAGAAGTTAAACCCTTGGACCATAGAGTTAGAATTTCAATAATTCTTAAAAAACACCCACAAAAACTCAATAGAATGAGGGTAGACCAACAAAAATAGATCAAGAGGATTTGATAATGAACACATAAATAAAAAATATAAAGGATTTATACAAACAAGGCCCAATGTGAAAGCGCAACAAAAAAACAAAACTATACAATGTACATTACTTTACACAAACATCGGCTTAGTCAAGGAAGTATTATAGATGCCTATCATTAACTAGAGTTTCTAGTATCTCACTATCTAGGTCTCTTAATAAGAAGGTATGTTCTTCAATTATGTAATCAATATAACAAGGGCCCATCCACAAGGCATCAAATTTAATGTGCTTGTTTGTATCCTCATGTCTGTTATCCCACAATAAAACTAGAACTCATACTTGAAAATATCTTGGATCAACCTTTCTCTTGAATATTGTTTTGATTATTTCCTTGAACTTGAGGTGTCTCTCATGAACTTTTCTTATAGTTTCATCCAACTCGATAATATGGTTCATTTTGTTCTCATAATGGTTAACTTCATCATCTTTATCTAGTTGTTGCATGAACTGATAGGTTGGAAACTATAGATTCATGGGTAAAATAGATTGAGATCCATAAAAAAACTCAAAATATATTTTACATGTATCTCTCTTAGGCATAATTTTATCGTCACATAAGTCAAATCTTAACTGTTCACCCCACTTCTTATTAGCTTCAAAAGTTTGTCTAAAGATTTTAAGCAAGTTCTTATTATTGGATTATGCTTGCTCATTCCCCTAAGGTTTGTAAATGAAAGCATAAGTTAATTTTATCCATTAATATTTACACAATCCCACTAAATTTTTATCTTTTAATCTCATGGCATTATCAATAATTACTTTGACAGGCACACCAAATCTATAAATAATCTGATTCAATAGAAAGTCCGTGATCACCTAATGTGTGGCCTTCTTTGTAGGGACTACCTCAACCCATTTTGTGAAGTAATCAGTTACAAAAAATATCCATCTATTTCTATTGATTCATCTATCAATGATTTCCCTAATGAAATCCATTCCCCATTGTCAAAATGGGCCTTCAATTGTTATAGGTTACAAGAGGAGAGAACCAGAAGCTTTCAACCTTCCAGCAAAGTGTTGACATTTCTCACATGATCTTAATTTCTTTGTAACATCCTACCACCAATAACTATATATAATAATCTTATTAGCTTTTAATTTAGGTGAAAATTGACCACCACATACTCCAATATGAAAGTCTTCAATTAAATCATCAGTTTCTTCTTCTACCAGGCATCTTAAGAGAACCCCGTCTATATTATTCCATGCCAATCCATTTTTAGTCAAGAGATACTTTTGGCATACAAGATTAAAATCTATCCTTATATTCTTATCCAATTTATGGGGATAATTCAAACTTTACAAGTAATAAACAATGTCCTTATACCACGGTGACATGATAACTTGACTCAAAGAATCATCAATATTGAAGACAACATTTTTTACCTCTATAGCTTGCAAATTGGTCTTAGCCATGAGCTTGACTAAGCCCATCCATCTCACTATCTTGGTGGTATATATCTCTATTTCATAATATTTTAACTTTTTGACCCACCTACACCTCTTTCTTGACACTTTAATGAGTCAAGATGTCCTTCACCATTGTATGTGGGACGTATGCAACATTCCTTGAACTTAGAATATAAGGCCTGAATGTCTTAATATCTTTCAAGAGGGTGAAATATTGATTTTATATGATATTATAGTTTATTTCATATAATTTCATAGCTTTACAAGAGAAATATATGGGCTATTCATGACCATCATCATTATTTTGAAATAGAATAGTAATTGCATTACTATGTGATGCAAAAGAGAATATTTGAAAAGCCCTAGTATAATCAATACTGGCCAAGATAGGGGTAGACTTCAAGGCTCCTTTGATGTCATTGAGATATTGTATGGCCTTCTCCTCCCAATTTATGCTTTGGTATTTCTTCAACATGGAAGTAATAAGCAGAGGGATCTTTGCAAAGTTAGACACTAACTTTCTTATAAAGTTGATTTGTCCAAAGAAGGACTGAATTCCTTTCTTGGGTTGTAGGATTGGCACTTTGTCAATGGATTAAACTCTCTCTAAATATATAATTTCACCATACTTAAACACTATATATCCCAACATCTTGTCCTTTTATACTCCAAAGTGACACTTCTTTGGATTAAGGGAAATACCAAATTTCTTTCATCTAAGAAACACTTTTTCTAGATGTTCCAACTACTCTTTTCTATTTTTAGATTATATTGTAATGTTATCCTAATGCATAACAATAAATGTGTTAATTATCCCTACAAAATCAACATCCATATCTCTCTGAAATATTGCACTGATATTAATTAACCCAAAAGGCATCCTCATTAGACATAAGTGCCCCAAGGCATTATAAATTTAGTTTTGGCTAGTTATACTCTAAGAAACCATCTAATTTGGACAACATTTTTTATCATGTAACACTCTATAACAAGTTATCCATATTACGTAAGGGGTAATTATCCTTTAGAGAAGCTTTATTCAAATTTCTAAAATCCACACATAAGCGTATGTCACCATTCTTATTTCTTATAGGGACTAAGTTTCCCACCCACATTGAATATCTGTTGGATTGAATAATACCACCATCCCTTAATTTATTCAACTAATCCCACATATTAGTGTCTAGGATAGGTTTAATAGGTATTTTATTATACCTCAAAGGTTTGTCATCAGGTTGTAATTGGATGATGTGTTGAAACAAATCTTCTCTATATGCTTTCAATTCAAAATAAGACCAACCCAAGCAATCATGGTACTTATTTAGTAACTACATGTAGATTTGTTTCTCATCTGCACTTATGTGATTACCCAACCAAAATTTCCTTAGATTTTCATGAGAGCCCAAATTACATTTAATTACATCTTTTGAGATAAAGAGATCTCAAGTTTTGATTCAATATGCTACATCAAAATATGCCTCTAAACTCACCAATCCCCTTAGGATGGTTTTTATCTTTAGCTAAATGATATCTTTTCCAAACAAGGTTTCTTTCCCATCAAATATTTGAACCATTGATTTTAAATCTATAATTTTATCTTGAAATTCATTTTCACAATTCAAAAACCTTTTTATTGAATCATCATCATCAAAAATTTCCAATGATGGATGTTTGCTAGGACTAAAGGTCTAAAAATCACATCCACTTGATACTGACAGTGAGGCTTCATATTCTCACATTCAAACTGAGTACCCAACCTTGTAATTTTTTTATGTTCTTCATTGAAACTTCTATCATGATAAAATATATTCAAAGTGTCAAAGAATTTTAACAAATTCCATACAACATTTATGTATTGTGGCATAAGACTTGTAGATCTACTTAACCACAAGAATAGAATCACCCTTTACAATCAAAATTGTAATTCCATGTTCTCAGGTAATCCTCAAATCAAGCAAAAATTGTCTCATGATAAGCATTTTTTTTAGTGCCCTCAAAGGACATCTTGAAAGAAAACATGAAATATTTCTTATTAGGGGCATAAAAGACAACCCCAGTTTCAATTCTAAGATTGGATCAAGACCCATTATAACAAATTATTAAAACATCATTACCTTATGTTTCAAATCCAACATCAAGAACAATTGATTATTTGATAGAATCAACATTCCCAACAAAGTCACCCAACTCCACATCAGTATACAGAACCTCATTTAGAGAATGTTTTGGATCTTCAATTACATGTAACATTTTAGGCTTTATATGAAGTTTGAACTTCTTACCATCCAAAGGAATGGTTGCATAAAAAATGTCCATCTACACATTACCACCTACGCTGGCAACCCATGTTCTTGATAGTAGCATCCCCCATATAGGAGGGAAATCCATAACTACCATGTCCATATTCAAAAACTTACCTAGATGAACCACCAATTGCACTACCAATACTTTAAATTTTACAACAAATGGTACCTCTTTTGAGTCCATGTCATAACACTTGCCAAAGGTAGATGTTATTTTTACTCCAATCTCATTAAGGGCACCCAGGGGTATCATATTGCAAGAGGATCCATAATCAAACATACAATTGTGAATAATTAAATTGTTAATCAGCAGGTTTATGTAAAAGGGTCAACATCCAACTGACTTTCTATTAATGCAGTCCAAAAATAAACCTTTGGGGTTAGTGCAACAACCTCATTTAACTCTTCACTATCATCCAAGAGTGTTGGGAATATATTTATTCATTGGTAGCTCTATTATTATTCAATTCTAAATATTTAAATGCTCTCCTTATATGTTTAGGTATTTATAAAAACTCAACATGTGGTACAATGATTTTCAATTGACTCAATACTTAAGCCATATCACACATGTTGTACTAAGGAATGGGAGTATTTGGAGGAAAGGTGATGACACCTTCAGCAAGAATACTTTTATTTAAAGTCATAGGTGGAAACAGATGGGATGAACTAGCATTCCTAGAAACATTTTTCAAGGGTGGGTTTTTTCTTACACCACTCATACCCTTAAGAATACTAGATAACAAAGGTTATCTATTCTTGGTTGTAGCACCTCTCTATTTAATAGTTTAGGAAGCAAGTGCTAGTTTGGGAGAATTAGGGACCTCTTTAGTTTTATTAACTTCCTTATGTGTATCCCTTGCCCTTGGATATGAAGGGTAGTCTCTTGAGGAGAAATACCTTGTTGCTTAATTTTAAGACTATATTATTTCTCTTGGGAAACTGTTGCATTAATTAATATTTATCTATCCTCAACTGAAGGAATTACCCCATCATACTTTTTAATCATCATGGATCTTAAAAACTCAAAGTTATGATTGGGTAACTCATATGATTGTTTCATATTTACATCACCAATAATTTTGAGATTTGGGACATATGCCTCTCTCACTGTACTCCAAAATTGATCAACAATAGTACAACATAGTAACTCTGTGAAGGTAGACACTTTATTTTGGGAGATTTGACAATTAAACATCATAATCTCATCATTTTTAGATGTATAGTTAGGTTAATCTACATCTTCATGAATTCATTCAATAGTATCACAAGGAGGATGGAGGAGGAAGCATTTATCACACCAATAAATTTCAAGATCATAATCTACAACATTAACCTTGGCATTAAATGGATAAGGAACATCATTACCAACTCCTCTACTCTAATTTTTGTCATTTGAGTCGATCTCTTCCCTCGATAATTATCTCTAATGTTGAAAGAGGATATGCATTGTGCTTGATTCTATTTTTAATCTCTATCCTAACTTGAAGATTCATAATGAATCCCCTTCATAGCTCTAGCCAACTTGTATGACATTTCCTTGATAGTCATTGCCAAGATTTTCATGGTCTCCTCAAGGTTGGCAGTCTTATTGGAGCGAGTTTTTTCCAAATTGATCAACTTTATATCAGCCCATTTTTTTAAAGGAATCCCCATATCCTTTATATTATTTTTAATTTGGATGGCCATGTTGAATGGTAACATAAAATTTGTGGGAGCCTTGTCCCTCAAGTAGTACACAACCTTCATATCAAATACATCATAGTATTTGATCAAATAGGTAGTATCACTAGGTCTGATATTATCATGTAACCTCATCATAGCCTTATTAAACCTTGCATTGAAGTCCTTAAAAAATTCATTAGGGTTCTTATTTATGTTTTCAAATTTAGCTAGAAGAAATCTATGATCAATTTTATCACCATATTGTATTTTGAAAACATTATTCATTTATTCTCATGAATCTATACATCCATAGGGAAGAGAATTAAACCACTCACAATCATCTTCTTATAGCATGTGCATAAAAATATTAATATATACATCCTCATGATCAACCTTGTAATCTTCAATTATAATGTGAAAATCTCTCAAATGTTGCTCATTAGTTGCTGCATTATTCCCTTAAAACTTAGGGAGATGATTCCTTACCTCATTTGGAACTTCATTAGGATAACCTTCCATTTCATCAAAATTAATAGGTCTAAATATGGTAATCTTGAATTAAATATGTTCATTTTCATCCTAATATCTATGCTTCATGACTAGTTCTATGGTGGGCTCAAGATCAGATGGTAAAGGTTTGTGAGGGGACAAGTGAGGTGGAGTTGGGAGATCAAACCTAAGAGGAGATTCAATTTTTTGTGAAGGTGTTGGCTAATAAATAGGACCATATGGATCTTATTTATCAGGTGAGCTATGAAAATCTTAAATCAAAGTAAGTTCAATAAAAATAAGTTCAGGTGTACCAAAATTTTGATAGTCCAAACACTCTTGTATTGTTAAGCTTTGTTCTTTAATTAGCCTCCAAATTTATCTCCTTTTATGATGAACAGTTAAATCATAGACAATTTGATTTGATGAATCACCTCTAAATTAGGATCTCAATCCTTCTATCTTTGTAAATAATAAAACACTCAAAAAACTTTATGAATTAAAGTGGGCACTGATCTTTCAAGAACTAGATAAAATGTTAGAGTTACCATTAGAAGAAAACTTCTAGATTAGAATAGACCATAAAAAGACATTGATACATTCTAAATTCATAATTTATAAAAATATTTATGAGATATAAAAATGAAGACAATGAAAATCTAGCTTCACATCCAAAAGGTAAAATCACTTTAAAACATGAACAAATTAACTAGTTCTTTGAGAGAACTCAGCAGAGGTCAATTGATCAAATCTTTCAATCTTTGGAAATGGTGCCAATATAGTGTTACATAGTTGACAACCCAAAGTATAAAATCAAACTCAAATGACCTCACATTTCAAACACATGAGGTAATATGAGTCAACATTATATGAAACTATTTATCATCAATTGATTGATCAAAGTATTCAATCCCTAACAACAATGCTAATATAGTGTTGGTTCATAGTTGTACACCTCTAGGATTTAGCCTTACACACTTGAGAGGATGTCAAATTTAGATGATTAACCTGAATTATGTCATTATATTTAGGGAGAGGTTTAACATATGGATGGACTGAGTGTAGATAATGACTAGAAGACACTGACAGAGGGTATGGTTAGTTCACTACTACTTCTAGTTCTATATGAACCAAGGTGAGATTACCTAAGGGGTAGCTTTGTCACAAGTATGGATACTATAATTCAATATCTAGGGTATTATTGACACATATAAATCTTATTAGAGCATAACCAAACTTGTATAGTCCACTTGGGAAGAGTTGTCACATAGACTGGGCAAATGCTTTCAAATTAGACACAAGCTACTAAAGACAGATTAAAGGGTGATTGATATATTCATTTATACAAAAAAAAATTATAGCTAGGATCCAAATAGAATATCACAATGCTATTCTTTAAGGATAAAACATAGACACATTTAAGATATGCAATATTGATGTATCTGTAAGCAAATAACACTTAAAGTATTTAGCAATATGTATTATTTATAGGGGTAGGGCATGTAGGATGAGTTAGGCATATAAAAAAGTGTGTCAGTTGCCTTCAAGATAGGGAAATCATTCAATATTCATGTTATCATTCATTTCAAGATGTAAAAAGACTAAAAAAAAGGTAAGGAAAGTATCAGGAATGGTTTGCATTCATTGATGCCAATCCAATGAAAACATTCAAATGACCCTTGAAACCCCAAAGCATACATCAAATTGAAGATTCAAGCACTTTCTCCCACCAATTCCATAAATCTTTAGTATCCTTTAATTACTATCAACATAAATTTCACAAATCATGTTGTAGAAAGGAATTTATAACATAGATTCATGCCCAGAATGACTACCATTAATAGACATAAAACTAAATACCTAATCAATAATGTATGAAGAATGTCCCATTGCACTTCATTGACAAGATACAATATAAATCATATACATTTTCCATTAAAATGAAAATAAATCTTACACACATCAATGCTTAGAATGTTAACTTGGGGAAATGCATAATGTATTTGCTCTAAAATAGGTGAGACATAGACATGCTCTCAAATTTTGCTAATGACTATACAATTGCAATCACCTTAGCAAGAGAGAAAAACACATAAAAAGGATCCCTAAAAAACCAAGCACCTTTGTAAAGAAGACAATTCATATTTACTTATCCAACTTTCTCACCTAGAATATTCCTCTAAGATGCTTCATTTGGAAGATGCCTTTGATCATGCTTGGAAGCTCATGATTTGCATAGAAATCATTTTGGTAGGTGGTTGTCCATGTCATGATGAGGATTTCAAATGAACTTTGATCTAATTGTATGAAATCTTTTTTCACTTGGGGTTGAGGGATAACATTCTATTTGAGAGAAAAACAAACTTTGTCTTCATGTTAATGGTTTTGCCCTATTTCTAATTAATCATTTCCACAACTAGAAGTTTGTGGATAGCTACCCTCCTCCTTGTGTAAGCCAAATAATGGTTGTAGCTTTGTCATGATAGCATCATAATTATCCAAATATAATGGAGGCATCATGGGATCCATGGTTGTTTGAATAAAAAATGTTTTAATGGCCCATTTTACCTCAAAACCCTTGTAACAATTTTCTCATCCATGGAGCTCTTTTGACAATAGTCAAATATTAGAATATGACAATTAGCATTCATCTTTACCTTTTTTCCATTAACTTTATTTTTTCCATTATCCATTCACATTTTCCTTTCTTTATCTTTTATTTTTACCACCAAACTAATAGTGATACATTTATATTTCACTTTATTTTTCCTTATATAGGATGTTGGGCCTTAGGTGCAACTTTGCACTTTTTTTCTTTATGTAAATTGTGTATATTTGCACTATTTTGTCCTTGGTGGGATTTTAGACATTGTTTTCACTTTTTCAATTTGTCAAGATTATGTAAGTTGTTAAGCATTCATAAATTATAATTTGGAATTTACACTTTGATGTTGTAACTCCACTTAGAATCTTTACTTTGACCTCCATTTACATAATGCAAAGTTACACATTTAAATTATCTTTCATTAGAAAATGTCCACTATAATTTTGTCCATGGACCTCTAAAGTATATTTATCCTTCCTTTCATTATGAATTATTCTTTTCAATAAAATCCAACTTGGATGTTTTTACTCTATTTCATAAGATTAGGGTCATGTTCATGCATTAATTTCTAGCCTAGAGCTTTAAGAAACTAATCTCATAATATGTATATTTGTTCTATCATTTTCAGCTTATTTTCCATAGTAATTATAATCATAAATTCCACTTCAAACAATAACATGAGTCTTTTGATTCCATATGTTATCATATCCACTTAGGGTTTGTTGGGAAAACCCCTGAGACATATATTATTATTGATACCCATTATAATCTGGTTGACCCAATTATTGTTTAGGAGATTTATACCATTACTATCCATAACTAGGATTCAATAAATTTATAACCTGATTGATCATTTCTTGAGCAACCTAAATTTGTTCTTTGGTGCCACTCATATACACTATTCTTCCAATGGATATACCCCCAGAGGAAGCTACAATAGAATCACATGTATGTGAGCTCCAAATCTAGTCTACAAATTACTTATATTTTCCTTTCCCTTACCAATGACAAAACCAAGATTATCCATTGGAACTTCAATTTTATGTGAATGAAAACCATACTATCATGCTCATGTTCCAACTCTTGCCTATGATGTTGAAGAAATATGAGCATTAGACTATTTGATAGGGTTTTATAATGGAATGGATGGATGAAGATTTAAACTATTAATGACCATTTCCTCATTAACCCTATCATGCTTTCTCATAAGGAGTATTTTTACCATCCCTTGAGCTTTCTCTTTAGCCATTTGCATATCATTCACTGGCATTTGCCTATTATCAAAAAAAATGGGTGGGTTGCCTAGAGTCCTGAGTGGATTTGCACTACCTAGAGACCTCTATCAAAGAAGTGGACATACAAATGGAATACATCTACGAACATTTGAATGTAATTTGGAGACAAACCACAACAATTCCTAGCATATTATTCTCTTTTAAGTCATTGTTGCATACACTGAAGACACGTGCAGGTTTTTCTTTTTAGTGATTTTTTTTAACATTGTGCTTTTTACATGTCAATAGGTTTAGGGAATCCAACTAGAGATTTTAATTTACAAATTTTCATTTTGCATCTTAGATTTTTACTTCCACCTTAGATTTATGTTGTCTTTTACTTTGTTTACTTGTGGGTTTTAGAGTTTGATATTAAAAATGCAATATGAAATTTATAACTTTCATTTCAAATTTTCTTCTCCATCAAATATTTTGGATGACTTTCCCTTTGATACTTTCCATGTGGTCAACACCTTTGTCATGGGTTTCAAAGATTGGTTTGCATATTGAAATTTTTAGTTTTCATTATGACTTTATTCTCCTACTTGGAAACTTTGTTGACCTCTACATGGACATAGGACACAAGAAATTAACATAGGATTTTAATAAATTTCCATGGGATTTCTCCTTTTTTGGCATGTATGTTACAGGTGATGAGGCTTTGAATACATTTTGTAAATTAAAAGTTTAAATTTTCAATATGACTTTGTATTGTCACCCAAAATTTATGTGGACTTTCACATGACCTTTTATAATTTGTAAATTAAAGTTTGAATTTTGTTGTTGTTCTTCCACTTCATATCTCTATCATGGACTTGGGAATCTCATTAGAAATTTACAAACTACAAAATGTAAAGTTTCCTTTATTTAGAACATTTATTCCTCTCCCCTTTGACTGTGGACCTTTCATTTGACTTCAGTGAGCATCAGACATTTATTCTCAAAATGTAAATTACAAGTTGAAATTTGCAATGTGACATTGCATCTCCACCATGGATCTTTGCCATTATGAACCTTTGACCTCCACGTGGGCACTTTGACTTAGTATTTTTTAAATGATTAGTCACTTTTTATTCATCCTCACTAAATTTTTACCATGGACAATGAAACCAAAAATTATTATAGGACATGAAAATGTTAAATTTTTGTTGAAAATATGACTATAAGGTCTCTAAAACATAATTAGAGAAGCAGATTTTTTATGATCTGGATGAACATTTATGGGTATTTCCTTTGAGGGGAAATATTTTGAACCTTCAAGTACTCATGCTTTAGGAAATAGGGCACAAATTGTTTAGTTCATATTTGGGCACTAATAGAGTCCTCCTCCTTCCAATTTATTTAAGTTGAATTTTGATGGGGTTACCACAAGTAATCTTGAGACTTCAATAAATAGGTGTATCTTAATAAATTATGTGATCTCACTTATTAAAATTGTTGTAAATTCTTTGATTGATAGGTGAAATAATGAGACTGAATCTTAGGCATTGATTTTATGTCTTGAAATTGATATGCAATATGGGATAAAGAGATTATATAATGAAGGGATTCATTGATTTTGATTAAGGGCCTACATAAGGGTAGAATAAAATCTTAGAACATATTGGCAATTTATTGGCCATTGATAAACTTGTTATTGGATTAGGTAGTGATGCACTAATTTTAAAGAGACTAATTCCACATTAGACTTCCTAGCCAATCAAGAAATTACTTAGTTGGATGAATTAATGACAATAATCAAGTGGTTAATTTGGGAAGGTTTGGTAGGCACGGTAGAATAATGATGGGAAAAGGATATCCATCCCTTGCCTTTATTTTAGGGGTTTCTTTGGTCATGATTTGGTGGCCATGAATCCATTTTTATTTATATATGCCAAAAAGAGGGATATGGAATTTTTTAGTGAAATTTTTTAGAACTATTTGAAGATTTTTTTTGGGTCCCTACAAGTTTAATAACTATGGATATTCAGGAGATCATTGATTCATATTATGTGTTAATGGACATTAGAAGCAAGATAATCTCAAAAGTGGCATCTTTCTTTATGACTAGGTACTAACTATGTTAGGTGATATAGAAATTATAGAGAAGGTTATTGAATTATTCATTCAATCAGAGTTATGGGAGGTCTAAACATAGCACTATAAAGAGTGGTCCTAGTAGATACCTAAGATCTTCCCTTCTCTAGGCAATGATCTATAAGTTTGATTTCCTTAAAGGATTTTAAAGAATTAGAGAAAATGTTTGCCATCTTGGTCTCCTATTTTGAGTAGAAGTAATATTTAATGTGACAAGGTTATACATCTTAAGATAAGTGTTACCCCCTTGAGTTGGTTCCCTTGAAAACCCTTTTATCATCCTTTGTTGTGTCATGAAGAGAAATGTGACATATAAATCTAATGTGATGGCAAGTTATTTAGTTAAAATCAATGGACCATGTAGCTAGGAAGAGGGGTAAGGGGGAGGAAATAAAAATGGGAAGACTCCAGTGTGGTGGTCGAGAGTAACATAATTTATAGTAGGCATGCCATAATTATTGAATTAGAGAGTGTATACACATAGTGTTTTTAAACTTTTATTGATTATTGACACTTTGTATCTTGCAAGAACCTGTCAAGTCTTAATCTCTCTGAGTGCATTCCTTAAGGGGTGCACCAAGAAAGGGGTGGGTAGACCATTGGTGCTTCATAACATTGTTTTCCCTTTTTCCACTTGCCATTTACACACTTGTCTCCTAAAACCGTTAACTCTAAGCTTATTCTTCTCAGTCTTACCCATTCCTCTCAATTGTCATGCCTTATCCATCCTTTTCTTGTCTTAAACCCCTTTTGGTCAGTCAGTTGTACTAGGTCACCTAGATCAACCATATATAGTTTAGGGGTATTTTTCACTTTCTTAGCTTGTTAGCCTTTTTTCCAACCTAGCTCAGACCTAGCGAATTATACCTAAAAACACACTAGGTCAGCTGGGTCAACCCTATGCAATCATTATTTTCAGGAGGATTTATAAAAAGATCCACCTATATATATATATATATATATATATATATATGTAAGTTCATTTCCCACAATTTCATAAGAAAATAATTAAGAGAGAAGAAGTGTGAATGAACATCTTCTTATTGACCAATGTACTTGAGGAATAAAGCTTAAGGTTCCATATTTTCTTTTGAGATACAGATATTATCTTGTGGAGATGTGTTTTGGATCCTTATATAGGTTGTGCAACCTAAAAATGATTTATATTCATTATCTGTACATACCACAATAATATCTTGTAAACCACCTTAACCAAGGGAGAGATTGAGGTTTGGTGGGTTCATCTTCAAAAGTGAGTATTCCTAACTATATTTATCTTCTATAAGAGTATATAGATAATGCATTTGTATTATTCTCCCATCTATTAGGATTTAGTATACATTGACATGAGTATATGTATTCTAATACATGTTTAGTTTATTTGTTTTATTGTTTCTAGCCCTCACTTTGTGCCACAAGCTTTCATGTGCACTAGATTAGATTTAATTTCCTATTATTAGAATAGGTGAATGCTTTAAACCTTAGGACTTCATTAGGGTTGTTATGTGATTGTGTTAGACTTTAGACTTTATAACTCTTCCTAGCATGATATGTTATGATAAGTGATCCCCTAATCGGGTCTATCAGATCCCAATATTAGTCACCTTCCCACTTAAAAAGTGTATCCCAATTAGAAGTGTAGGTATGCTTTACATCCTCTTAGCTAGGATTGATTTATAAACATGATGCATTTCTAATTTCATACATTTTGGTGATCCCTATGTGAAGCTAACCCTTGTAGGATCTATTTAACTTATTTTCATTCTTTTAGTCATTATTTTTATCATATTGGATCGACTCTATCGGTCTAGTTTTATGACTTATGTACATAGGCTTCCAAGAGTAGGAAACTAGATCGACCCAATTGACCCAATATAGGTTTTTAGCCTTTTAGACATCTAGTTCAGGCTACTAGGTTGACCTTGTATTTTTTTATCACTCTACAGTAGGTTCTTTCATAGCTTGATTGATTTTGTCAACCTAGTTTGTAAGTTTCTCAAGCATACTCCAAGGTTCTTCATTAGCAATCTTCCTTCATTTCATCTCTAATCTACCAAGGTTATTTTATATCTCTCTATTTTTTTATTTCTATCTTTCCTTTCACATTTTGAAATCTTTAAAACTACCCTTGCACAATCAACTAGATTGACCCTATCGACCCAGTTTTGTGTTCTGTGTGTTGTCTGAAATAAGTAGGTCGACCGTGGATGACCCTGTACATTTTAGACCTTGCTTCCAAAGTACAGGTTTGACCCTATCAGCCCTATTCTATATTTTTTTCATATAGTGTCAACACTATACCCTGATTTAAATTTGAATTAATCTCTATATGTTAGTAATTAGCTCACACCTTTCTTTTTTTGTTACTTGCATGCTTAAAATAGCTCACATAGTTTAATTAGGTAATTTTTAACTAATCACTTAGTTCACTATTTCTATTTTATACACACATGACCAAATCACAAAAACATAAATTATCACTTTAGCATGTTATCTAACCAAGGCCAACGTACTTGGATTTCATTGCTAAGGGGAAGCTGACTTGATGCTCTAGTCAAGTATAAAGCATGGTTAAGGGTATATTCTAGCTAAGCACCTGACACCCTTATATTTATGGTGTGTGAATGAAGGGTTAGGCCCTAATACTAAGCTTGTATCATTACCACTATAGTCTCTTTCATCCCAAACTACCTAAAACCATCCTTATATTGATATACAGTGCCTTGTTATAGCCAACTTCTAATCACATTAAAAATCATATCTTAATAATATAATAAACATTCAAGTTGAGTAATTAGTAATCTCTTTAATTTTTAGGTTGATTACTTTCTCTTTGCTCAATTTTGTGCTCAAAAATTGCATTATCTAGTGTTAGTGCAAGATTTTTTTGTGTGTGTTTCAATTAGATTGGTTAGCATTAATCCAATTGATTGTTTATTTCCTTTTAGTACTTATTGCTTTTCATTACTTGTAAAATTTTCATGTTTCATTTTCACAATCTATTTTTAGGATTATTTAATTCCCTGTCTATTGTATTGGATTGACCTAGTCAACTCAACACCTTTTCTACCTTATGTACATTGTATTGGATCAACCCAATCGACCCTTTATAGTTTTATAGTTCCTATTTCTATGTTAGTTTGACCTAGTTGACCCTGTACTATTTTAGTCACCTCTTTATCTATTGATTTCTCATCTCTTTCCTTTTTCTTTCATCATGGAGTTTTGATTGGGTGGTGACATTGAGTTACAGTCAATAGACATGATGAACTTTACCAATCCTAATAGGGTATCCCATAGACAGAGTAGGGCTCCTCTCTTGGATGCTAGTAATGTTCATATTTCCACTCACACAATGAACTATGGCAACCCTCCTAATACCTATTTTTATCACAATCCTCCTCTTTTATTAGAGGATCAACCTGAATTAGAGTATACTCCTGAAATGCTCTTCTTTATTTCTAAATTTCCTCAACATCAAGGAAAGGATCCTTCTACCATTTATAACCTCATGATTAGTGGTCAAATTGAAGAGCCTCATTCACCTACTCCTACATTATATACTATATTTAGGGGTACCACTTTCTTTAATTCTTAGCCTCTTCCTTAAATTTTGACTCCTTATGCCATGGCATCTTCTTCTCTAACTTTTTATACCTCCATGCCTAGTATCTCAACTAACATGGTAGGTTTTATATTTAGTGGGCCTCTCATAAGATCCATTATCCTTAATCCTTCCACTAGTTCATTATTTTCTACCCAAGTTAATCATGCTTCTAGTGCTTCTTCTTCTCAACCATTCACTATTCCATCTTTTGCTACACAAGCAAATTTTACCACTAGTGCCTCATATTCTTGTACATATCAACACTAATAGTGACACCTAGGCCACTAATACCAACACAAATACCAATTATAATGCTTCTAATGTTAATTAGACATATCAAATTTTATTACAAACTCTCAAGAAAATTAATACCTTTCAAGTACATAACACAAATCAAATGATGAGAATGCAAAACCACCTTCTTAATCTTCAATCTCATCTGCAACCAATGGCTACGGGCACACATAACCAGAATGTTCCCCCTCCTCCTCTTTGATATTCTCAAAGCAATCTCATTCCTCAACCTCCTTTGGTTAACAAAACCATCAAGCATCTATAAAATGAAACTCTTACTACTCAAATTGCCAACATCAATATAGATGGTATAACACCTACAATTTATTATAATGGGTCAACTGATCCTACCCTTCACCTCAAAACATTTGGAAATATTTACAAGGATAGGGTCAAATTAAATACCTTTGCTGCTACCAAGTTCCTAGCCAAAACTCTCACAGGTGATGCCTTGGATTGATACAATCACCTTAGAGCTCATTCTATTTCTATTTTGGAGGACTTAGTGAATGTCTCACTTCAATAATTAAAAACTAATGATCTTCCTAGAAACACTTTGGCCCATTTCATAGATTGCAAACAAAATGAAAATGAAACTACCCAAGCCTTTGTTTAGAGATGGAAAACTTTGTCAAACAAATGTGAGCATAGCATGGTAGATGACAATCTTTTTCATCTCTTTATAAATGATCTCTTTACTAAATTACAATATCAAGTCTGTACTCTTTCTCCATGCACTTTGGAGGAAGCTATTGACCAATGTAAATGTTAATATTTCCTAATGCATCAATTTGAGTCACACAAACCTTTTGCAAATCTTTGTTTCTTAATCAAAAATAACAACTAAAATATCACTAATGATGGTGTTATTGATTCTTATGACACCATTCAAAATGTTTAAGATGTCATTCCAAACCCTTCTGTATAACCATATCCTTCTTCTCAATAATATACTAATCCTCTTTTTTCTTCACCAAATAACATTAATGTTAACAAACCTCTATCCTTGGTTGAATTGCTTAAACGTCTACCCAAGCCTCTTCCATGAGAGCTTAACCCTACTTATCCTATGTAATCTTGGTATGATCCTAACAAGTTTTGTTGGTTTCATGCTACTTGGGGTCATTCTCATGAGACCTATCAATAGCTTCATAGTTTAGTTATGGATTTTTTTCTTGGCCCTAATTTCAATCATGATTTTATTATCTGTATCTGTCAATATGCCTATGAGATTGCTTTCAAGGAATATAAATCACATGATAAAACTGAAGCCTTGAATCAATCTAGTGCTCATTTAGCTATATACAAAGATCCTTTACCTAATCATCAACCTATCCAAGAAAACCAAGATAAGCCGACCCCTTCTACCAAAAACATAGAAAGTCTTATTGAACCAACTTTTGAAGAGAATGTGGTTAGCATGACTATTATGTGAAGGGGTGGTGGATTTCATTAATTCCCAACATATACACTCCTCCTTTATCTAAGACATATCATTTTATCCAAGATTCTTCTCCAACTCATTTAAATGAGTTGAGGCAAGATGACCTTATTACTTTTGATGATCCAATTTATGATTCTCCCTTGGATAACACATCCCATATTATTTCTACCACTCTTCCATCATCTTTTAATACTAATGATAACCAATATTCTATTGAAACTTCTTCTTTTAATTATGAAAATCAAATTGAACCAACCACTTATTCATTACCACAGAATTTACAACCTTGTTTTATACCTTCTTCTTATCAATATAAATTTCAATGCAATTTGGATCCTCCTTCTGAGGACCTACTTAATCATTACACACACATATCTAACAACATTCATATGAGTTATGTTGAATGGGATCCCATTGCGTAACTCACTAATCTTCCATATTAGATTATATTTCTTAGGCTTATGAGGATTTCCCCAGATCATAAAAACCACCTCATGCAACTATTATTTGAGATGAATGTCCCTTGTCCTACCCTAATAGAATGGGATGCCACTTTATATATTTTCAAAGATAGTATTTTATAATAATGTGAAGAGATATCTATCAACATTGATGAAACTATAGACACTTATCTTTCTCTATGATTTCCTATCGCATCTATAATTTCTAATGAGATTCTACTTCATGCAAATGATCCTCCATTATTCATTAGAATGTAAATAGGCAATATCCAAGTCAATAATGCATTGGTTGATGAGGTTCCAGCATGTGCATTAACTTCTCGATTTCATTGAAACTCTTGGGTATTCTAAATACAATCTTAATTCTATGCACAACACATGTCAAGGATAAGATAAAAGGTAAATACCCCCTCTAGGTTGCATGTGGATTCCCATTATCATCCCACCTATCACCATATATGTGAAGGTGATCAAATTTGACTTCCCCCTTTCTTATAACATGTTGCTTGGTAGGTTGTTGACCCACTGCATGAGATCTATTTATTCCTGTACTTTCCAATGTGTTAAGTTTCCTCATAAAGGAACCATTTACAAGATTCAAGATGACACTAACCCTTGAAATTTTGAACAATTCTAAGATCGTGGTGTCTTCAAGATTCCTACTCTTGAGTTTTTGCTTAGCATTCCATTTCATGAGTCTCAACATCTAAACTTCCCTATTAACTCAACATGAGGTTATAGTGGCCATCTCAAACTCATTAGTAACATTCCTCCTAACATTTAGACTTTGATGATGATGATCCCAATGAGATTAACTTAAAGATCAAAAATTTTGATCTCTCACCTCATCTCATCTCATAGCTTCCTACTTCCTTGAAACCGTATTCTTGTAAATACCCTTGTGATGACATTCCCATAGTTTTGACCAAGACTAAGCATTTTATTCACCATAATTCATCAAAAGACAAGGTTATCCCTACTATGTCATTAATCTTCACACCTTGGATTATGATGATGGTTATTCCTTAGATGATCCATTATTAGGTAGTCTTGTCCAAGCCTATGATGTTGAGATTGTGCATTATCATTCTTCTTTACTTGAATATTTTCATGTATCTCATCATTTTCCTTCATTTATAGTCCCTAATTTTTTTATTTTTTCCTTTTATCGTAGGTTATTGATGGCATCGACACCTCTATTTTTTAAGGATTGTAATGTCCCCTTTTTAGCGTGATCTTGTTTTATGATGATTAGCCTATTATGCGACCTTCATAGGCTGATAGGATGGATAGAGGGTCATGATGGATGCTTGGCTTGGCTTCGACTAGCAAAATTTCTCCAGTTGGCTTTCGTTTAGGCTCTTTCAGACATGTATTGAGGGAGATATTAATATTTGATTGATTTAATTAAATATTAATTATTTAGCATATTTTAATTATGAAACCCTAATTCTTAATTATGAAACCCTAATTAGGGAAAGCACACCTTTTAGAGGATATAAGGGTTTCTCATTGGAGGGAGGCCATAATTATTGATGATTATTGATTATTGAGAAAAAAAATTGCTAAGTATTTTTTGAGAAGGAGCCCAGGGTTTCCAATATTCTAGTTGCATTGGAGAATGTACACTCTTCAGTGTGTGCAATTTAGAGGTTGTGAGATATCAGTTGATCTATTTCCAATTTGAGAGATAGCTTCATATAGAAGTTATCACAAAGATTTACAGGTATTTATTTCATTAGGGTTTGACTCAAAGTTTATTTAGAGAGAGATCTTCCGTATTAGCACCATATTTCTTGAGATCAGGCATCCAGCATACAGGCCATACTATTTTTTCTACTGTACAAAATCTATACCATCTTGTAGCACGTTGAATAGTGCCACAAGGAGGGTAGAGACTAACATCAATAGCCCAAAGACTGACATCAGTTGACTTCATACTGACATTGGCAGAGTAGCGATCAACAGAGACTAACGTCGACAGCCTATCGACCAACTGTGGCAGCCTACCAACTGACTGTGGTAGCATAACCAATGTCGGTGACTGTGTTTTTGACACAGCAACCCGAGCCACACAGATCTAGGGTTTATTTTTAGATTACTGGGAAAAAATCAGATTTTTGAATAATATTTCATATTATTTTATATGCATGATAGAGACTTGATATTGTAATCGTCTAAAAGACAAATAAGATCATTGATTTGTTAGTTGAAAGAGTACACTGCTATTTGTTTATTTGAATTCTTACAAAATTGCATTCTTCATTATTTCATGCAAAAACACCCAAAAAATTAGAATACACAGAAAATAGTCAAAAAAATATTTAGTTCTAAAATTCAATGGAAATAGGGGTTTGTATAGTGGTATCAGAGCTAATTCCTGCCATCCTGAGGGTTTAGCAATCTCATGTAGCCACAAGAGTTGGGACCACACAGGTATCACACATGCAAGAGAGCCTTGCTTAAAGGTACCCAGGTGTTAGAATAGCAGCCAATCACCATGAGTGATAGGCATGAGGGTAGCCCACCTAGGAGCCACAGACATAATGATGATCAAGACACTAGAGAATTCTTTCGTGTGATGATTACAGGCCAATAATAGATGATGTAGGCACTACAGGCACTTACTACTATGGTAGAGAGGATGAACCCACCTATTAGATATAATGGGGAACCAGGAGATAATAGGATTGCTATAGTTAATTAGAGACCACATCTAGCCCATTCTAGGACTACTGATAGGCCTACATGTCTTACATTTGTTCAAGATGAACTAGAAGAAGCACCAGTAGAGGAGGCAGCAGGAGATTCCCTATTTGCAGATGTCTTCATGGCTGCAAATGATGAGTGGGGCTTATTAGCTCCTCAGGTTTGGGAGAGGATGTCATTTGATCATTTTGTTAATCAGAGGAGAGATCACTACAGATCAGTTAGACAGGACAGGAGGCCTAGAGGTCAACTCAGTGAGTTGAAGAAGGCTATAGGCAAGCTTTCTTTGACTACTTTTGATGGTAGTGGCAAGATGACAGCTCAAGCTTGGGTTCATAAGCTTGATATATTCTTGGCATTGAGGCCAATGATAGAGATAGAGGCCATCAAATATGCCACTTTGCACTTGGAGGGAGTAGCACACGATTGGTGGTACCATGGTATGGTAACACTTTAGCATAACCAGGTGACAGAATACCAAGAATTCATGGATAGGTTGGTTGAGAGGTTTGACAAGAAAGATCTTGAAGTTTACTTTTGAGATCTATCACAATTGAAACAAACAAGCAACTTGGAGTCCTTCATTTGTGATTTTCAGCGATTGGCAGTCATGGTGCCAAACATTTCAGAGCGTAGATTGGTAGTTCTCTTCATAGAGGGCCTCTCCAAACCATTGAGAGGTTGGATCAAAGCCTTTGATCCCCCTTCATTACAAGTAGCTATGAAGAAGGCACGTAGCATGGAGATGGCAGCCCCATCTAGTAAATTTAACTCCAGAGGTACTTCTTCATTTAGGGACAATAAGGGCTTCAATGGAGATAGAGAGGGATTAGATTTCAACAAAGATAAATCAGGTGTTAAGAATGATTCAAAGGCCAATCTAGCAGCACCACCTCTGGATTGAGAGGCTCTTAATGATCTACGCAGGAAGAAGCTTTACTTCTACTGCAAAGGTCCCTATGATGCCAATCATGATTGTCCTTTGAGGCCTAAGGGCAAGGCAAATCATGTGACGTGGGATTTTTATGAGGATTCAAAATCAAAATATTCTAAACAGTAGGAGAGTTTTGAGGAGTCAGAGGTAGAGGCTTTAGAGCCTAAGGTAGAGGCAGATTCAGAGCTTCAAATACAGGAGGCACACCTATCCAGCATTCAACTGAATGGTTCATTCAGACTCCATGGAGTTTTGGTAGGACAGAGGGTCATCACCCTTCTTGACACAAGAGCCACACAAAATTTTATTGATGCTAGATTTGTGGAGAAGCGTGGACTCACTACTAAGGATTTTGAGGGAATTAGAGTTAAGGTAGCCGATGGTTACACTCTTAGGTGTGAGCGGATGATTAGAGACCTCCCATTGCCCTTGAACAACTATGAGTTCAAGGCTAATTATTATGTGGTGAACATGGGGGATATAGACTTAGTCTTGGGCATGAAGTGGCTTCATTCCCTTGAGGAAGTCACTCTTTGTCTCAAGGACATGGAGGTCCGTTTTGATGTTGATGGGAAGACACATATTCTTAAGGAAATACAGGGCAGCAACATCAAAAATATGGTTTTTCATCTGATGGAGAGGCTCATACGACACGATATAATAAGTGGGCTACTGAGTTGCACATTGGCACCAATACAGGAGAGACATGTGGATGAGTTTTGTCTTGAGGTGAGTTCAGTTCAGGAGTTAGCACATGTTGATGATGATATGAGTATATCTAGCATTCACACTCTGGATTCAGAGATTATAGTGGGCATGGTGATAGGTGTTGGGGTTGATAGTTTGTTGGTGCATGACTTAGAGCAGGAGTTGATGGCAAGCAGATTTGGTTTGTGTTGTTGCTATCTAACATGTGATGTCTCTTCATTATTAGTGATGTCAGTTGTTTGGGTGTTAACTGCAGTGTCTCAGTTGCTAATTTTTGTACTATTGATGCTGATGATTTCTTCACAGGGGTTGATTGGTGACATGAGGGACATTACACAACTTATTCCTTGGGATCTAGGTGGAGTGATGTTAACTTTGTTGTTGAGATTGCTTGGGGACAAGCAATTTTAGGGAGGGTGGATTGTAATGTCCCCTTTTTAGCAAGATCTTGTTTTATGATGATTAGCCTATTATACGACCTTCGTAGGCTGATAGGATGGATAGAGGGTCATGAAGGATGCTTGGCTTGGCTTCGACTAGTAGAATTTCTCCAGTTCGCTTTTGTTCGGGCTCTTTCAGACATGTATTAAGGGAGATATTAATATTTGATTGATTTAATTAAATATTAATTATTTAGCATATTTTAATTATGCAACCCTAATTCTTAATTATGAAACCTTAATTAGGGCAAGCACACCTTTTAGAGGATATAAGGGTTTCTCATTAGAGGGAGGCCATAATTATTGATGATTATTGATTGTTGAGAAAAAAAATTGCTAAGTATTTTTTTGAGAAGGAGCCCAGGGTTTCTAGTATTCTAGTTGCATTGGAGAATGTACACTCTTCAATGTGTGCAATTCAGAGGTTGTGAGATATCAGTTGATCTATTGCCAATTTAAGAGATAGCTTCATACAAAATTTATCACAGAGATTTACAGGTATTTATTTCATTAGGGTTTGACTCAAAGTTTATCCAGATAGAGATCTTTCGTATTAGCACCATATTTCTTGATCAAGCCTCCAGCATACAAGCTGTACTATTTTTTGCTACTATATGGAATTTGTACCATCCTGTAGCAAGCCAAATAGCACCATAGGGAGGGCAGAGACCGACATCGACAACCCAGAGACCGACATCAACCAACTTCATACCGATGTTGGTAGAGTAGCGACTGACAGAGACTGATGCCGACAGCCTATTGATCGAGCATAGTAGCCTATCGACCAACTTTGGAAGCATAATCGATGTCGGTGACTATGTTTTTGACACAAAAACTCAACCTGCATAGATCTAGGGTTTATTTTTAGATTACTGGGAAAAAATTAGGTTTTTGAATAATATTTCATATTATTTTATATGCATGATAGAGACTTAATATTTTAATCATCTAGAAGACAAATAAGATCATTGATTTGTTAGTTGAAAGAGTACACTGCTATTTGTTTATTTGAATTATTGCAAAATTACATTCTTCATTATTTCATGCAAAAACACCCAAAAAATTAGAATACATAGAAAATAGTCAAAAAAATATTTAGTTCCAAAATTCAAGGGAAATAGGGGTTTCTACAAGGATCCATGCAGGACTACTCATGGATCATGCTGTGACTGGGCCTTATCATTTTTCTAGGTACCTTGACCCTCATAGTTGGTTTATCCTTGATGTTAGTGCAACTCTCCTTAGACCTTCTATAGATCCCATTCCTCCCTTAGTATAGCCTATTATAGTTGAGCCTCTTCTCTCTCTTTCTATAATTGATCTTATTCTCACTTCTACTATTCTTGATCCTATCCCTACTTTCGATGCTATCACTCCTTCCATTGAGCCTAGATTTATTCCTTCCTCATCATCACCCTCCCTTGGTGATGGTTTGATTCCATTGCCTAAGACGTCTCTTTTTCCCACTAAATGGGTTGAAGAGTGTTCTTTGACTTCTTTCACTCCTATTGTCTCTCCTTTCATGAGTGCTTCTCCTAAAACCACTCACAAGCATATATGTTGCTTCTATGGGATAGATAATCATTATTTCACCCATTGTCATAAGTTGTAAAAATATATTTATACCTTGTATCCTTCTTACTCATCATGAGACAAATCCATACCTCCCCTAAATGTACTTCCTTAGTACATGCCTAAGTATGGTGAGGTATATTGTCTATGGCATCTATACAACACCCATCATACAGATCATTGACGCATCCTTCAACAACATCTCAAAGATCATCTTATAGCTATTCTCAAACATTCTACCACTCTCCCACATGTCATTCCCATAAGAAGGCTCATCCTTATTTTCCCATGTCTCCACCTCCAGTGGTTCCATCCCCTCCTATGGTCCTTTCACCACCTTCTATGCCTCCACCTTTTTTCCTTCACTTATGGACCTTCCCTCACCTATGGATTCTTCTCCATCGATGATTCTTACATCTCTCATAGATCCTACTCTCATGCATTCTCTTGGACATCCTTTGCCTAATTTTCCTTAGCACAATCCATCAAGTATTCCTACTTTTTTAGTTAAGGAGATCAAAAAAGAGATATTTTCCTAGTATTCATTGAAGATTGATGAAACTTTAGCATCAATGTGTATTTAGCTTCATAGAGACTTATCTAATGTATTTTATAATGTGTGTGGATAGATCTACTAGTATTTACAAGCACTTGTATGGTGTTTTCACAATTATATTTGATTATAAATGCTCTCTAATCTTATTTCTATCTGTTATATCATTTGACACTGTGTTAAATTTTTGCTCATCTTATATCATGATTTCTTACTTGTATTATATCTTACTTATATTATCATTTATATTCACATATGTTTATATTTTATCATTGTTTATATGTTTGTATCTTCATGACTGTTTTGATTTCTTATCCCTCTTTTTCATAGATAATTTGTCGTGGTGACTTGGTTATACAAACCTTATTCCCATTGGTTATTATCTCCCTTTACATGTGATCAGTTAGCAAATAATCTATCTCATAATTATCTCCTTTCACCAATCCACCTTTAAGATCTCCTTATTCCCTCTTCTTTTTCTTTTAAACTAAGCATATACATGGTTGAGACTTGAGATCACATACTAGTTCATTATCAAGCCTAAGTTTCATAGTCAGTCTTTATTTTGGTTACCTAGATTCCTTTAGCCTTAGCATAAATCTCATTCATTTGTATCACTACATATATCATGATTGGTCATTCCAAATCCATATAGAGAAGGAATCTTAAAAATCTTTCAAAATAAATTTAAAAGATAAATCTTTTAAACAAAAGGAAATGATATCAAAAGGCAAAATTATTCTTAAAAGTCTAATCCTACTAAAAGACATTATTCAGCGCACATCTCCTTCTTCTAGTCAAATCTCAAACTCCAAACTTGGCCTCATGGTAGAGCTGAGGTCCTTTGGGGTGTGGTAGGCTAGTAGATTAGAAGAGGAGAAAAAAAAATCATTTAGTGCTACCTACTTTCTCATGCAAGTACCCAATCTTCACAATAGATCAATGACTTTGTAAGGGATATTAAAGACCAAAGAACACATCATGGGAAGGTAGGTTCATTTTATTTTCCTTTTAATAATATACCTTCATGATTTGATATTATTATCACACTTATCACCTATAAATATTGGTGTCTATAGTGAATAGGATTCCTTTATACATAGATGACCATTAATCACTTAGTGTCTTCTCATATCCTTAGTATGCCTCCTATCTCCTAAGGCCTTCTTATAAGACACCTAATTCTTGATTTTTACATTCCTTATATCCCTCATATTTCCTCTTAAGAAATATTATTTTGTCTACTAATCACTCCCCTTGGGATTTCATTTTTGAGCTGCTTTGTAAGATCATGGATAGGACTCAACCTTCCTCACAAATTACCATCTTTTCCTTCCTATTACCCACATCCTTGATTACTTGATATTCCTATTTATTCCACCCTAGTGGTGTTCTCTTATTGAGTTTTAGTGTAAGACTATGGATAGGACCTGACCCTCCTCACAAAATTTTCCAATACCCAAGTCACCATCCAAATTACATGTGTCAAATTTCAGATAAGATTTGATCATTTATGAAGTTACATGTCATTTTACATGCTTCCCAACTTGAATTAGTATGTTTTATTCTTAATTAATTTTTATTTCACCTTTTTTTATTCTTATTTCTTGAGTGCATTTAAGATTACAACCTTTTATTTAATTTTCATACTTCTCAACTTGAATTAGTATGACCAATCTAAGACCAAACTTTTACAATTTTGTTTTTCTTTCATACTTCCCAACATGATTTTGTATGATTGATTAACTTAATTTAATTTGTTTTTATTACCATTTGTGCCCTTTTACATACCTTCCATTTTATTACATTACTTTTTATACTTCCCAACATGAATTAGTATGATTTTACTTGTTTTAATTTGGTGCACAAATCTTTCACTTTGGTTTAAAAACAAATTCCTTTTTACCATATTGTTTTTCCATTTCTTGGTTCTTTATCCTTAGTCATTTTATTGTTATTACGTATTTCCCAACTTGAAATAGTGTGTAATACATTTTCTTGATTGATTATATTTTTCCAAGTCCTTTTTGCCCATTTATTTTTAACCATGCATGTGTTTTTCATAATGATATAAAATAAACCACATCTCATATATTTCCTATAGCATATACAATAAAGCTAAATACATGTGCTAAAAATAAATATATCTTAAGCATCCACAGCCTCAACTATAATACACAACCATGATAATGACAATAGACACATCCAACAACAATATGCTAAAATGATCTATATATATATATATATATATATATATATATATATATATATATATATATATCATGAGTTTACATATAACCATATACGATGCTCTAGCTCTATGGTTGAGCTCCATCCTATATATCTCATGGCCTAGCCATGTTGCTTATTGAGGCCTCAATCTGAATCCTTTGAATATTATGTTTTAAGGAGCCATCTAAGATCTTAATCCCTATACCTATCCCTATAGGTATGTTACTCATACCTGTGACTGTACCAACTGGGTTTGAATCTCTATCATTTGTGCTACTATCATCAAGTGTATAGCTCTCTCATATGTTAGGGCTTACCATGCCTATAACTCATGTATACCCATTACTCCTAGTGGTTACATCCTCTCTTTATGTACCCATATTTTCCTTGATACCTCTCTAGCTAATTTAAACCAGCTCACTTGAGATAGGTTAGATGATAAACTCAGATCCTCTAGTGTTATGGGGTCATATGGCTACAAAGTCTCATCCAAGACATCATGGAGTGATTTACTCACCAAGGACCCCCATCTCTCCTCTACATCCTTAATTACATATGCAAAATCACACCAGATGGATATTAGATCACTGTATATCTCAAAATATCTATTTATCTCTATTCAAAAATAAAAACTTAAAGCAATAATTTAACCATATTTCCTTATGGTTTTACCATTTATATTATTTCCTAGCACAGTCTCCCTATTTGTGTGACCTCTTAGCACCTATTATATAGGTCACCTCCTTAGCTCAAACCTAGCTATAATGGCTCATGTATGTCTCAACCTACATCTAAGTGGCCTATATGGCATCTCCTCTAGCTCATGTATGGGGTGATCTAGGATACCAATAGTCTCCACTCTCTCCTACTCTTCTTGCCTCTATTGGTATCATATCCTTGATGGTCACTACTCATCCTAATATAGAGTTGGTAATGGTACATATGGTATCTCTACCTCCACATCCATATCCTCCTTCTATGCACCTCATCATTCCTGACTAGTCCATGGTCACTCTTGATGTGGCCTCAATGTCAACCTCATTATTTATTACCTTAGTCCTCTCCTCCTCGATGTCTCTCTCACATGCCAAGCCCACTACTTGATCATTAGTATCTATTTCCTTGGATGAGGTAGGCCCATCTTCCCTAGCACTCGTCCCATTGGATGTGTTCTCTCCATAAAAAATAGTGTTTGACCACCTCTAGCCCTGTTATCAATAGTACAACTATGTCCTAGCTCACCTATGTAGTTTTTATGTGTTCATATGGTTACCACACTATGACTACACATCTCATTAACTACAACACTAGTATGTGGGGTAAGGCCCATGCTACCTAGTCCTCTATCCATCTATGCACCTAAGGTGACCTATCATCAATCACATGGGTCAACCTAGCTAGTTAATACATAGGAAACCTCTCATATATCCAAGTTGTAAACAATATGATTAGTCCCATGGTCCTCTGCCCTCTAACCAACATCTCTTACATATCATGTACTAGCTAGACTCATATGACAAACCCTATATCATATATAACTCACTCCTCTAAGATCATCCTACTCAAGGCTACCACGAATAGTGGTACCTTGCCATCTAACTTGTGACATAGCACCTATTATATCATAAGGCCTATCACAACCTTCCAAATATCTATAATCTATGATGTATAGAAATCAAACATGCTAACTCTCCTACCTAGTAATATTTTCTCTAAGCCTATAGTCCACATATCTAAGGCTCTCCTTTCTTCTAGGTTATCTAGTATCCTTGTGCTTACCTGAACTCCTATTATAGGTATCCTTAGGATGGCATAAACATCCTATAGCATGATAGCCACTTATACTATATCCCCATCCACCTCCCATCTAAATATGTTAGTCAATCATTCCTAATAATCAAGGAATATGACTAATAGATCAAAACTAAGGGGGATTCAGTACATATCAGCTATCCTGCTTAGACCTACAGATCCTAGTCTACCCCTATCTCCATTTTAAAACCTATCTAACAAGTTTGGTAACCATGCCATGTCCATAAGTCTCAAAAACATCCATTGTCCCTACACCCAAGAAACAAAAAAGGATGTATTAGTTCTTTCATATCATGTATAGTCATAATACATTCTCTTTACATTTTTAAAGCACAAACAAGCCTAAATTACTTTATTTTTAGTCATTTTAGCCTACTTGGTCCTTATTGACCTTACTTGATCATTTTAGTCCATTCTAGCCTTCTTTTGACCTTTTACATGCTTTTCCATATCATTCCAGCTCTTTAGTCAAACTAGTTTGACTAAAATTTTCCTATCTTTTTGTTGGATTAACCTAAAAATCTAAGTCAACACCTTGTCTTCCCCTCCTTATTGATAAGTTTCCATGTTAGACCTTTCAAACCACCTAGAAACTTTAAACCAGGCCATCAGTTAGCAAAATGTATAGGGTCAACCCATACCTACTAGGTTGTCACTGTGGATTTTGTTCATTTCTAGACTACCAGGTTGACTAGGTTGACCTAGTGCATTTTGCCTATTGACCCCTTGCATTTGCCCAAAAAAGTGCAATTTTCTCAATTTCTTCCTAAAATTTCTAAACCTATTTTCCATCTTCATATATACTACCCCTATGATATCATTTTTTTCCATTTTTGACATCTAAAAATGATTTAAATTACATTTTTCTAAGAATACACTAAATTCAACAAAATACTTAAAAATTGGCTTACAATTCATAATTGCATACCTGTAGTGCACGTGTCACTACCTTTGGAGCCTCTCCATGTATATCCTATCATCTCCTCACTATCCTAGCTTATTTTATCTCCATATCTCTCTTTTCTCTCCTTTGAGAATCAAAATAACAAATGAATTTTCTTTTGCCCTATTTAAAAACACTTTTCAAAATTCTATTTCTTCAATTATTATCCTATAGATTCCTTATTTTGCATATATATTTATTTTTACTCATTCATTTTCAAAACCATAAAATACATTGGATTTTTGATGACATAGATATTATTTTCCACTACAATATGCCTATTTTCCAAAAATTTCTATTTTTGGCTATTTTTTACACTAACTTCTATAGGTTCATCTAGTGTTATTTACATTGGACACCTTCACATCTCTTTTAGTCTACTTATTTATATATATTACAAAGGTAAGTTAAAGGTATGTGTTCTTTAATTAAATCCTTTCATTTATCTTATTTATTTCTTATTGCACCTTACTTATCATCAATGTTATGTGTTATCATGTTCTATCTCGAAGCACCATCCCATGTTGTACTTAAGTGAAACCTGATGAGATTCAAGTGGGGCATATGTATACACATAATATTTTCAAACTTTTATTGATTACTGACATTTTTTATCTTGCAAGACCCTATCAAGTCTCAATCTCTCTGAGTGTATGTCTTAAGGGGTGCATCAAGAAAGGGGTGGGTAGACCATCGGTGCTTCATAATATTATTATCCCTTTTTCCACTTTCCATATACACATTTATCTCCTAAAACTATTAACCCTAAGCTTATTATTCTCAGTCCTACCCATTCCTCTCAATTTTCATGCCTTATCCATCCTTTTTTTGTCTTAAACCCCTTTTGGTTAGTCGATTGTACTAGGTTGATTGGGTTGACCTAGTATAGTTTAGGGGTATTTTTCACTTTCTTATCTTGTTAGGCTTTTGACTGATGTAGCTCAAACCTAGTGAATTCTCCTCAAAAACACATAGGTTCAAACCTGTATAACCAACATTTTTGGGAAAATTTATGGTAATATCTGCATATATATACAAGTTCATTTCTCACCATTTCATAAGAGAAGAATTAAGATCGAATAATTGAAAATGAACATATACTTATTGACCATTATACTTGAGGAATAAATATTAGGGTTCCATACTTTCTTTGTAAATATAGATCTTATCTTGTGGAGAAGTATTATGGATGCTTGGATAGATTATGTAGCCTAGATCTAATTTATCTTCATTATCTTTACATACCACAATAATCTATTTTGAATCACCTTGGCCAAGGGAGAGATTGAGGCTCAACGGGTTCATCTTCAAAGGTAAGTGTTCCTATCTTTATTTATCCATTGTAAGAGTAGATAGATAATGAAGTATTATTTTTCTCCCATGTATTAAGATTCTATATATATGTCTTCTAATACATGTTTAGTTTAGTTGTTTAATTGTTTCTAATCCTCACTTTGTGCCAAAAGATTTGGTGTGCACTAGATTATAATTCAGTTCCTATTATTAGAATAGTTGAATGCTTTAAACCTTAGGAATATATTAGGGTTGTTGTGTGATTGTGTTAGACTATAGGCTTTGGAACCCTTCCTAGCATGATATGTTGTGACAAGTGATCCCCTAATCAAGTCTAGCATATCCCTATATTGGTCATGCTCCCACTTAACAAGTGTATCCCAATCAGAAGTGTAGGTATGCTCTATCTTATCTAATATTGTATTTATTTATACACATGATGCATTTTTTATTGTATACAGAGAGTACTAAATTAGATGCATAAAAAATAGTATCACGAAAGGAATTCTTTTTCATATACATTGGGTAAGGCACCTTAATTTCAAAATGCTTGATGTTTGACTAGATAAGGGTTCTCACAGAGGCAGGGGTCAAATCCTAAACAATTCCTTTCATGGTTTTTTGTTTCTTTTAGGCCATTCATCAAGGGACATAGTAGAATGATATTTTTAGTGGATGGATGGTTATGAAATTAATAGTAGGGACTAATCGCATGGAAATAGTGGCTTCACAAATGAATTTCTTAGTGGTTATAACCATTTTGGCATCATGAATGACATTCATGGTGGTGGTGTCAAGGACATGGTGGAAAAAAACCAAATTGATGTGGCATGGGAAGTGGGCTTGGTAGCTACTGACAAGCACTAAGGAATCATTGATGTGGATGTGTATGGGGAGAACCCAATGGATATTAAGATGCAATCCTAATCATTTTACCTAATTAGTTTTTAGTTTTTGAGGGTGTAAGGCCTTTGGGCATGTGATGGGACTTTCATTATATGTGTATAGTATTTTCTGTTTGGGGACCTAATAATGATGTTATCTATTTTTAGGTGTTTGTCCTTATATTATGATAGGTTAAATAAAACTAGGGGGATAACCCTTTCATTATAGTCATGAATACTATTTGACTCACAATTTCATTTTTTAATATTTTTTTATGAAATAAAAATATAAAGGACCCAACAACCCTCCCTAATTTATATATTATATATAATAATTAAATAAAATATTATAATATATTTATTATATTAACTATAATATATGGGTGGGTGTATGGATTTGGGAGACAATTTCATGGACATCCACCCAAATATTTAATAACATGTATGTGTTATATAAATAATGTGTATGTGTGTTATTATATAGCATGAATGCATTATGGTTTGGTAATTACCAATCCATAATGCATACACCTTATATAATAATGCATATACATTATTGAATTTTTTTTGTTAAAAAGGTCACATGACCCCCAATTTTTAAATTTATTTTTTGCCTCTCACAACACTCATTCCATGATCATGTTTTTACCTATCAAGGTAAAATTACTTGCCAGAAGTCAATTGGAAATCTTAGCATATCCCAAACTTCATGATGCCACCACATAGATGAGGTAAGTCATCAAAAATTACACCTATTAACCTTGTATTTTACCATTTGTTTGTTTTTACATTGTTTAATTTGTAACTTATTTATTGTAAACAATCCAATCCACTACAAGAGACCATAACCATCCTCCTAACCCTCTAGTTGACCATGTTATTCCTGTGGCTGACCCTCCACCTAACCTTCCACCTAATCCTTCACCTAACCCTCTAGTTGACCTTGATATTCCTCTAGCTAACCCTCCACCTATCCCTTCTAATAATTTATCTAACCCTCCACCTAACCCTCCTACAATTCTAAAAAATTCCTCAAGATACCATGAGTATATAGATGCACACATTGTGGAAAACAAAATTGAATATGAGAAAATAATCATGAGAATGAGGAATCCCACATTTACCAATAAATACTAGAGTTTAGAAACTCATGCTTCATGGATCCTTGTACCTTATATCTTGTATATTGTAATGTATTTATTACTATTGAAACATTATTCATGATGAATTATTAATAATTACCCATTTGTATATTGATAGTAATGATTATATTATTGTACTAGCCATGGCTGAAAATTTATAATTACTTTCTATATTCAGTTATGATTTGTTTCATCTGATGATAGTGATCAATGATAGATAGATGTTACATGTTTATGTTATAAGTTAACATACTTGGTGTGTTATACATGCATCACTAATTAGAATCTCCTAGTGAAATCTAATGAAAGAATATGTAGATTAAATGAAAAATTTATCACATCATTGTATGTCAATCCCAGTTGGTATGTTATGTACTATCTATTATGGGATGTATATAGGTACCATATAGATAGTCCATTATAAAAAAAATTAGATACCTCTTTTTTTGAAAATCATACATTGATGCAGGGGTGCAAAGGTAACAACCCCCAAATTTTGCCTTTAATGTATGAACTTTGAGAGAAAAGGGGGGCCTAAAAATGCTACCAATAACTACAATGATTTATTTAGTGAAATTTAAACTTTATAATCCTATCTCAAGGAAAGTGTTTCAAAATTTTCAATGGATGTGATGCAAAGCCACATCAATTATTAAAATTTCCTTGTAATGCTTGTGTATTATTGCTTCATTGTTGTGTTGAAATTTTTTTTAAACATGAGATAAAATCAAATAAACCAAGTCCAAATACAAAACCATTTTTATACCGACACAATGAAGCATTACTCGACCAAATTTTTTAGTCATATGAAAGTGACATGTATAAACTTGGTCAAATCCTTACATTTTTTCTCTAAAACATGTCATTAGGTTGACCAATTTAAACCAAAAGTCTTATGCAAATATGAAATTTCCCACTTTAAACCAATTCAAGACCAATGTCCAAATTATCATCTAAACCATGTCGTTATGTTGTCCATTTGGTACTAGACCTAGACTTAGTCCTAATCTAAAGTCTAATTTCAAACAAATTTCAAGACAAATATATAAATTCTCATCTAAGCCATGTTGTTATGCCATCCACTTGGTATTAAACCTAGTCTTAGCCACAATCCAAAGACCAATTTCAAACTAATTTCAAAACCAATGTCCAATTTCTTGTCAAACTTGTGCCATTATGCTATTCAATTTAGTCCAAACCTAAGATCAAATTTAAGTGTCAATTATATTAGAGTTGAGTCTAAGGTATGGATAGGTTGAATGTATAAGTAGAGTGAACACATGAGCCAAGAAAGTGTAGAACACAAAATAGCTGAAAGCAAGTGAAATACACAAGAGATAATATTGTATAAAATATGAGCCAAAATACCAATCTTCTAATCAGCCTAGTATTACATTGAAATGAGGTACATTTATAGGCCAATTAAGTGGATTGGTGACTCACCAGACAAATTGAATGGTAGTATTATCATCCATATGTGGAGAGAAATCTATGAGAACACTAGTGGGTTAGAAACCTTAGTGGTTCAATCACTAAGGATACCAAGTGGAATGGAGACCCCATCCACCCACTAAGTGACCCCATGCATTCACATTCACATAATGATGTTATAATGGCATCATTATGATGCAATAAATAAGCATAATTAGCTTATTATGCTCAAAATCCACCTAAGCTAGGTAAAACCACAAAGAGGATTAAAAATCATGCAATGGTAAAACCTCTACATAACACCCCCTTAATTGTAACTTACGTGGGTAGTGTGAAAAAGTGGTTATCAATAACTAGGCTTGATGAGGTACCCACATACAGATAAATATCTCATAAAGCAAAGGAAAATGATAAAACCCTATGGGAAAAACTCCCCCCCCCCCCAAAGATGATGTTGATGTTGATGTAAGTTGCACCCCAAGAAGAGATTGTATATGAATGAACTTACTCTAAGTGAAGGGTTTGATAAAGATATCTTCAACATGATCTGAATAATAGCAAAAACTCAATTTGATGACCTAGCCATGAATAAGTTCCCAAATAAAATGCATGTGAATCTCAATGATCTTGGTTTGATAGTGTTGAACTAGATTCTTGAATATTTGTATATTACTTTAGTTGTCATAGTATATGATTGTGGGTTGCCTGATAAGAATGCCAAACTTAGATATAATCCCCTAAATAAAAATATCCTTAGTAGTAGTGTTAATAGCTCCCCTGTACTCTAACTTTATGGAAAATATAGAAATAAAATTTTGCTTCTTTCTAGAATAAATGATAGGACCAAAACCTAGAGAAAAAATATAACCTAAAGTGGACTTGTGATTCTAAGTATCGCTAGCCTAATTTGAATCTATAAAACTAACCAAGTCAACATTGGTGTCAAATTTGTATTGAACCCTAAATCTATAATATCCTTGGATGTAGTAGAATATCCTCTAAGCTAATTGCTAGGGCATCTCATGGGATTATTATAGAAGCTAGAGATGAGCCCCATTGTATGTGAAATGTATGACCTAGTATGAGTCAAATAGATGAGGTTGCCAACAAGCTATCGATACCAAGTGGGATCAATCAAAGTTGTATAATAGTCAACCTTAAGCTTGACTCTTAATAGAAATAGATTTGAAGATGACTTATAATTATCCATGAGAAACCAAGCCAAAATATCAAGAGCATACTTGAGTTGCACAAGTGAGATCCTTAAATCAGACTATGAAATCTTAATGTAGAGGAAGTATTGCAAAAGACCCAAGTATATCATGTTAAATTTATTCATGTAGATGTATCTTCACCACTATAATGGATGATGAGGAACTCTTGATGATCAAAATATAATCAACATAAAGGAATAGTATCAATAAATAATCATCCTATCATTATAAGTATATATTGGGGTCTAAATGACACCTAATGCAACCTAAATGAAGGAGGAAAGAATTCGTCTTGGCATACTAAGCTCAACAGGCTTGTTTGAGGCCATGGATGGATTTACTAAGTCTAAAAACTAAGTATGGATCTTTAATAAACCCAAGTGGCTATTCCATGTATATATCCTCCTCAAGTTATACATGAATTAAGGTGCTCTTTGCATCTCAAACATGTGTTGTGGCTATAGCTAGTGTGATTTGGATTGAAGTCATATTTACAACAAGTGCAAAGGTCTCTAAGTAATCAATGATAGATTCCTATGAAAAAAACTTGGTGACCAATCATGCCTTATACTTATTGATCGAGCCATATGCTACAAACTTGATTTGATATATCCACCTACATCAAAGCATATTCTTTCCCTTAATAAGTGAAGTCAAATATCAAGTGTGATTTTTGATTAAGAAATAATATTATTCCTACATAGAACTATCCCACTTAGGAATTATTGAAGCCTCTCAAGATGTATGTGGATCCAAAACTAAATAAAATAAGGCATATGGAACACTCTAATAGTCTACTTGACTACGTTTATCATCTACTAGATCCCTTGACCAAGTGACTACACTCTGAAGTGTTTGTCTAGTCAAAAGGGGTCTAGACGTGGATGAGTTAGGTGTTGACTCCTCATCATCTAAAACATGACTATATGTGGATATAGAAGATTCCCCATCTCTTCCCTCGCTATCAAAACTAGAAGAATAAGCCCCTGGATTAAGAATCTACTCTTTATGATATGAAATAGAAGAAAAATCATCAAGTCTAATTGAATCCAATGAAGGATAAAAATTGTCAAGTGTTGAGCCTTTGGGACTCTCCTGAAAGTCAACACTTATTTCTATGAACAATTCATATGTGGTTGGATGTATAAGTCAATACCCCTTGACACCATCTAGGTAACCTACAAAGATGCAAGCCTTGAACTGAGGTTCCATACCTTTGTGTATCTTATTTTGTATATGTGGCATAGATATAGATCTAAAAACCCTAAAGTGCTTAACTTTAGGCTTCCTTCCATGCCAAGATTCAAAGGGAGTTACACCTTTCAAAGCTTTATGAGGAACCTTTTTCTAAATATAACAAGCAAAATTAATGGATTCAACCCAATACTAAGGTGTTAAGTACTTAGAGTGAATCAAACAACTAGCCATCTCATTCAAGGATATGTTCTTGCATTATGTAAATCTATTATGTATAGTACTATAAGTAATTATTTATTACAAATCAATCACCTTTATAGTGCAAAGTTGATGAGATATATTATGGATATATTCACCTCCATTGTTAGTTCGAATAACCTTGATAGATTTCTCAAATTGTTTCTCAACAAGGTCCTTGAAGTCTTTAAAATATTCAAACACTTATAACTTTTTTTGAGGAAGTAGACCCATTTATATCTTGATAAAACATCAATTAAGGTGATAATGTACTTATCCCTTGTAAAAGATAGATTGGGAAAAGACTGAGATACATCACTATATATTAAATCTAATGATTTTGAAGCCCTCTAAGATTTACCTTTGTCAAATTTTGCTTTGAGATGCTTCCCAAGAGAGCAACCCTCACAAATTCCCTTAGAGAATTAAACTCAAGGTAATCATATAACCATGTTATTTTTTCTAAGTTGTTCATGGTTGCAATAGTTAAGGTGGCCAAATTGCTCATGTCATAGTTTTCTAATTCTATTTGAATGAGTCAATAATGTGGTTAGGGGAGAATCAGTTGCAAATGTGAGGTTTAAAACCTAGCTTAGTGATCATTCCTACCCACTATCACAGTATAATCACTATACAACTCCCCAATGATAATTGAATCTAGTATAAACTCAACCCCCATGCTTTTGTTGATATGTGTTATTTTATACATAGATATGAGACTAGTTGAAAGAGAAAGAACACTTAGAACATTATTGAATGTTCATCCTTCCATTTCAACAGACCCTCTCCTTGAAATTAGTATAGAAGTGTCATCACCCAAAATGATAGAAGAAATGCTACAAGGTTTTAAGGAAGAAAACCCAACTAGTAAATAGCCCATGTGGTGAAAATCACATAAGTTAATAACCCATGAAGATGTTGAAGTTGCAACTATTGCAAGAGCCTTTCCCATTTCTTTCTCTTTCCCCTTGTCCTTTTCCTTAGTGTATTATAGGGTTGATGAATTCTTATTGAAATAATTAAGAACACCTATGTTTTTCTTCTCTAGGAGATGAGTTAGGTGATATAATTTTTTCTTCATGATCTTGTGTTCATCATGCCCATTTTTATTGCAATAGGCATAGTTAACATTCTCTTTCTTAGGGTTGTTATTAGAAGAGGAGGATTCAGTGTTAGTTTTGGTAGAGGTGTTTTATTTATTTTTTTCTTGGTTATTATTCTTTTTATTCTTATCTTTAGTTGAGTACTTAACGTTACCATTCCCAACAATTAGGGCTTGAGTTTTAGTGTACTTCATTATACCCATGTAGATCAACTTGTCTTGCTCCTTGGTTAAGTTGGCAATGACAGCATATAAGCAAGGTATTTTTCATGTAGTTCCTATTTTATCATCAATTTTAACCCTTTTGGGGAGTTATTTAGGCTCCCTCTAACTGAGATACACTATGGAAATAACCCCATGATGTGGGTCACTTATGGTGGGGTTGAAACTCCAGAGAAGGTCGGCTTCCTCTTGATGGACCACCTATACTAATGTTTAGACTAAGAAAAGGGTTAGAAAGGAGGATAAGGATCCTACAAAATATAATAAGGTGATGCAAAAAATTAAGTGATAACTCACACAAGCATGAAATATACACTGAAGAAGCATAAGATAGTACTAACTTACACAATCTCAAAATCTAGCTAATTGCATGAGTATTTCATACACTAGGTTCAAGAAGCAATAGATGAAAACAAAGAGGATTTTTAAGACTCACTAAAATATTAAACCAATGGAAGAAAGAACACAAATATAGACCTGAAATCAACTAGAAAACACCCTAAAATAGTCAAGAAAGAAGGACAATGGGCATGGAAGATTCTCCTTCACAAGACCATCATTCACAAGCTTACTAAACACAACCCAAAATCAAGAGATAGGAAAAGAAAGTCTTTATTAGATTCAAGAGGTATTTCATACAAGTTTTGATAGGGTCTAACCTTATCAAATGAGAGTCTCTGCTCTTATAGAATTGAGAGAGAATTATTCTAAAAACTGAGAGAGAGCTTAAAAAAATGGGAAAGAATGGGATGTATAGGAGAAAAGGGAGGGAGAAAGTGAGAACATTAACAAAAAATAATCAATGAGCTGCCACCTTTTAATGAATGTTACACCATATTTCTAGTCTAATCAGGACTAATCCATCATCAACAAGTTAACCTAAATTTGTTCCAACTAGTGTCCAAGTTCTTCTCATTGGCTGAGAGATCCACTAGAAGATGGAATAAGTCTATTGGAGAAGAGATCTCTATGGTTTTGAACAACATTGAATGCTACAACTGCTTCCCTTAATCCCCTAATCTACTCTATGAATTCTTATGGCATCTCTACTTCCTTCATTATAAGGGCAAGGTCCTTGTATCCATGTTATTGATAAAGTTATGCCCAAGTCTACTCTTAGCAATTTTTCATCATAGCTAGGACCATATTGGAATATGAGACATTTCTTCATGATCATTCATACTTTCCCTTACTACAAAATCTAAGAGAAACCAATCTGATTCATATGTTTTCATATAGCTATATATCGATGCAAATCCTATAGGTCACATAGCTTCCTTCTTGATTTATATTAGGTCTAAAATAGACCTATCCTACCTCTAGACCCTATGGAAGTTGAGAATTTATCATATGCATAGGTCTTCTTTAAAGAACAAAGATCATAGTTGTGAAACTATATTGTAACCCCAAAAGACGAACCTTGTATGTTAAAAATATTTGAGCTAGAGGTTCATGGTGTCAAAACCTTATTGTTGACAACCCTTGACTATATAATTTTGTCTTTTTGTGACATTCTATTGAGATCTAATGGTGACAGGATGATCCTTGTAGGATTTACCTCTATTTTGACCTAGGTCACAATTGTTCTCCACTTGAAATATCTTATCTTTTGACCTTTAATATTGACCATCAATCTTGACCTACTTGATGAATGAATTTTATTGATATTTGATCCACTTAATCATCAACTTTTAATGTTGACCATTGATATGTGATATGCATTATATAAGTGCCATTAGATCTTCTTGGTCAATCACTATTGATCTTTATTTGTATGAATGAACATGATCCATAGATCTTCTACTAGTTAAACATGGTTGAGACACTTGGAAGCTCCTTATTTTTTCCTAGGATTCATTGACCTATTAACTCCTTGCTCACCATTGGTATGTTTGGTATGATTAAATGTGCATCATAGATCTATTTTAGCCCATTAGCTTTGTCAGTTGATGCACACTATTGGATCTCTTCTAGAACACCTGAGATATTTCCACTTCTCATCTTCTCACTTATGTTGACTCTTTGACTTGATGCTCATATTTTATCTCAATTGCATGATCAAATGATCTCTATTAGAACTTTGGGACCCATTAACACTGTCCTTGCCCGCTCGCCATTGGATCTTTGATATTTGACTTCCAACCATTGATCTTTCTCATTTAAAACCAAATAAATATTTTATGAGGCCAAAACTTGAAATCTATGAGAATATCAGAGGATTTTTAAATCTACATGGTTAATTTTTATAGCTTTAATTTGACATCCCCATGAACGTCTCATTCTGCAAGTCCAAATTTGAAGCTTTATAACCTGAGATAGATAACTCATCAAGTTATGAAATTTATAGAGGATGATCTAGATATGAATAAATTCATGTCCATGTGGTATTTTGGCCTTTATAGGATTTATAAACATAATTATTGAATTCAAAATCAAGAGACTAGTTTATTTCTCCATGATGTCCTATAATGGTCTAGTTCTTTTAGACTTGTGCAAGAAATTGTTGTCCCTTTAGAAGGTTCAAATGAATTTCTAAGCCTTTATGCAAATTTATTCATGCTCTTGAATGCTTGAAACACCATGAAAACCTATTGGTCTTATTTACTTTACAACTCTATGCATGTTTCAAGACTTGCCTCTCAAAGATCAATAATACACACTCTAAGCTTGCTTAAAGTGTTTCAAAAGCTTTGTAAGTAGAATTCGATCTCCTTCTCAACTAGGAAATATGATTAGTTGATCACTCCATACCAAGAATTATAAAAACTTATCCATCTAAGCATATTTATGTATGTGGGCTAAAATTGGCCAACATTTATGGCAACATCATGAGGTTGCATGCCTATTATGCAACGACTTAGTGGCCTTAAATTGATCCATTGGGTACACAGAGTCATAGTCTTTTCTCTCAATTGTTGTGAGACTAACTCAAGGCTAACCATTTCTAAAAATTCCTCTTGAATCAAAAAGGATAAAAGAGAAAGACAAACAACTATGCCATAGGCACTTATTGAAAGGGAAACACACAAATGAAAGGAAATGTGCTCAAGGCACTTAGAGGAATGCATGAAGAATTACTCTAATATGTTACAATATCATAAAATAGATGAAAAATTTTCTAATAAAAAATCTTTAAATTAATTCCATTGACAAGGATGGTTAATACCTCTCCATTCAGTTGCACAAGATGGAAAGCATTATGCTTCTTGCATCTATAAATCAAATAAGGACCATTCCATGAGTTGTCAATCTTGGTACAATTGCTTGGATTGGCCTTATTTGAGCCCTACCTAAGGATTAACTCCCCTTACTTGAATTCCCTCAGTATGGCTCTCTTTTCAAAAGCTTTCTTGACCTAAGCTTGATGTGACTCTAATGTCTTCATTTCAAGGTCCCTAGTTTCTTCAAGCTCGATGAGCTCTATCATTCTTACACTCATAGACTCACTCTCCATTAACTCAAGAAAGGTAGGTAGCTCAAGAGAAATGGGTAATTTAGTTTCCCTTTCATATATAAATACATATGGATAATTTCCAATGGCAGATTTGGGAGTCACTCTATTAGCCCATAAGAGTGTCGTTAGTTTTGTATGCCATGTTCTCTTATTTTCCTCCATGGCCCTCTTGATAATACTTAACAAGTTATTATTTGTGGAATATACCAATCCATTTACTCAAGGGTATTATTTAGAGGATGTGATAAGTTCTATGCCCAACTTAAGTGCCCATTCACTCATCTTCATGCCCACAAATGCTAAGTCATTATCTAAAATTATAGTAGCCAAGATACCAAACCTAGTTACTATGCTATCATAGAAGTCCAATACTATTATCTCATTGGATTATTTCAAGGTAATTGATTCCACCCACTTTTTGAAGTATTTATTTGTAGTTATCACCCATTTATGTCTTACACTTGAAGGTGGATCGATCATTCCTATGAAGTCCAAACCCCATTACATGAAGGGTTTGTCCACCTAGATTGGATTGAGTGGAAGAGTTAATAGTATTTACTTACTATAAATAGAGCAAATTTATGACATTTATTGACCCATGAATATGAATATTTTAAAGGGATAGGCTAATAATAACCATATCTCATTAACTTTGTTGTTGTTATTCTTAGAGAAAAATGGCCCCGTGTAGGCCCATCATGAAACTGCTCCAAAAGATTTGTCACTTAATTATCATCAATGCATCTAAGAAGTATCCCATTTTGGTACCTTATAAAAATAACACTATAAATTAATACATAAGGTATATACTAAACCCTAAAATACCTTCTTTTTTGCTTTATCCAAACCTTGGGGCATTCTCCTATCATTAAGAAATGGGTCATGTCCTAGAGCCAACTGTTGTGGGGTAGAGGTGCATCTATTTGTGATTTTTATTGTGTCACCAAAAAAAATTATTTGTCTCCTTGAATTTCATCTACCATATGCTCACATAAGCCTTTACCTCTTACTAGTTTGGTGACTTTGATCTCCACATCATACGCCATGACCCTAGTAATCCAACCCCCACTTTTCTCATTCAAGTTTTTTTGAGGAGAAACTCCCTCACTCCAGGATGAGACACCATACATTGAATATTTATATTATAAATCATTGGCCTAAACTTTTTGAGGCTTCTCAAAGCTATAAGAACCTACTTTTTAATAAAAGCGTAATTTACCTCATATCCTTCCAACCCTTAACTAAAAAAGCTAATTGGATACTCAATTCCTTCACCATTCTTATACATCAACATAGCTAATATATTATCAATATTGGAAAATGTGTACAAAATGAAATACTTTGAGAAATCAAGATTCATAAGTGAGAGTGCTTGGGTAATGGCTTATTTGATGGCCTCAAATGCTACTTTACCTTCATTTAACCAAGCAAACACTTGGCTCTTCTTCAACATGGTGGTGATGGGTTTAACCAAGTTTATAAAACTAGATATAAAACTTCTCATATAATTTATTTTTCAAAGGAAGCTCTGGATTCATTTCTTGTTCTTGGGCAAAGGCAGTGTTAAGATAACACTTATTCTATCAGGGTTAATGGATAACCCTTCCTTTGAGACAATGTGACCCAAGAGTTTGCCTTAATGAATATAAAACACACATTTATTGAGATTTAAAGAGATCCCATACTCTCTACATCTTTCAAAGATCAACCTTAGATGATCTAAGTGTTCATTATATTTCATGGAGAAAATTGTGATGTCATCCAAGCAGACTAGCACCATTTAATTTAGCAACCCTTCGAAATCCATGTCCATGGATATTTGAAAAGTTACCCCTACATTTGATAATCCAAAAGGTATATTTTGGTAAGCATATGTGCCCCACTTTCTATTGAAGGTAGTCTTATATTTATATTCTTCTCTCACCAACACCTAGTTGTATCCTAAATATCCATCCAAAAGAGAGAAGCATTCTAAACTAATAACTATTTGAAGGATTTGCTCCATGGATGGTAAGGGGTAGTGTTATTTTCAAGACACCATATTCAAATCTTTGAATTCAACACACAATCTAATCTTCCCACTCTTCTTCCTGATAGGAACCAAATTGGCCACCCATGAGGAGTGCTTGATGGGAAAGATGATCTTAGATTCAATCAAGTTGGTCAATTATTTCCTCATAAGCTCTTCAATTTTGGGGTTTATATGCCTCTAATTCTACTTGAGAGTTTTGGCATTAACCTCTAGTTCTATAGTGTGTTGGGTCAGTTTAAGATCAAAACCTCTCAAGTCACTATATTCCTAAGCAAAGATGTGTGTATATTATTTAAAACATTTTATGAAAGTATGTCTTTCATCTTTAGTGCTTACCTTCCCAAGCTTAAGGAGATTTTCATTGAATATGAGGACTCTTTCATATTTTTCTTCACTTGTGGACATCACTACCTTATAGTTTATCATATGATCTCCATCATGGAAAATACCTTCAAGGGTGACAAGTCCTTTAAGAAGCTTATTAGATCTCAATTGAACTATTTGTTCTTCATATTGGTGTATTAAAGAGAATTCTCCTTCCTATTACAAGAAATAGGAAATTTTTTTGTCATTTCACTGATGGTATTAATACCACTTTGACATGTGGATGCATCTTGGTATTTTTTAACTCATTAGGGATTTCAAATTGAGCTCCCATGATTGCCAACCTATCAACATGTCCATTCTAATTCCTTGGTATTGATTGGATGTTAAAGGCCTCAAAATACTTAATTAGGTCCCACACCCTATTTTTTTAGGTCTTCATCAAGGGATTCCTTATGATATTTTGGCCCCTAACCTAGTGCACTATTAGTTCACTATCCCCATAAACTTGTAATTACTTGATTCCTCTCTTATTAGACCATTAAAGGCCATGGATAAGACCCTCATATTTTGATGCATTGTAAGAGCAACTAAATTTGAACCTGTAAGAGGCAAAATATTTTCCATGTGAGGGGGATACTAGCATTACACCTACACCCACTCCATGATTACTTCTTGAATCATCAAAGAAAAATTTCCATAAGCCAATAGGATCTTCTTGAGGTCCAATGAGGGATGACATGGACTAATTTTCTTCATGTAAGTAGTAGACACCCATGTCCCTCTCTATACCTCCTTCTAAGAAATCAATTGACTGATGTTCATTCCATAGTTCATCTAAGAACATGTTTGTATCTCCTTAGGGTGAGTGTTTAATTCTTGACCAACCATATATTCATCAAGGATGGTGAAACTGAGCTTTATGCTATATAGCCCATAAGGATCTATATGGAAATATGCAATGTGATAAACCTTAATAGATACCTTGGTTCCATATATTATTTTAAATGCTAAGTATGACCAATCTCCTACAAGATAAATTCCAATCTTTGTAGTGAATTCTATGGATAAGCATAGTGCCAAACAAGGAGGTACATTAAGGATCAATACGTCTTGAACCACTAAGACACTATGACATGTGTGTAGGGTTAAGTTGAGATTCCTTTTTATGCTAGATGGATTGGTGGAAGATCCATCTAGCTAAGACACTCCATTAGATTGGGGCTCATAATTTAGACAAATCTGGTCTACTATAGACTTTGGCATTAATGAGGTACTATCCCCACTATATAATAAGAAATTATGAACTAAAGAGTCATCAATGATTACTAAAATGTAAAAAGGAAGAGGTTTGACCACCTTACCTGGTTACCCTTCATTTTATCCTTTACTTGCATTAGTGAGAACCACATTCTATTTGTTTGGTTTCTTCTCAAGAATCTTGATCTTTGATAATCTTTCCTAAAGTATGTCCATCTAAATAGGGATCTATATCATACCCCACATTATCACACTCACATTGGAATTTTTCATTTATCCCATAATGTTGATGGTTAAACCATCAACCTTTGGTTGTGCCTTGGGAGCCACAACTATACTTTGAATTTTTGATCTTTAGGTAACACAGGCATTCCCTTGATTTTGATTTATTAGAAAAATTAGAACCTTTTGAGAAACAACAAGACCATTTGGTTTTTATATTGAAGGATTAATGGTAGGAGGCTCCTTGATTGCTTCCTAGTTACCATCCATGTTCCTTCTTTTAAACCTTGTATTTATTTCCACTGGGATGTATGTCTAGCTAGAACTAGCATGCTAATTTAGTGCATAACACTCTTCTTGATCATAGTTAACCATTATATCACCTAACTAGCTTGGTCCTTGATTAGGCCCTTGACTTTATTGAGGCTCTTCTAGTTTTGTCATCAATGGCACCTCTGTGTTTTGAGCCATAAGAGATTGATTGTACACACAATTGGCAAATTGCTACCATTGATCATTAAAATCTTGAGTGAAATCAGTGTTTTGGATAATGGATTTCCCAAAAGACTAATTCTAAAGTACAATGCCCTTAACTTCTTGAGCAACATTAATTTTAATAGTGACCAAGGTGTTGGAAGTGTTTGCAACATTTGAATTATAGTTTCTCTGTCTATTAAAATTAGGCTGCTCTTATCCTTAGTTTTGACCTTAGCCTTAGAAGTTTCATTTGAACTGTGGCTTTTTGGCTTGATAAGATTGTTGTTTAGGTTGATATGAGGCTTGGCAAGGCCTAGTGAAAGATTGTTTCATCTTAACATTCACTAATTCATTTCCCAAGGACTAAACATGCTCTTAAGCTCTTGAAAGTTCTTATGTTCTTGGGAATCACTAGATCCACTATTGTAATCCTTTTATAACTTTTATGAGGGTATATCAATAATTGTGGGCACAGGAGGAATGAATTCAAGGGGAGGAATATAAATAGGAGATGTTCTGATCTTAAGGAATAAAGGCATTAGTGGTCTAGGTGTTAGCTTACCATCTTGGACTAGACAATTTTTTGCCTTGATTGCCACCTCATATGAATTTTGGCAATGTGTTCCATCCCATAGATTAGATCATTACCACAATCTCACTATTAAGGGCTTTCAAATAGTATAGAAAGGCAAACATTGGGCTAGGCTTAATCAAGATTGAGATTTTGTCCCAAGTTTTTTGGAACCTTGTATTGAAGTCTTGCATGACTTCATGAGGGGCTATTTTTATTGTGTCCAAATACTCTACAAGTGACAAATGGTCATTTTTATCCTCAAATATTTTACACAAAGTCTCTCCTAATTGGTCCCATGTGGCAATGGAATTAGAAACAAGAATTTTATTCTAGTCTAAGGCTTTACCTTTGAAAGAGATGGCTAATAACCTAATTGCCACATTTTCCTCATTGATATCATGAATGCTACAGAAGTTGGTTATATCCATGAGGTGTTCAAAAAGGGTTGTATCTTGGTCTCTAGTAAAATAAAGGACACTTTTAAGAGATAATTTTGGAGTAGGATCATATTGAGAGAGGGCCAAATGACTTTGGACATTAAAATCCACAAAAACTCTAGGGATTGAAATGGATATGAAAGGGTTTAACAAAGAAATCCTTGTAGGGGTAGGCCTTAAAATTGACCTAGAAGCAAATATTCCTTTATATGGGTGGGTGTGTGTTGGCAAACCTTAATCTTTTTTCTAAATTTAAAGGTAGTTCAACAAACTCAAAAGGAATACCTCTAGAAGTTGACCTTTATGTCACCTTTGTCATGAAATAAAGTCACTATTCTACTATGAGAATGTTAAATGTTGTTTTGGATTTTATAGATGGAAGCTATAGCTACTGCAAATTGATCAAACCAACATCAAATTTGACCAATATTATTTGGACTTTATGTCCCAGCGAGTGTGATAGAAACTATTCTAGCATACATCTACACCTTTAGGGGGAGTTTTTAGGCTTCCTTAAACCAACCTATACTATGGAAACAACCCTAGGCTATGGATCACCTATGGTGGGGTTGAACCTCCAGAGAAGGTCAACTTCCTCTTGATGGATCACTTATAATAATGATTACACTGAGAAAAGGGTTAGAAAGAGGGATAGGGATCCTAATAATCTAACATGGTGATTCACCAAATTAAATGAGAACTCACACAATCATGAAATATACACTAAATAAGCATAAGATAGTACTAGCTTACACAATCTCAAAATCCAGTTAACTGCATAAGTATTTCATACACTAGGTTTAAGAAGAAATGGATGAAAACAAAGAGGAGTTATAAGGCTCACTAAAATCTTACACCAATGGTATAAAGAACACAAATCCAGACCTACAATCAACTAGAAAACACCCTAAAATAGTCAAGAAAGAAGGACAATGGGCATGGAAGATTCTCCTTCACAATACCATCATGTACAAACTTACTAAACATGGTCCAAAATAGAGAGATAGACATAGAAATTATTTATTAGCTTCAAGAGGTATTTCATATAAATTTTGATAAGGTCTATCCTTATCAAATGAGAGTCTCTATTCCACTAAAATTGAGAGAGAATTATTATAAAAATTAAGAGAGAGCTTACCAAAATGGGAAAGAATGGGAGATATAATAGAAACGGGAGGGAAAGAGTGAGAGAACATTAACCAAGAATAATCAATGAGCTACCACCTTTTAGTGAATATTCCATAATCTTTTTGGTCCATTCAGGAATAATCCATCATCAACAAGTTTACTTGTATTTGATCTAACTAGTCTCCAAGTTCTTCTCATTAGTTGAGAGATCCACTAGAAGATAAGGATTTGTTTCACATGATGAATCATGAATAAGTATATTGGAGAAGAGATATTTATAGTTTTGAACAGTATTGAATGCTGTAACTTCTTCCCCCAAACCCCCAATCTCCTCTATAAATCATTATGCCATCTCTACTTGCTTTATTATGAGGGAAAGGTCCTTATATCCATCTACTTGATAAATCCATGCCCAAATATTCTCTTAGAAGTTATTTTTCAAATCTAGGACCATATTAGAAGATGAAACACTTCTTCATGATCATTTAGAGCTAGGGTGTTTTAGGGATTGTCATCTAGGGATTGTCCTTTCTTAAATATTTTAACGTGTTTTCTTGTTGATTGTGTTGTCCCCCAAAAGGTATCACTCATTTTTGGGACAACATTTAAACTATTTTGGTCCTACAGACCAAAATTGTATCTTCCCTTTTCAAAATTTGTCCTGGGCATTCAAATTCCTCATTTTTCAAGCTTTTCAAGAATCTATGGACTCTGCAAGTTTAAATCTATGGACTCTGCAGGCTTCAATCTACGGACTCAGCAGGAAGAGAAAATCTACAAACTCTACAGGCCAAGTTCAATGGGCTTCATAGGTTGAAATCTATGGACTCTTTTAAGGTTAGAGAAAACTATAGACTTGGTTTTTATAGAATCTATAGGTAGGTTCATTTCTACAAGTTCAAAGGCTTCTATAGGCGAGTTCAACCAAAAGAATCAGTTTCTAACACTTGATCATTTTTGGGGTTGGTTCAGTGCCTTGGTTCAAACAAAAATCTCCATCAGCAAGCATCAACAGTAGGTTCAATGTCTTTTGGTTCAACTTTAGGTTCAAATCTTTTGGTTCAACAGTGGTTTTAATCAAAGGAAAAGTTTGAAAGGTTCAATGTTTTGATTCATCCTTTGGTTCAATCAAACGGTTCATCAATTGGTTCAAGGCTTCGTTTGAACCTTTGAACCAAAACTTGGTTCAATAGTTGGCTCAAATAAATGGTTCAAAGGCTTGGTTCATTCAATTGAACCATCAACTTGAACCATTTTGGTTCAAAGCTTGGTTCATCAACTTGGTTAAATGTGTGGTTCAACCAAGCAGTTCATTTCCTTAGTTCAACATATGGTTCAACCAAGTGGTTCATTGCCTTGGTTCAACATGTGGTTCAACCAAGCGGTTCAACAGCTTGGTTCAACTAAGTGGTTCACTCAGATGATTCAAAAGAGTAGTTCAAATTCAAAAGTTCAAAGAGCCTCCTAAAGGACAAAGTGCCCTTGTAGAGGGCACTTGGATGATAAAAGTACCCTTTGGAAGGGTCATTTTTGAAGAAGGCCGCAAAGGTAAAATCTTTCAAAAATTTTGTTTAAGGCAGACAGTCATAATTCTTTCAGACTTTTATTCAAAGTAATTCCTTTGGAAAAAAAGTCTAAATGAATTTAGAGAAGTCATGGGAAAAAATTCCAAAGGAATTCACGAATATTTCAAATGGAACAATTTTGCAGAGTTTTTATCTGCGAAAAATTTTTGCAGACAATTTGTTTGCGGGAATAATACCCGCAGAGAAAGCCTAGAGAGACAGTCTGCTAATGAAAAGGTCATGAGAGACTTCTAAGGTGAAGGTCATTAAAGGACCCCTAAGGGCAGGTGCCCTTGAGGGGGACTCTCAACTGCTAAATTGAAGAGTCACCTTCCCTTTGGGAAGATGTAAAATAAGAAGCCCAAAGGCTATTCGAAGACTGCTCGAAGGTCAGATACCTTTGCAGGGGGCTCTTCTCGACCCAAGGCAGATCATTTCTTAAGGCTTGAAAGGGCATATTATTTTCGAGAAAGTGCCAAAAAAAAAGCTGAAGAAAGACCAAGGGGTGACGTGCTCGAAGACATCAAATTCAAGACAACAAACTAGCCATTGAAAATGTGGTGATAGGCACGGGAACATCAATTTCAAAGCTCATAAAATAGTCATTGATCCTTGTAATCTACAGACTCAAATGCATTCACAAGATTTAAGGCTAAGACCAGTAGAAAGTGAGGAAGGAATAGAACATCAAATTGAATCTAGGACCCGATTCAATTAACTAGAAAAGGAGGAATGATGAAGGAAGGATTAGATCGCTAGGTGGACATTGAAAGTTGTAAACTTTCAATAAGCATGATTTATTTCCTTGCATTGATAAAATCAAATGGGTAAATGCCCTTAAGTTCTAGCCTGTCTTCTTAACAAATTTCAATGTAACATGACGTGTTACTGTTCTTGAAGAGGATATATAAGGGACTCTCTTCTATTGTAAATACATCTCTTTTTTGACAATCAGAATGAAACTCTACCCAAATTAGAAGGCACTTCTGAGACTTTGAGCTTAGTTTGTTTATCATATTTTGTTATTGGAATAAGAAAGCAAGTGATTTTTTAGACTTTGTGCTATAATATCTTTGTTGTTGAGGGAACTATTTTTATGTCTTTTTCCTTGATATATTCTCTGTTCCTTTAATTCAACAAGAAACATTAGTGACAGTAGTCAGGAAGGTGTCCTAAAGAGTCAACTATGGAGAGACTTTGTGCCCCCATAATTGCCTTTCAGTGTGTTTTCTTTTCATTTCTATGTAAAGGACTTTGGGATGACTTTGTGCCCTCATTGTCTTTCATATCTTACTCTTGAGCAATTCAGGTAGAGACTTTATGTTACATCTTGATTTGCTAATTACTACATCCTTTGCTACATTTTGCTATTACTACTAGAAGTATTCTTTTGGTTTGATGAATAGTACTTTTGAAAGAAGAGGAGTGCTTTCTGTCATTTCCGTTGAGTTTTTCCTTTGTTTTGCATGCATCATCTCTGAAGAAAGAGAGATGGATGGTTCATCCTACCCTTGAGTATTATTTTTTGTTTATATATATATATATATATATATATATATATATATATATATATATATATATATATATATATATATATATCATACCTATAGGGAACCTCCCCTTGATGATAGGAGAGATCAATCCCCTTTTGATGTGGTAAACCTACACATTTGGATGACTAATATTCTTACTTTGGCTGATCAGAACTATTTTGTTTATCAGTACGTTGATCGACAAAATATTCAACCAATAATTTTTGGCAACTCTGCTAGGGAATGTAACCCATTAGTGTTATAACCTATCCATTGTAATCCATTGTGGAAGAGAAAACTACTCCAATGTTTTCCCATTGTTAAAATTTTCCTCCCAACCTCACATAATAGTTTTTGGTGACTATGTTGGGGATATACATAATTTTGTGTAATTTGGAACCTCAAGTTTCAGATTGAAACATCACCTGTGTCTTACCCATTATCATTATAACCCTTATCCATTATAGATTTTGGTGACTCCATTACTTGTCTTACCCATTATCCATTTATAGCCTTACCATCTTCTTCCACCTCCTTTATTTTATTTGGTTTGTAAAACCAGAGCTTTTGAGAAAGAGTGCATAGTTTGAAGCCTCAAGCCTCAAGCTAAAGTTAAGCCAGTCCTTTTCCATTTTTGTTTTATAATCTAGCCAGTCCATCAAGATTTGTTATCTTTATTTTTCTTAATTAAATCATGGCAGTTCGAGGCCCTTGGGGTAACTCTTTTGGCCCACTCAACTTGACTCCACCTCTGCATGAACTCCCATGTAGTTCAAGAAAGAATTTCCCTAAATTCTTTGGTGATGGGATAGTTCACCCTGATGAACACATTACAGCCTTTATCATAACATGTGGTGTTATTGGAGTAGAATTTGAAGATGTGGTAGTCAGGATTTTTATGGATACACTACAAGGTGCTGTTGCAGACTAGTTCTACCATCTGCAAGCTGGATTAGTGACTAACTGGGATACACTCAAAGCCAAGTTCGAAGCAAGGTTCAAGCCCAAAAAAGATGCACATGCCTTATTGTCTCAGCTCACTCAAATGAAGAAAGAGCCTCATGAGCCTATGAGGAATTTCATAGCCAAATTTGACAAACTCAGGAATAGAATCCCTGTAATTGCTCAACCTACAGCTGAGAATCTCAAATGCTTCTTCATTAATTCTTAGTTACCTAAAGTAAGTTTTCTCTTGAGATGTGCTGGTTAAATAGATCTTGTTGTAGCCCAAATTTTGGCCACTGAGTTAGAAGATGATCTCATCTTAGTAGGGAAGATAAGAAGAGATTCAAACAGAAATAGATCATCTTCATCTTTTGAATATTCTTCTACAGGCACCACTAATCTAATGGTACAAAAGTTGGAAAATGAATTGCTAGCCTTGAAAAGGCAAATGGCACAAAGTATGTCTTTTGCTCCTCTATATAAAGATATACCTAGAAGGACATTCCCTAATCAGCCATATCAAGGCAACATTGCTAGAAGTCAAGGGCAACAAAATCATCTTCCTCCCCCATAGAGGAATCCTGCCCTTGAAGCACCTCCAACAAACGTAGTAGTTGGATATCTGGAAACAGAGCATGTTTCCTATTTCCAACCTAAGTTAGAGAAAGAAAATGGCATTGATCTCTGTAGGGAGGATCTAGAAGAATCAATTGGCAACTCCCACATTGGTTTCCTAAATTACCAAGATGAACCCAGAAGTGAAGGTGAAGTAGTCAAAGGATCATGTGCAGTATTCACCAGGTCCCAGAATCGGTCAGCCTAGCAAGCTGACAAAAAGAAAATAGAGGAGCGACCTCAACTAGTAATTTTAATTACTGAGTAGAGAACCCCTCTTCCTTTTTATTCAAAGGACCCAATGGTTGCCAAAGAATTAAGTACATTGAACATCTCTGCACCTTCTAATTTAGATTCACAGATCAGTGCTCCCCCTGCTAGAAATCAAAAGGATGAAATCCCATCCTCTCTTTTAAATCCATTCTAGTCATTTGACATGATTGATCATGGTAAGAAATCCAAAATTCAAATGACTGAGTTTGAATCCCTGCAAGTCAATCTTGAGCAATTTGACATTGATGGAGAACCAAGTGTGGACCTATCTGAGGCAAAAATTGTGGTCACCCAAATGTCGGCCCCTGCAGCTCAAATTTTGTTTGAGCCTTCAGGTAGGGGTAATTACTTCTTGACCACAGATGATGATCCTATCTCAGCTGATGAAAGTTCTATAGCTAGTAATGCAGGATTCGATTCAAACAAGGCATCAAAATAATTAGTAGGGCACAGTACAAATCAAGAAAGATCTTCCATATCTAATGAAGAGAAATCTGATAGAAGATCAACTTTTGATGATGCTTGGATCTTGGAATTCAATGGAAGCATTTCTTCCACAGCTAGGTATAGATCTTTGTTGCTCAGATTGAACACTACTCAGGGTGAAAAGGTCAAACTCCTTCACATCAAATGAGATGTTGAGCTGATGGTTTGTCAGGGGTCTGATGCTGACAATCAAAGCATGTGCTAGACTAGACCAGCAAAACAACAAGTTATGATGGTGGACCATGCTATTATAAATCAAAATTAGGCAAAGGAACCCTTTGCAAGGAGAGCAAGGAGTTATGGTTTTTAGTTTCAAGACCACGTCTTTTTTCATGGATCAAGAAGAAGAAAAGGCCAAGAGGAAGACGTAGAAAATTGGTTTCTTGGTGGAGAGTTCCATTCATTCATCACCATTTTTGGGGACAAAATGTCTTCTTGCTGGTTTACCAAGATGGTGCACTCTTTTCTCTGCCCCACAATGGGTAGCATCTAAAAAACTTCAACTCTTGAAGTGTCAGATCATTGCATCTATATATATGTATATTTGTACAATTTTTAATTCTATTTTGTTTTGTTTGCTTTCTTTTTTGATGCCTTTCATTTCTGGGTAGCATGACTCTATAGCCCAATGGTACACATGAAGACACTAGAGATTCTAGATTCTACTCCTTTTAATTCTTTTTACAATAGATATAAGTTCCCCAACTGGAGCTAGCTATTGTCCCCTAAAAGATATCACTCATTTTTGGGACAACATTTAAACTATTTTGGTCCTACAGACCAAAATTAGATCTTCCTTTTTCAAAATTTATCTTGGGCATTCAAATTCCTCAATTTTTGAGCTTTTTAGGAATCTATAGACTCTACAGGCTTAAATCTATGAACTCTGTAGGCTTTAATCTACGGACTCAGTAGGAAGAGAAAATCTATGGACTCTACAGGCCAAGTTCAATGGGCTTCATAGGTTGAAATCTATGGACTCTTTCAAGGTTAGAGAAAACTATGGACTTGGTTTTTACAGACTCTACAGGTAGGTTCATTTTTATAGGTTTAAAGGCTTCTACAGGTGGGTTCAACCAAAAGAATTATTTTTTAACACTTGGTCATTTTTGAGGTTGGTTTAGTGCCTTGGTTCAAATAAAAATCTCCATCAGCAAGCATCAACAGTAGGTTCAACGTCTTTTGGTTCAACATTAGGTTCAAAGCTTTTGGTTTAATAGCAGGTTTAATCAAAGGAATAGTTCAAAAGGTTCAATGCTTTGATTCATCCTTTGGTTTAATCAAATGGTTCGTCAGTTGGTTCAAGGCTTTGTTTGAACTGTTGAACCAAAACTTGGTTCAACGGTTGGTTCAAAGACTTGGTTCATTTAATTAAACCATCAGCTTGAACCATTTTGGTTCAAAGCTTGGTTCATCAACTTGGTTCAATGTGTGGTTCAACCAATCGGTTCATTGCCTTGGTTCAATGTGTGGTTCAACCAAGCGGTTCACTACCTTGGTTCAATGTGTGGTTCAACTAAATAGTTCAACAGCTTGGTTTAACTAAGTGGTTCACTCAGATGGTTCAAAGGAGTAGTTCAAATGCAAAAGTTCAAAGAGCCTCTTGAAGGACAAAGTGCCCTTGTGGAGGGCACTTGGACGACAAAAGTACCCTTTGGAAGGGTCATTTTTGAAGAAGGCCATAAAGGTAAATTCTTTCAAAAATTTTGTTTAAGGTAGATAGTCATAATTCTTTCAGACTTTTGTCTGAAGGAATTCCTTCAGAAAAAAAGTTTGAAAGAATTTAGAGAAGTCACAGGAGGAAATCCTAAAGGAATTCATGGATATTTCAAACGGGAACAATTCCACAGACTTTTTGTTCACGAGAAATTTTTGCAAACAATTTGTCTGGCAAAATAATACCCGCAGAGAAAGCCTAGAGAGACAGCCTGCTAATGAAAAGGATATGAGAGACTTCTAAGGTGAAGGCCACCGAAGGACCTTGAAGGGTAGGTACCCTTGCAGGGGACTCTCAGCTGCCAAATTGAAGAGTCACCTTCCCTTTGGGAAGATGTAAAATAAGAAGCCCGAAGGCCATTCGAAGACCGCCCAAAGGGTAGATACCTTTACGAGGGGCTATTCTTGACCCAAGGTAGATCATTTATTAAGGCCCAAAAGGGAAGTTTCTTTTTGAGAAAGTGCCAAATAGAAAAGCTAAAGAAGGACCAAGGGGTGATGCACCCAAAGATGTCAAATTCAAGACAGTAAACTAGCTGTTGAAAATGTGGTGATGGGTGCATGAATGTCAATTTCAAAGCTCATAAAATAGTCGTTGATCCTTGTAATCTATAGACCTAAATGCATTCACAGGCTTTAAGGCCAAGACCAGCAAAAAGTGAGGAAGGAACAGAATAACAAATTGAATCTAGGACCCAATTCAATTAACCAAAAAAGGAGGAATGATGAAGGAAGGATTAGATCACCAGGTGGACATTGAAAATTACAAACTTTCAATAAGCATGATTTGTTTCCTTATATTGATAAAGTAAAATGGGTAAATACCCCTAAGTTCTAGCCTATCTTCTTAATAGATTTCAATGCAACATGATGTGTTACTATTCCTGAGTCCTTCTTAAAGAGGCTATATAAGGGACTCTCTTTTATTGTAAATACATCTCTTTTCGATAATCAGAATGAAACTCTGCCCAAATTGAAAGGCACTTCTAAGACTTTGAGCTCAGTTTTTTGATCATATTTCATTATTGGAATAAGAAAGCAAGTGATTTTTTATATTTTGTGCTGTAATATCTTTGTTGTTGAGGGAACTATTCTTGTCTTTTTCCTTGATATATTCTCTATTCCTTTAATTCAATAAGTAGAATTAGTGATAGTAGTCAGGAAGGTGTCCTGAAGAGTCAACCGTGGAGAGACTTTGTGCCCCCATAATTACTTTTTAGTGTGTTTTATTTTCATTTCTGTGTAAAGGACTTTGGGATGACTTTGTGCCCTCATTGTCCTTCGTATCTTACTCTTGAGCAATTCAGGTAGAGACTTTATGTTGCATCTCAATTTGCTGGTTACTACGTCCTTTGCTACATTTTGCTATTACTACTAGGAGTATTCTTGTGGTTTTTGTAATAGTACTTCTAAAAGAAGAGGAGTGCTTTCTATCATTTCCCTTGAGTTTTTCCTTTGTTTTGCATGCATCATCTCTGAAGAAAGAGAGAGAGATGGTTCATCCTACCCTTGAGTATTATTTTATATTAATAGATATATAACATACCTATAGGGAACCTCCCCTTGATGAGAGGAGAGATTAGTCCCCTTCTGATGTGGTAAACCTACACATTTGGATGACTAATCTTCCTACTTTGGCTGATCAGACCTATTTTGTTTATCAGTATGGTGATCAACAAAATATTCAACCAATAGATTGAAGGTTTAAATTTGTGTTATTTTTTCCATTGGTGTAATCTTTCAGTGAGTCTTATAACTCCTCTTTTTTTTCATCTATTGCTTCTTGAACCTAGTGTATGAAATACTTATGAAATTAGCTATATTTTGATATTGTGTAAACTAGTACTATCTTATGCTTCTTTAGTGTATATTTCATGCTTGTGTGAGTTCTCACTTAATTTGGTGTATCACCTTGTTAGCTTTCTTAGGATCCTTATCCCCATTTCTAACCCTTTTTTCAATGTAACCATTAGTATAGATGATCCATCAAGAGGAAACTAACCTTCTCTAGAGGTTTAACCCCACCATAGGTGACCCATAGTCTAGGGTTGTTCCCATAATGTAGCTCAGTCTAAGGGAGCTTGATGAACTCCCTCTAAGGATGTAAATTCATGCTACAATAGTTTTTGGAATGCCTGATGGGACATATAATCCAAATAAGATTAGTAAAATTTTATGTTATTTTGATCAATTTTTAGCAATTATAGCTTCTAAGCAACAACATATAGTGACTCCAAAAGAAAATTTAATATTTTTGTAGTAGAGCAGTGACTTCATCTCATGCCAAAGGTGAAAACAAGGTCAGCTTCTAGAGGTATTCTTTTTAAATTTGATGAACTGCCTTTAAATTTAGTAAAAAGATTAAGGTTTTATAATACATACCCATATAAAAGAATCTTTACTCCTAGGTCAATTTCAAGTCCTACCCCTACAAGAAGATCTTTGTTAAACCCTTTCATAGTCATGGTAGTCCCTAGATCTTTTATGGCTTTTAATGGCCAAATTCCTTTGATTGTCCCCCAATATTATTTTATTCTAGTAACATCTCTTAAAAGTGTCCCTTATTTTATTAGAGACCAAGCTACAATCCATTATGGATACTTCATGGATATAGCCAGCTTTTGAAATACTCATGATATCAATGAGTAAAATGTGGCAATTAGGTTATTAGCCATCTCATTCAAAGGTAAATCCTTAGATTGGTATTGAATCCTTCATGCTTATTCCATTACCACATGGGACCAATTAGGAGAGGATTTGTGTAAAATATTTGAGGATAAAAGTGACCATTTGTCACTTACAAAGTAGTTTACCATAATAAAAAGAGGCCCTCATAAAGTCATGTGAGACTTCAATACAAAGTTCCAAAAAGAATTGGGATAGACTCCTACTCTCTATTAGGCCTACCCCTCGCTTTGCCTTCTTATACTATTTGAAATCCCTTAATAGTGACTTTGTGGTAATGATCCAATCTTTGGGAGGGAATGCATTACCAAATGCATATGAGGTGTCAATCAAGGAAAAAAATTATCTAGTCTAAGTTGGCAAGCTAACACTTAGACAACCAATGCTTTTAATCCCTGAGATCAGACTGTATCTTATTTCTATTCTTCCTCTTGATGTTATTCCTCATATTCCCATAAATGCTGCTATACCCTCACCAAATCAAGAAAAGTCTTCCATTAGTGGATCTATTGATTCCCAAAAGCATAAGAATTTTTAAGAGCTTAAGATCATGTTTTAGTCCTTAGGAAATGAATTAGTGAATGTCAAGAGGAATCAATCTTTCAAAAGACCTTACCAAGCCTCATATCAACCTTAGTAATAATCTTATCAAGCCAAAGGCCACCCTGTAAAGGAAACCTCTAAGGCCAAGGTCAAAACCAGTTGGAATAATTTTCATTGATGTCAAAGGAAGTGAATGGAATTGTTGCCGAAAGTGAATAGACGTGTTTCATAAAGTGAATGGAATTGTTGTCGAAAGTGAATGAAAATGTCGACAAAAATGTTAATAGAATTGTCAACAAAAATGTTAACAAAAATGTCAACGGTTACATCTTTTGGTGAAGAGGTATCTCTTAGATGGGACACATCCTTTAAAGTCTATATAAGGGAGAAGAGATGTGGAAATATAACAATCATTTGATTTGAATGAAGATCATATAAGTGTGAGAGAGAAGGAAGAGAGGAAGAGAAAAGAATGAAATAGAATATCTCTTAAGAAAAGAAGTATGAAGAGTAGATTTGTTTTAATGAAGAATATTATTTGACAATTGTGAAAGAGAGGAGAGAAAAATGTATATAAGAAAATTAATAAGAGAGAGTGTAAGAGAAACAAAGTCATCATTTGATTGAAGAATCAATCACAAATGATGGAATCAATTTGTCTTGGTGTCGATGATTCCTAGTCTAGGGGTTGGTGCTCCTGTGGGTTGGTGCTCACAAATTGGCCAAGTTGGTGCTTGGCAAAGGGGATCGGTGTCTCTAGTGGATGGGTGCTCACAAATTGACTGAGTTAGTGCTTGGTTTGGGGATTAGTGTCTCTAGTAAGTTGGTGTCTGCAAATATTGTAAAAGAGTTATATATATATATATATATATATATATATATATATATATATATATATATATATATATATAAAAGGAATATTTCTCTGTGGTTTTCTCCCAAAAGGGTTTTCACGTAAATCATGTACTCTTGTGTTATTAATTTCTAGATCTTGAAAGTTTATGGTTGTTGTGGTTGATTAAATGTTAAAATATTAAAGGATTATCTTATGCTGATTCATCCCCCCTCTCAGTATAAGTTTGTGCTTAACAATTGGTATCAAAGCTAGTTCCTTTGGTGTTAGCACAACTGATAAAAGGTAGATCTCAGAAAGCACATATGGCAAGATCTCAAGTGTTGGATGGTTTCTCCACTAACAAGGCTCCTTTGTTTGATGGAATGAATTATGAATTTTGAAGCACAAGGATGAAGACTTACTTGATGGCCCTAGGTTTTGATATTTTGCAAGTAGTGGTAATAGGACACACACCACAAATTACACCAATAGATGCCACTAGAAAAAAGGTCAATGAGAACAATGTGAAAGTTATGAATGAAATCCATGTGGACTTTCAAAAAATGAGTTTGTTAAGGTTATGCATTGTGAATCTACAAAAGAGATTGGGATAAACTCAACACTATTTATGAAGATGATAGTAAGGTGAGAAAAGAAAAACTCCAAATGCACCGGAGGGAGTTTGAAAGTTTAAAAATGAAGAATGATGAAAACATTGATGGGTATCTTTTTCATGTCGATGAGATTGCTAATGTCATTCGAGGAATTGAAGAGAAAATTAAAGAATCTGTAATCATTCAGAATGTCCTAAGATCCCTACCTTTGAGATTTGATGTGAAGTTCTATGTCATTAAAGAAATGAAGGTTTTAGACATGATGAAAATGGATGAGCTCCATGGAATTCTTATAGCATACGAAATGAGAACTGAATCTAAGAGATAGTTGAAGAAAGAAGCATCATTCAAGGTCTCGAAGAAAGAGAAGATCAAAGAACTAGAATCAAGTGAAAATTCAAGTAGTGAAGAAGATGAAAATGAATCTCTATTTATTCAGAAGCTAAAGAAAGGATCAGGAAAATATAAAGGAAAGTTACCATTTAAATGTTTTAATTATGGTAAAATTGGTCATTTTGTAGCAAAAAGTCCAAATAAAGCAAATAATGATGATGAGGGAAACAAACCAAAGTACAAAAGGGGATTCAAGCTAAGCAAAGACAAGCAAAGATTTGAGAAATAAAAGAAAAGCCTATACTCCAAGAGGTATAGCAGCTCATCTGAAGAAAACAAAGAAAGTGATGTTGAGAGTAATAATGAAGAGAATCTGTTCATGGCTACTAAAGAAAATGCCACCACCAACAAAGATATTTTGGAGGAAGATGACGACATGGAAAAAGAAGGTGATGTGAACCTTGAAGAACTTATTTGTGCATTATAAGAAATGAAAGCATTTAAGAAGAAGAATCAGAAACTGAAGTTATAGCTCTAAAAATATGAAGAAGAGAATCAAGACTTCAAAGTGAAGACATCACAAGTCCTTGAGGAATCAAATAAGGTAATATTTGATCTAAAAATCAAATCAAAAAAGTTAAATAAGCTGAGGAAGATTTGAGAAGTCAGCTACAAATGAAAGAAGAAGAGTGAAATCAGTTGAAGACTGAATTAGGTTCTTTGAAAGATAATCATGAGAGGCTCATAATCAAGGTTGAGAAAGATCATGAGATATCAGTCCAAGGTGAGAAGGTGTTTCTACGATAATTTGCTTTCACATTCAAAAGATAGAAATGAGAAACTAAGAAATGGTCTAGGGTTAGAAGATACCCAGATGTAGTCATGCGCACTGAAATCAGACGTTGGAAGGTACTCCTCTTTGGCTGTGGAGGAATGACACCTGTGAAGAAAAAGAGACTAAACACAAAAAACGTTAGATGAGGATAAGGTGGGCTATCAAGCAAAAGCTTGATCCTTGAAGTACGAAGACTTCCTTAAGGGATATCAACCCACTAATAAAAAGCAGAATATTTGATGAAAGCAAAAATAATGAAAGACAGAATGAAAGAAATAAAAGACAAAAAAGCAGAATGTGTACCTGATATGCAGCAAACTACTCTACACAGTCACCAGTGTCGGTCTCTGTGATGGTGTCGGTTAGGGAAGGGAGCCGATGTCGGTTAAAGTGTCGGCGTCGGTAGGGGTAATGACCGGCATCGGTCGGGGCAATAGCTTTTGGACAGAGTTTGGTCGGGTCTGGACAGGGTTTTAAGATTGTAGAAGGGCTAAAGTTTTTGTCTAAGGGTTAAGGAGCCAGGTTAGGAGTCAGAGGAATTGATTAGGGGTTTGTGCAGGGATTTGGGCAGAGTTATAGATTGTATTTTCTACAGAGGGTGGATAGAGGTGATACGGGTGGAAGTAAGGTCAGGGTATAGTCTGAATCTAAATCGGGGGGTGATATTAAATAAAAACAATAACCAAAAAATGAAATAAAAATACAGAATAAATACTTACCTATTATGCACTAAAGATAAAGTCAGAGACATGATTGATGTTGCCGGTGTGTTGCAAAAGTTTGATGTAGCAGACCTCTAGCAAGATGACTGAAGCAGAATACCTGTATCAGAGAGAGAGACATGAGAGAGTGGATTGCAAATTGATAGGATGTAAGATTTGGTTGATTGCTCGAAATGAAGAGGTTGCCGATTGATATGAAGGAAGGTCCGATAACCGATCGAGAAATAGATTGGCAACCGAATGATGAATAACAAATAATGGATAATGGATAACAGATCTTGCATTCAGGTCAAGAATGTAGTATTAAGGATAACCAATGCCAGAAGTACCACCGATGTTAGCCGAGAAGTGACTGACGTCGGCGACGTCAGCTGGGTAGTGACCATCTTCGACAGATGCAGAATGGGGACAGAGGCTAGCTTTAGCTTTCTGCTCAATTTTACATGCTGCCAGGGTCAAGGCTCGTGGGAAAATGGTCGACAGGGGTTAAATAGGTGTGGAAGAATAAAATGGGGGTTAAGGGGAGAACGGCAAGGGTTAGACGCAATTTTGGTGTCTACATTTGCCCCTTTTTGTCTTGTTGGTTGTTCTGGATGAACTGCAAGACAAAAATAGGAGTTGGTTGCCCCAGGTGTGGAATAAGGTTGATTCCATCTTGTTGGTTGCTCGAATGAACTGCAAGACAAAAATAGGAAAAAGATTGCCCTAATTATGGATGAGGTATTCCCCCTCAAATCAGGAGTTGAGGGAAGGGAACCGGGAATCGAGTGCTGATTTGTCAAAGAGTGGATGAAAAAGGGGTGAGGGTGAACATTGCAAAAGTCATGATTGCTTGTGTACCACTTCACAAGATGGTTAGGTCAAATTGTCACAGGTCAAGGGTCGGGAGTGCCAAAATTGAAGTAATTGGGCCCCAGCATTTAGTCATCTGCTGATTGGGTTATTCAATCAAAGCTGTAGCTCCAATGGGTCATCGTGTTCTAGGTATCTTGGGCTCAAGAAGTGCTCCTAAAAACATGAAAAAGTCACAAGTAGTGCGGATCAACCGGCTTGTGATCCTATACTTGTGAGGGTCCAAAAATAGTCTGTGCACAATTTTGCTAACAGTCATGAGGTAGCATATAGGAAAAAAACAACCAAGGCAACATTGTCTTGGAAGTGGTCAAAGTCGAAGGAGATAGGCATGATCTCCAGTGGTCATTGGTCAAGGTGGATGGAAGGATGAAAGGATGTGGCCAAGCTAACCTCAGAAGATGTTATGTGATCTGAGTGCTGCCTACATAGCCCTTGTGTGAAGGGCCTCAGGCCAATGTAGTTCTCCCTAAAAGGGAGGAAGGGTCAAAAGGATGGAATTGGTCTTGGTCAAGGGCAAGGTCATGGTCAAAAGGAGGAAAGAAGGTTTGTCCATCAGAGAGACGAACAAACAAGGGTGGTCGAGCTAACCCTAGAAGATGTTATGTCATCTGAGTGCTGCCTACATAGCCCTGGTCTTAGAGCCTCAGACCAATGTAGTTCAAACGAAGGGTCTGAGTGGTAGACAGGTGATCAAAGTGGTTGATAGACTGGTCTTGGTCCTGTGTCGAAATGATGAGGAGAAAAAGATGTTACAACCTTTTCCAAATAGTGTATTCTGCAACATTGGTTGAGGGGTCTTTCATCCCTAGCAATTTTCCATATTCGTGATGGATGTATGCTAAAGATGAATTGAGGTCTATTTATGCTTCAACAAGTATTGGTTTATGCTTAGCATAAATTGCATCTGGTCGATAGTTTCCATGTGTATTGGTGTTCATAAAAACTATGTGAAAAGGACAATGATGATGTTGGTGGTCTGAAAATGTTGGCTTGGCTTGGTTGGGTTTGACAAGTAATGAAGTTGAATGTGACCAAAGTGAAGAAGAAGTGAAAGGCATATTGCTCTTTCATTGACAAGGACCGGAATGACAGCATAGATAGGAGTTGTTAGAACCAAGAGCCCCATTCATGCATGACGTCATTGACCATACGTTGTGTTAGAGAGGTAATCGAATCACTTTGACATTAAAGTGAGCTTGAAGTCCCTTGAGCAAGTGATAAGAGGAGGATAGGGTAACCCATTTTAGAGAAGAGATAACTTTTCCCTTTTTATAGGAGACCCTGAGACAACTACAAGCCAAGTCCATGATTTTTTTTTTGGTGCAGACTGATCAATGCGAGAAGTTTGCATAGAGATGTCATTTGCTTGGTGGTCATTTACAAAGCTGATCGATGCGGGAAGCTTCTAAGAAAGATTACTGTTTGTAGCAAGAGTTATTCATAGCCATCCTTCGAGGGAGTGGTCTATATTTTGCTTTATATATAAGGGCTTTGAATAGCTGTCCTTTGAGGGAGCAGTTTATTTAGCTACAACAATGATAGTACAACTGTCCTTCGAGGGAGCAGTCTGCCTTTTAATTCGAGTTTGGTGACCTTGGATATTTTGACATCTTGATTTGTTTTGACAGAAATGTGAGTCATGGATAAGACTATAGAAGGTCAAGGGCTCCATTTTATTAGGACAAAGCATCCATACTGTATAAAAGGGGTATATAGGATTTGTTAAGGGGAGTAGGGTTGAAAGGAATGAGGACTAAGAGGATGGGGATTGCTCAAGGGATGAGCTCAAGGTAAATGTCAAGTGTATGAGTACTCGACTAATAGAAGAATGGTCACAGATGCAACACATTAAGAGGCTCAGGTTCTGGTCGTCCATCAAGAGAAGACAAATGATACGTCCCTTATCCATACTTGTGCGTGATAATAAAAGATCTGAGCCAATTAGGGGCAAACTTGCCTCGTTTACTTCACTCCATATTGGTCACATGCTGATTCTCTTTGAGGACAAGGTCTCCAATGTTGAAATCTCATTCTCGTATATTTTTGTCATAGGCTCACTTGATGCGATGTTGATAGACATGGAGATGGTTGAGGGCACCAAGACGATGCTTGTCAAGTAACTCAAGTTGAGCTAAGCGATCTTGACGAAAGTCATCATTAGAAAGAATGTCACATAGAGAGATGTGGAGAGACGGGATCTATACTTTAAGAGGTAGGATAGCCTCTGTTCTGTACACTAGATAAAAAGGGGTAACACCTGTGGAGGTTCAAATGCTAGTGCGGTAGGCCCACAAAGTGAAGGGAATGTGAATATGCCAATCCCTTCCAGTGTCGCTGACCACCTTCATGAGAATTTTAGTCAAGATTTTGTTGGAAGCCTCGGCCTGCCCATTTGTTTGTGGGTAGTAAGGTGAAGAGAAACTGAGCTTGATGCTAAATGAGTCACAGAGTTTTTGGACAGTTTTGTTTTTAAAGGACTTGCCATTATCGGTGATGATTTTGTGAGGGACATCGAAACGACATATGATATGGGTGTTGATGAAGTCGACGATCTTGTTAGATTTTGTGGAGATGAGAGGAATAGCTTCCACCCACTTGGTGAAATACTCAGTGGCGGTGATGATGGATTGATGACGAAGAGACGAATGAGGGTTAATCTCACCAATGAGATCTAAGCCCCACTGAGAAAAAGGCTAGAAATCCTGAGTGACTTGTAAAGTGTGACTAGGAATATGAAGCAAGTTAGAGTGTTGCTGACACTTGATGCAACATCGAACATAGTCACTACAGTCTTGATGAAGGGTGGGCCAATAATAGCCTAGACGAAGGATGCGCTTGGCAACCGAATTCCCACTGAAATGTTTGCCACAAATCCCATCATGGACTTGCTTAATGGCTTGAGATGCTTCAGTGGAGGTGAGACAGTGAAGAAGGAGGCTGTCGAAGCCTCGCTTATAAAGAAGACCCCCTAGCATGGTATAGCAAGCAGTACACTTGATAAAAGCTCGCCGCACATTGCTAAAGAGGTTAGGAGGAATGACAGACAAAGATAAGAAGTCCACAAGTTGTTCATACCAATCATCTTGTGGGCTAGAGTCTATAGTGTTGACATGATTAATGTTAGGAGAGATATAGGAAGGGAACGGCACACGATGCACCGTGACAAAAAGTCTAGATGCAAATGAGGAAGATGGGATATGAGAAGCGAGAGAAGCCATGGTGTCAGCAAACTTATTCATGGATCAAGGAACAGTCTGCAAGAGGTAATGGTTGAAAGATGCAAGGAGGATGTCAGCACGGTTTTTATACCTTTGCAAAATTTCATTTTTATAGAGGTATGAATCGTTGACCTGATTGACGATGAGCTGCGAGTCACCGAAGATGTTGATGGACTTGATGCTGAGAGAGAGGGCAGTCTAAAGTCCCAAAATTAAGGCCTCCTATTCAGCCATATTATTGGTATAATTAAAGTCAAGCTTGAAAGACAGAGGCATGGGCTCACCATCGAGTGGGATGAGAATGACTCCCGCACCCCCACCAAGTTGACATTTGGAGCCATCAAAAAACATGGTCATTTGGTAGACAGTGTCATCGATGGAAAGCACGGCGATAGACTCGTCAGGGAACTCACATTGTGAAGGTTGATTGTTGGGAAGAGGGGCATCTGCCAGTTTATCAGTGATGGTTTGCCCCTTGATAGATTTTTGCTGGATGAATTTGAGGTCAAACTCAGCAAGCAGCATGAGCCATCGAGCCATACATTGATGTTGATATGGCTTGGAATGCATAAACTTAAGAGGGTCAGTATGAGTGATGACAAAGGTTTTATGATTAAGAAGATAGTGGTGGAGCTTGGTAGTAGCAAAGACTAACGCCAAACAGAGTTTCTCGGTATGAGTATACCGAGTTTCATAGTCGACTAGTGTTCAGCTGATATAGTAGACCGCTTGCTCACGGTGATGCTTGTCTCGGTGCGTGATCATGGCACCTAACGAATGGTTAGTGACAGAGATATAAAGGTAGAAGGGTTGATCGTCTTTAGGTGGAATGAGGACTGGTGGAGAGACCAGATAGCGTTTAAGGGCTTCAAAAGCCTCTTGACAGTCCTTATCCCATGTAAAGGAGACGTCCTTCTTAAGGAGATGATGAAAAGGTTGGCAGCGGTTAGAAAGCTGTGAGATGAAATAGTGAATGGACTGGAGCTTCCCTTGTAGACTGTGAAGCTACTTGAGATTGGTCGAGGGTGGCATTTCGAGGATAGCACGAATCTTGGCGGGATCTATCTCGATGCCACAGAAAGAAACGATAAAGCCTAGAAGCTTGTCGGAGAGGACCCCAAAGACACATTTCTTGGGGTTAAGGCAGACATTGTATTGAAGAAGGCGAGAGAAGATGATTTTGAGAATGGGCAAATGGTCACGGTGAAGCTTGGACTTGCCGAGCAGGTCATCCACATAGTCCTCCATGATTTTATAGAGGAGATCATGGAAAATGTAAGTCATGGCATGCTGATAAGTGGTGCATGCATTCTTCAAGCCGAAAGGCATGACTCGATAGCAGAAAGTCCCCCATGGGGTAATGAAAGTGGTCTTGTGTTGATCTTCTGGAGCAATTAGGATTTGATTGTATCCTAAAAACCCATCCATGAGAGATAGCATCTCATGGCCGGCCATGAGATCAACAAGCTAGTCAATGTTAGGAAGAGGAAAGTCATCTTTGGGATAGGCTAAGTTAAGGTCGTGATAGTCTATGCAGATTCGGATCCCCCCAGTCACCTTGGTGACTGGGACGATGTTAGAGACCCACTATGGATAATCGATGGGCTGGATGAAGGAGACAGAAAGGAGGTGTTGAAGCTCCTCTTTGACAAGGAGGGAAACACGAGGATGCATCTTTTGAATCTTTTGCCTAACAGGCTTAGCCTCTGGTTTAGTGATAATGTTATGGGTAGCGATGGTGGGGTCGATGCCAAGCATGTCACGGTAGGTCCAGGCAAAGGCCTTGTTATGGTCTGAGAGAAACTGGGTATAGTCAAGCTGCTCCTGAGCGTCTAAAGATTGACCAATCTTTAAGACGTGAGGAACATCAGAAGAAGGGAGGTTTATGTCAATGGTTGATTCATTTAACATAACCTGGGTCTTAGAAGGGAGAGAACACTGGATGAAAGAGTCATCGGCGCCCATGTAGGAAAGAATGGCGTCATTGTCAACATAGTGGACAGTGTGAATGGTCATCGACTCAGCTTCTATCATGCTAGGAAAAATGAGAGGGAGAGACCTGGACACCCCATTGAGCTGATAAGTCAAGGGTTCCAGGTGGATGGTGTTTATGGAAAAAAAACTAGGAGGGATGGAAACCACTAACTCTGTAGGTGAAGGAGGAGGGATGGGTGAGCGTGGAGGAGATTGGTTAATGGTTGGCTCGGGGCAAAGGTCTGTAGGGGTCTGAGTGGGGTCGTGATATCCTAGGCCATATCATTTCTTGGCATCGTCATCATTGAGTGGTTTGATGGGCTAATGGGAGCCTTGCTCATAGCATCTGAAACCAAAACCCTTCCATGCACACCTATAAAGGTAAGTGTGTGCAAAGGCAGGGTTGCCAAGAAATGAGAAGTCTAATGTGAAAGGTTGAGGTGAAGAAAGAGGATTGCCATCAGTAGGAGCTTGATCAAGCCCCCCATAGACAAGCTTGGTTCAGAGGTGAGGAGGACTATAAGGCATGATCATCCCGATCTGATGGTCGTAACTAGGGCTGTGATGAAGGCGTCCATACTCTTGTGGAGTTTGGAACATGTCTAAGGCTAGCAAGAGATACTCCCCTAATGAAAGTCTTTGAAAGATGTCTTTCATGGGGTCTGTGGTCGTCGCTTGAAGGGGAGGTGTGAGGGCGACTGCCTGTTGCAAACTGGTCGAAGCTTTTGTAGATGGAGGTGGTGTCGAGATTGATGGCTTGATAGGAATGAAGACGTCATTTGGATGGTAGGTGGTGTTACAAGCTTTGAAGGGTGAAGGGTCAGCAGGAATGATATGGACTTGTCCATCGTGCTCAAATTTCACACAACAGTGCAGGGTGGAGGGGACACAGGCCATGGCACGGATCCAGGGTCGGCCTAGCAAGATGTTGTATTGAAACTCTCCTTCGATGATATAGAAGAGCTCTAGGACTATACGTGGACCAACGCGGATGTGAAGGATGACTGTGCCAATGGTCGTGGCAGTGGTGTCATTAAAAGAGTGCAAGATTGCATCAGTTTTGGAGACGCAATTCTTGGGAAGAGCCAACTGTTCAAAGGCATGGGTGGAGATAATGTTGATGCTAGCACCTCCATCGATCATAACACATTTAATGTGTGTCCGATCAACATAGGTAGTGATGAAAAGGGCGGCATCCTAATCTTTCGTGTTGGATGTGGGAATTTCAGAATCACTGAATGTGATGGAGGCAATAGGGGTTAAAGAGTGGACAAGGGCAGCAAGTGGCTGGGGATCCTTGGGTTAAACCTCTGCTACTTATACGGCTCTGATGAGGGCTTGACAATGCTGGGGTGAAGTTTGGATGAGGTCATAAAGGGAATCTTCACGGGCATCTGGTGAAGCTGTTTCAACATGGAGTCATGGATTGGTCTGGAAGAAGAAGAAGAAGAGGAGGGTTGAGGTGCACCAAGGATAGAAATCTTAGGCTTGGGCGGTTGAGGTGACTGGACGAAAGGGTAGGTCCAAGGAATGGCGGCTTTTTCTTTTGCCTTGTCCTTTTGTGACCTAGTGGTTATGTGAATGGCATTGATTTCAAAGATAGGGGGTGAAGGAGATGAAGGGGTCATGGTCTGCTGATGAGATGTTGATGGGTTTAAAGAAGTCAAAGGGTTATGAGAAGGAGTTAGGGGTCAGTCGAGAGTGCCCTCAAAGAGAAGAGTGTCTTTTTCCAGATAGCAGTGAATGACGGTCTTGAGGGCACAGCAAGTCTTAGTATCGTGTCCTGGCATACGATGATATAAGCAAATCTTCGTGTCGTCGAACTAGGAGGGCTTAGATCCAAGAGGTTGGAAAGGCCTGATGGGTGGAAGGGTTATGCTAGAAGTTTGCAAAATTTGGTGCAAGATCAAAGAGTATAGCCCACTAAAGGGTCCATGCTCATCGATGTATGCGATACTAGTGACTTTTGCTTGGGCGGAGTCAGAGGAGGCTTCCGTACCACCTTTTGGGTTGATGGTGCGGTGACAGGTAGAGATGGTACTTTCTTCATGAGAGGTACCACCCTTTTTAGAGAGGGTAGGCTAGAGGTAGGCAAAGGAAGCAAAGGAGGCAATTGGTTTTGATTAAAGGTTGGAGTGGGAAAGACTCTGGTCAAGGTCAAAGGATGGGGGCCCAAAATGGAGGGCAATGGTGACGGAGGAGGCATTCACCTCTGTGGTTTGGCAGTCTTCTGTGACCTAGATTGAAGACTACTATTGGTCGAGGTTTGGTCTAGGTCCACCTTCACTTGCGGATGAGTGAGGTTGGAGACAGGGCGAACGCCAAGTGACTTGATAGGTTTAGATGGGGTAGATGCAGGTTTTGGTTTTGATGCGGTTGGTTGAGGTGTAAACGGTCTAGAAGTGGAAGTCTGGTTTTTGTTGAGAGTCTTGGGAGATTTCACCATAGGAGGATTAGCTACATGAGACGAGAGGGCATGAGCATGTTGAAGAGCTGTGAGACACTCCCACAATACCTGATGCTCCACTTTCCTTGAAGGGAGAAGTTTGAGTTTCTCCACTAATCGGGAAAATGGTTGAGAAGATGTTGGATGAGGTTTGGGTTCTTGAGAAGATGTGGACGGTTGTGGGGTTGAAGATGAGACTAGTGTAGCGGTCTCAGACCCAAGGCATGATGGAGTCGTGAGAGGTTCATCTGTGGTTGGAGACAAAGGAGAGGCAGGTTCTTCACTTGTTGGAGAAGAAACTGGAGAATGAGGCTCCTCAAGCAGGTAAAGGGCAGGGATGATTGTGCCCTCCACTTGCGGTTGAGGAGTAGGAAGGGTTGGGTCCTCCATGGGCAGCAAGAAGGAGGATGGTGAAACCGGCAGTGCTGGTAAGGTCGAGGCATCCTCCAAGATGAGAGAGGTTGATGGAGAACTAACTGGAGAAAGAGGTTCGTCCATATGTGATGGACTGATAGATGGACTCACCTCTTGAGGTTGTTCAGAAATGAAGGGCAAGACTGTATTGACTGTTCATATATTATGTTCGTGAATGTTGTCATTTAAGGTCTGGACATTATTTTGAGTTGGTGGATGATTGGGGAATGGTTGTTTGAAGATGTCGATGCCCTGATTAGGTGGCACATTGGGATTGTTGAGGATGAGGTCACCCTTTTCCAGCATGTCTTGGATGATGTTTTTAAGGGTCTTACAGTTGCCTGTGTCATGGCCCTTAACATGGTGGTAGCTGTAGAAGTCATTTTCCCTATACCACGCAAAGATGGCACGTGAGGGATCAAATTGTGGAGGTGGTCAGATCTGGGGGAGATTGAGGACCCCCTATTTGACGAGTTTTTCTAGCACAGATGCGTATGATTCTTCGAGTGGAGTATATTGTCATTGTATGTATCTCTGCTGGAATTAGCAGGTGGCACTCTGAGACGTGGATGGCTCAGGCTGGTTGGTTGAAGGTGAAGAGGAGGAAGATCTAATGACCACAACGTTTGTTAAAGCTTTAGATTTAAGATTGGATGAGGAAGGCTTAGAAGAGGGGTCATTTGTCTTGGAGTTGGGATTCTTACTCTGCAACTTGACTTTATTCTCCTTGACGGCACATAACTCAAGTTTACAGGCCATCGTGAAGGCTTCGTCAAAGGTGCGGAAGGTCTGAACCCTTAAGGTGGAAGAAATATGTCTGGCGCAAGCTTGGGAGAAAAGTTCAATAAGTTTAGGTTTGGGTAAAGAAAAGGAGAATTGATTGATAAGGCCCCTCCATCGAGCAACGAAGTCAGCTATGGATTCGTCCTTGAATTGGCAGATAGAATAGAGCTCTATGATTGAGACCTTCTTGGTGATGTTGATAGAGAAATGATCAAGGAAGAGCTGAGCCAGCTGAGTGAACGTGAAGAGGGAATGGCTGGCAAGGGAGCTGTACTAGTCAAGCGCAGCACCTGAGAGAGACATAGGAAACATGTGTAAAAGCAATGCATCGTCGTGGGTGATAAGGTAACAGGCATGTCTGAATGCCCGTAAGTGCTGTTGTGGGTCTTCCTTGCTTTGAAAATGAGAAAACTTAGGAAGTTCCCACTGGCTGGGATATGGCCTAATTGGGACAGAAGGATGAATGGGCTCATTGCAAATTTGTTCATATGAAAGAGTATTGTGTGAGCTAGAAACAGAGGTCTCTATGCTAGACATCTTATCCATCAGCATTTTGATGATATCTACTAACGGATTGGTGGGTGGAGTGCCCCCTAGATTGTAAGGCGCTTGAATGAGGCTAAAAGAGGCATACGATGTAGTCAGTTGTACCAGTAAGGGTGCAACGTACGGATGACTAGTCATAGGGATAGAAGAGGAGACTAAAGATGGTTGGGTAGAAGGCATGGCTAGGCTCGATGTTGCCATGAGAGGTTGGTTAGTGGTAACATGGGCCAATGGATAGGTAGCCACCTTGGTGTTGATAGGGGCCAGGGTAGGCGGAATAGAGATGACCAGATTCTGAAAGGGGGTAGAGAGTGGTTGAGTGGGCTGAGGTTGATAAGGGGCCGAAATCCCAGTGGAAGTGGGCCCAAAGATGGAGGGAGAGGCCACACTTGGATGGTTGGTCAAACGCTGGTCATTGGTCGAGGCAATAGCCTGGGTGTCTAAAGGTTAAACTACGAATGCTGTTGATATGGCCGCAGTCTTGAGAAGAGAGATCGGCATTCCATAGATTGGATTGCCCAAGGAGTCTCGCATTCGGCTATTCGCGAGATAGTGTTGCAAGGCTTTGACGTTGAGGTCTAAGAATCATGCAAAATCTTGGTCCCCTTCTAGGACAATAGGCGTCTGGGTTGGGGATGGTCTAGTATTTCTTTCAGTCTCTGAGTGGAACTCCATTATAGGACTGGTTATGGATGGGGTAGACGGAAGCGGGCGATGCCTCACATGATTGACTAGAGCCTTGGCTTGACTACGAGTCGGAACCATTCAAGGCAAGAAAGAACATCCTCACAAGCTCAAACAAGCAGATAAGAACAAAAAAGATGAAGAACACAAGCAGATCCTAAAACCCTAAGAGTAAATTATTAGGATTATAGCGGCTTATGCCTTAGAATGTGTGTAGAGGAAGATTGGCTTTTGAGTTGGGTCCTAGAAGAAGTAGTCTATGGATGGTTTTGGGTTAGTTATGGTGCTCAAGAAGTTTGTGTTAGGTTTTGTACATGGCTGGTGCTAAGGAGCAAGCTCTCCTCACTTCACGAGTCTAGTGATAAGCTGGGCCCGCTTAGCCAAAATATACTTCCCCTAGAGATTAGACTCTACCAGAGAATAGAGTGGGCTTTCCCCTTGCTGATGAAATCCAAGTAAGATCGCCGAGACGGGTAAGGTATCCGCTGGGGGATGAAATCCCAGTTGGGCCTTGTCTCAGTTAAGTTAAGATGTTTATTTTGTGTAAGTGGTTTGGTCGTGTAACATAAAGTGGACTAGATTAATTCAATATGCGGTTGTTAATTACTAAGTGTGGTCTAAGAAATGCAAGCAAGCAGAAATGAAATGCAATGTGTTTTAAGCCCAAGTCAAAATGTTTGTTCATATGAAGAGGAATGGAGAAAGAGTCGAAGAATATGAGTTTTGGCTAGTCTAGAAGTGCAAGAAAGAAAAGAAAAGTTATTTTTATTCCTACTTATGATGTCGTTTAGAAGAGACGAAAGAGGCGAAAAGGAAGGAACCTAATGCACCTAGATGAACGAAAGAAAGAAAGAACCCAAGGAAGGCCCTAGGGTCCCATCGGGCGTGCCAGAATGTTTCTACACTAATTTGCTTTCACATTCAAAAGATAAAAATGAGAAACTAAGAAATGGTCTAGGGTTAGAAGATACCCGGATGTAGTCGTGCGCACCGAAATCAGACGTTGGAAGGTACTCCTCTTTGGCTGTGGAGGAATGACACCTGCGAAGAAAAAGAGACTAAACACAAAAAATGTTAGACAAGGATAAGGTGGGCTATCAAGCAAAGCTTGATCCCTGAAGTACGAAGACTTCCTTAAGGGATATCAACCCACTAATAGAAAGTAGAATATTGGACGGAAGTAGAAATAATGAAAGATATAATGAAATAAATAAAAGACAAAAAAGCAGAATGCGTACCTGATATGTAGCAAACTACTCTGCACAGTCACCGGTGTCGGTCTCTGTGCCGGTGTCGGTCAGGGAAGGGAGCCGACGTCGATTAAAGTGCCGGCATTGGTCAGGGCAATAACTTTTAGACAAAGTTTGGTCAGGTCTGGACAGGGTTTTAGGATTGCAGAAGGATCTGAAGTTTTTGTCTGAGGGTTAAGGAGCCGGGTTGGGAGTTAGAGGAATTTATTAGGGGTTTGTGCAGGGATCTGGGCAGAGTTATAGACTATATTTTCTACAGAGGGTGGATAGAGGTGATACGAGTGGAAGTAAGGTCAGGGTATAGTCTGAATCTAAATCGGGGGGTGATATTAAATAAAAATAATAACCAAAAAATTAAATAAAAACACAGAACAAATACTTACCTGTTACGTGCTAAAGATAAAGTTAGAGACATGATTGATGATGCCGGTGTGTTGCAAAAGTTTGATGTAGCAGACCTCCAGCAAGATGACTGAAGTAGAATACCTATACCAGAGAGAGAGACACGAGAGATTGGATTGTAGATTGATAGGATGCAAGAGTTGGTTGATTGCTTGAAATGAAGAGGTTGCCGATTGATCCGAAGGAAGGTCTGATAACCGATTGAGAAATGGATTGGCAACCGAATGATGAATAACGGATAATGGATAACGGATAACAGATCCTGCATTTAGGTCGAGAATGTAGTATTAAGGATAACCGATGCCAACAGTACCACTGACATCAGCTGAGAAGTGACCGACGTCGGTGACGTTGGCTGGGTAGTGACCATCGTCGACAGATGCAAAATGGGGACAGAGGCTAGCTTTAGCTTTCTGCTCAATTTTACATGCTGCCAAGGTCAAGGCTCATGGGAAAATGGTCGACAGGGGTTAAATAGGCATGGAAGAATAAAATGGGGGTTAAGGGGAGAACGGCAAGGGTTAGACACAATTTTGGTGTCTATAGAAGGATGCAAGTTTTAAGGGCAATTTGAAGAAGCTAATCAGGCAGCCCAATGCTTTCAAGTTTTCAAATTCTTTTCATGGCCATTGTTTTGTTTGTCATCATGTTGGACATAGGGTAAGAGACTGTTTAAGGAGAAGCAATCTATCAAAGATGAAAAAGGTATGAGAAATGTTTCTTGATTTTGGTGTCATAAGGTTGGCCATATTGGTAAATTATGTCCAAGTGGAGTAAAGAGATCATGAAGGTATGTCAAATGCTATCGAGCCCCTATAAGATATGAGAAGGGCCAAACTCAGGTTTGGAGACCTAAAATAGTAAAGGTTGATCAAATTGAGTCTAAGAGTGAGAATGGATTACTTTCTATATTAGAAAAAAAATCATATAGGAAGGACTATGTGAAACTCTTATTATCATGAGTTGTAGAAAAGATAGTGAATACTAGTCCTAAGCAGCCTACAAATCAAAGAGAATCTCTTGTTACAATTGAGCATGAGCCTTGTCAAGATTCCCTATATTAGTTTCTAATGATAGTGCATTAGAAGGTAAGACAATTACAAGAGTTGAGAAAATAAACAACATCATGGATTTTGAGGTTAGTGATTCAAAGAAGTTAGACATGCCTAAATGGATTCTAAGAGAAAGAAATTAGTCTCATGGATGCAAGAGGATCAAGGAAGTAACAGGGGAGTTGTGGGCATCTCTCAGGATCACTTTGTTCTAGGACCCTTTGTGTGGGGTGTCTCTTCTAAGCTTCAAGGAGACACTATAGAAAAATAATCATGGTGGATGTGTGTTGGGTCTTGGCTATGTTGCATGACAAGAAATTCATGAAGCAAGGAATCATCAAGGTCAGGTCCAAGGATCAAGTGACAAGGTATGAATGGGTTTAGGTAAGATCAAGAGCTGATGGATATCTATGGAGTCATGTGTCAAGCTAATGAGAAACAGGTCAAGTTGAAAATAAAATGCCTAAGGTCAGATTGAGCAGGTGAGTTTATTTCAAATGAATTCATTGAGTTTTGTGAAGATCATGGAATTAAGAAACAATACTCAATTGCAAGGAATCCACAATAAAATGGAGTGGTGGAAAGGAAAAATTGAATCATTCACGAGATGGATGGAACTATTTTGAATGAATCTAAGCTATCAGATAGATTCTAGAGAGAAGCATTAGTTAAAGGGGAGCTAAAAAAAATTTAGTTCCTTGAATGACCCTTTTCCATTGATGTCAAAGGGGGAGAATGGTAGTACATGGAGTTATAATAAGGGGGAGTTGTAGAAAAGAAGATGGGGAATTGAAAAAAAGATCTTTTTAGAAGGTTGCCATCAATAACAAAGGGTAGAGATGTCAAAGGAAGTGAACATAATTGTTGCCAAAAGTGAATGAAATAGAATATCTCTTAAGAAAAGAAGTATGAAGAGTAGATTTTTTTTAATGAAGAATATTATTTGAGAATTATGAAAAAGAGGAGAACAAAAAGTATATAATAAAATGAATAAGAGAGAGTGTAAGAGAAGCAAAGTCATCATTTGATTGAAGAAGCAATCACAAACAATGGAATCAATTTGGATTGGGGTCGATGCCTCATAGTCTATGAGTTGGTGCTCTTATGGGTTGGTACTCATGAATTGGCCAAGTTGGTGCTTGGCAAAGGGGATCAGTGTCTCCAGTGGATGGGTGATCACAAATTGATTTAGTTAGTGCTTGGTTTGGGGATTGGTGTCTCCAGTAGGTTGGTGCTTGCAAACATTGTAAAAGAGTTATATATATATATATATATATATAAGGAATATTTCTCCATGGTTTTCTCCTGAAAGGGTTTTCACGTAAATCATGTGCTCTTGTGTTATTAATTACTAGATCTTTAATGTTTATGGTTGTTGTGGTTGATTAAATGTAAAAATATTAAAGGATTATCTTATACTCATTCATCCCCCCTCTTAGTATAATCTTGTGCTTAACAAACCAAGGACAAGTGTAACCTAATTTTAATAGATAGATCAATTATAATCCAAATGCTACAAGTAATTCTACACCTTGGTCCTTGTTCAAAAAAATCTTACTCAAGAAGCTAAGGGTACTATTCCATAGAATTAGTCTTTTGGACAATACATTATCCAAAACACTAATTTTACTCAATCTTTCAATGACCAATGATATCAAACTACCAATTATGGGTAGAATCAATCTCTTATGGCTTAGAAAAAAAAGGTGACCATGATGATAAAACCAAAAGAGCCCTAACAAAGTCAAGGGCCTGATCAAGGACCAAACCAGTTGGGTGATACAATGGTTAATTATGACCAATAAGAGTGTTATGCAATCAATCAATAGGCTAATTCTAGCCAGGCATACATCCTAGTAGTAGTAAATACAAGGTTCAAAAGAAGGAACATGGACGGTAACTAGGAAGCATTCAAGGAACCTCTTACCATTACTCCTTCAATATCAAAGCCAAATGGACTTACAATTATTCCAAAGGTTATAATTTCTCTAAGGAATCAAAATTAAGGGAATGCCTTTTTCCCCAAATCTCATAAATTCAAAGTAGAGTTATGGCTCCCAAGGCACAACCAAAGGTTGGTAGTTTACCCATCAACATTATGGAACACATTAAAAAAAACAATATGAGTGTGACAATGTTGGATATGCTCTCCATGCCTGATCAGATGGGCATACTTTAGGAAGGATTATCAATGATCAAGATTCTTGAGAAAGAACCAAGAAAAGAGAATGTAGTTCTCACCAATGTAACCAAAGGACTAAATGAAGGGTAACTAGGTAAAGTTGTCAAACCTCCTACCCTCTACATTTCAATAATTATTGGTAACTCTTTAGTGCACAATTTCTTGGTAGATAGTAGGGCTAGTACCTCAGTAATGAAAAAGTTTATAGCAAAACAACTTGGTCTAAAGTTTGAGCCCCAATCTAAAGGAGTGTTAAGTTGGATGGATCTTCCACCAAGCCATCTTTGGTTTTTACACATTCAATTTCCTTATTTTTTGCACTTTATGAGCTTCAAACCTCTTTTTTAGACTTGGTATCCTTCTAACTCTATTAGGATAGAATCTTATAATGTGTCCCACATTATGACAAATGTAGCAAACAACCTCATTCATACCTCTTGACTGATGATTCCTTTCATAATCCCATTCATATTCATTTTTAAAGGGTATTCTATAATCTATTTCTCTATGACCAAACTAATTACATGAAAAATAGTAACCATTAAATGAATTATCATACCTCATAGCATTAGGTTTTCTGATTGGTCTCTTCATGTTGACATTTTTGTCTTTTTTAGCCTTCTCCTTTACCTTAGCTGCTTCCTTTTGCTCTTCTTTGAAACCAAGAACTATCTTATCACTTGTATACTTCTGAAAAGTCAAGATGTTATCTAGAGCATCAGTACTCTTTTCAAACTTCATAAAGGTATTTAACTTACTAGTTGCTTGAACCGATGTAGCTTTCAAGTATTATATTTTAGTTTTATACCTGGTGCATTCTTCTTCTTTGGCCTTTAGGCTTGCAGTGACTATCTCAATCTATATTTCAACCTAATTTATGATCTCATCATGTTCCTTGGATGCATTACTTAGTATCTCTTCAAACAAACCAATCTACTCTACATATTCCTTAACTAATGATCTTAGTTTCTGATTCTTCTTTCTTTGGAACTTCAAATCCTCTAGAGCACTCACAAATTTTACCTCAATATTTACTTTAGCCTTTTATTCATCTAATTCTTCATCATTCATAAGGTATTTTCCTTTTGAGCAACCCTCATTTTCTATTTCTATATCCATGAATAAGGTTTCATTATTTCCATGTTCATTATTATCATCATCACTATCAGATGTACTTGTGTCACTTACATCAAATGAGCTATTATCTTATTTGGTATAGAAACTTTTTTTGTTCTTAAATGACCCTTTCTTGCCTTCATACTTATTAAAATATTTCTTTATTTTTTTATGATTATAGACCTTCTTATCATCACCATGATGTTTAGCATGTTCTTCATCATGGTCAGTCTTATCCTTTTGAGGACATTGAAATATAAAGTGACTAATATTCACAGTTGAAACATTTGAAATGAAACTTACCCTTGTACTTAACAGATCTAAACCTCAATTTTTTAACAAACATGGATATCAATTCATCATCATTACTATCTAAACATAATTCATCCTTGACCTTCTTTATTTTTGACTTATTCTCAGCTTTGAATGATGCCTCCTTTTTGGGAGGTATTCCTTCATTTTTTCTCATCTCATAAGCAATCAATATGCCATGAAACCCATCAATCTAAATTGTGTCTAGATCTTGCATTTCTTCTACTATAGACACCTTTGAATCAAATTTAGTAGTTAAGGATCTCAATACATTTTTCACAACTATATAATCTTTCAATTTTTCTCTAAGACCTTTGATGACATTGACAATTTCATCAACCCTTAACATGTAGGATGTAATGCTCTCACCTTCCTTCATACTCAAATTTTCAAACTACCTTCTATGAGTATATAATTTATCCACCATCACCTTGGTGTCTCCTTCATAAATATTCTTAAACTTGTCCCATATAACCTTGGATAACTCATAGTGCATCACCTTCATAGACTCTACCTCTGATAAGCCACATATAATGACATTCATTACCTTAAAATTTCTCTCACTTTCTTTCTTGCATGTTGTATTAGTTGGTGCTATAAGAGGTGGAGTGTATCTATATACAACTAAATACCATATTTCATAGATCATTGAAATTATATATGCCCTCATATGTATGCTCAAAAATTCATAGATAGTCCTATTGAATAATGAAGCCTTACTGGTAGAGAAACCTCCTTAAACTTGACTACTAGTCATCCTTGCTTCTAGGATATCCTTTAGGTTGTTAGGCCTAATTCAAAGGACCTGATCTAATACCAATTATTGGAAACATAATGAAAAATATGGGTGGAGTGAATCACTATTCAAAAACCTTTCAGTAAATTTCCTTTAAGAAATCATGAACCATTCAAGTAAACATATAAATCTAGCAAACATATACACTTATCCACATAAGCATGAAACACAAGAATACATCATATATGTAGGAAAACCTCAAGGGGAATAAGACCCAATGATATTTATATATTGAATACATTTATATAAGAAAAAAAACCAAATTTGTTAGATCACTAACTCCACATGGAGCACTGACCCCAACTAGTCAAGCGCCCACTTGACTAGGCTTTAACAAGCATCCACTTGCAAGGAGGCACCAACCCCCTAGATGACTCATACCAACTCAAAAATATAATTTATTTGATCACCTTCATAACACCTTGTTTCTCACATAACACATGATAATCACCTTATTTATCTCTTCACACTCTTATCCCTCTCAAGCTACCTTATAGGCCTCTTCACTCAACTAGGTCTGTTCAAGATTGATTATGTTATATTACTTTGATATTCATATTCAAACACATTGTCAAATATCCATTATAAATCCTTTATACTCCAATTATGTTCTAAAATACATCCTTTTTATCAACAATGTGGTTTATCATTCATGTACTCTCTACTTACCTCAATAGGCCTTAAATTGCCTTGTATATATACCATTCCTTGTTCATATACTACTTTGTCAACTGTAAACCTTTAAAATATTAGGTAGGAAAAATAATAGGTATTAATACATATTTTTTATATGATTAAAATTATATTTGATTCCATTTAGGTCTAACATAACTCAATTAGGCTTCATTTCACTTTTAGGTCTCATGGAGACTTATTAGGCCTTCTTAGACACATGTTACACTTTGTCTTCCTTGGAACACTTTAAAACTCAAAAAATGATATTAAAATATAATATAACAATAAAATACACCCAAAATAATGTATTATAGGCTCAAAAATACATTTTACAAAAAATCACTACTTGAAACCCATCATTAGTACTCAATCCTATTAGGCCCATGTTCACCAAAAATCTGCCTTTCAATGCTAAAGCTCAAACTCGCTTAAGACATTAAAATTATCAAAAATGTGAATATATAGAGTCTATATGACCTAAATTTAATCACCATATTCTTTAAAAAATTCAAATCAAGGAAAAAGGCTTAAACTTAACTCTTTAGTAAGCTTACTCAGAACTGTTAGGACTGTCAAAAGCCAGTCACAAAGCTACTTGACATCCAAAACCTGAAAATACACTTTTATTTATTATAAATACATTAAAAATATTACATAACATATTAAAAATAACATCAATCACAAAAATGATAATCTATAATATCAAACAATGGTCTTATAAACCAATCTCCTAACATTATCTCACACGGTCTTGCTTAAACTAGACAAGACATTTGGCTTCAACTTTTCAACCTATGACACTAACTTAAAATATTTTTAAAAGTATTTAAATGACTTTAATTTTAAAAAAAAACATCACCATATGCATTATACACTTCAAATATTGGCATAGAGCCTCAAACTCATCACTACAACTTGCTCACTTGAAACAACCAGTTTTATTCAAAGACCAATCATGGTGACTTTTGAATCCAACACTATGTAGAAAAATTAAAAGAATCACGATAAATTAAAAATATTATATGAAATCTTCATACCATATTAAAACATAAAAATCATATGGTCTAATGGAAACTATTAGTCGTATAGACCTATTTGTTAACCTCACTACACATAGACCTCACTAAGTCAGACAAGCCATTTTATCTTCATCATTTCCACCAGTATAACTAACTTGAAATACTTATACCAAGATTTAATATGAAATAATAGGCCTAAAAAAATTATCGATGCACTTGGTTTCATCACTCTACCATTATAACACATTCATATTCATCTTCTCACTGTCCCCTGGGTTTTTCACTGTTTGCACCAATTGGCCTATTAGTGACTTGCTAACTTGGATGACTATTTTAAAAAACTTGAGGTATAGAGCCTATACATAAACCTTTCATGGAAATGAAACATTATTATCTACCATCTTCCTCTATCCATTTTATTACTATGTCCAATATAACTTTTGATAGCTACAATAACTTCTTTAGGAATAAACCTGTAACTCAACATTTTATCTCTCCCCTTTCTAACCAATACCACATGGAGGTACCTGGGAGACTCCAATATAAGATCCAATATCTTACCTAAGAATACAAATCCATTATGTGCACTTTTTATCAACATCTTCAACATTGGGTCCTTATTAGGATTCTAAGAGGGTTTAAACGTATTTCTATTCTTAACAATCATTCATAAAGAATAGCCCCTCAATCAAAACAATAATGCCTATAATTTTGGAATAGGACCCTTCCCCATATATGATGAATATATTAATTTCCCTTGTAATGTTTTGATGAGCTAATGAGCATAATAAAATCCTTCTTGGGTTGATAACCCTTCATTTTGAGCCCTCAAGAGACCTACAAACAACTTTTCATACCTTTTCCTTCATATAATGACCTCAAAATCCATGAACATACTTAAAAAAACATACCTAACCTATGAAAATTCTAACATACACTTAAACACTCTAAAATCTGATCATGACCCCTCATCAGGCCACATTCTCTCTCTTTGCTCTCTAAACGTTGAGCTCTAAACCATATTAAGTTTTAAAATTGACCTTCATGCTTATTTTCATAAACTCTCCAACTCACTCACATACTCAAGAAACCTCTCTTATTCTTAATCACTTCTATACATTCTTCGCATGCCTTGATAATAGATCGTGATACCTCATTAGGCTAAACAGGGTCTATAAGTGGTTTATGTGCAGACTTGGTTTGAAGGTCCTACCCCTTTAGGCTCACCTTGAGACTCACATGAGTGATCTACTGCCTCACATACATGCTTAAGAAACCTCATATAACCAATCATGCCTGTGTGAACTCATCTTACCACATCACCATACTCATACCTTGTCATAAGGACTTTACATGTCATGACTAGTGTCATGATTAATCTTCTTAAACACTTGAAACTCAAGAACTAGTGCTCAAACATGCTTGCCTAAATGATATTCAACAAGAACACTCTTCAGACAACACTCACACACCATTGAAATAATATTAATGACATCAATGATAATCTCAGTGACATCAATGACAACTAAAAACTCACCTTATCACATACCTCAATGATCACTCATAATACACCTTAACAAGATGCACCCTTTTGATATCGATGATAATAACATGCCAAAATTAATTTACATTCTAGATCTTCAATAAATGGATCTCATAAAATGGCTATTCATTCTATCATTCACTCCTTATTGTCCATATTAATTGTAATCGTAACCTCTATTTTGAACAGGAATAGGAGTCTTTTGATTCTAATTGTTACCATAACCACTTGGGTTTTGTTGAGAAAACCCCTAAGACATATATTATTGTTGATACCCATTATAATCTGGTTAACCCCATTATTTTTGAGGTACTCTGTATCATTATTTTCCATAACTAGGATTGAAGCTATTTATAACCTAATTAATCATTTATTGAGCAACCTAAATTTGTTCTTCGATGCCATTCATATACATTGTCCTTCCAATGGATGCATCCCCTAGAGGAAGCCATAATGAAATCACCTATATACGATCTCTAGATACATATTTCAAATTCCTTATAGTTTTTCCACCCTTACCAATGACCACACTAACCTTGGCCACTGGCACTTAAATTTTTCTTGACTAAAAACCATGTAGGTGTGCTACTCCTCCTCCTCTTGATTGTGTCTATGGTGATAAATAAATATGAGCAATAGACTAGTTGATAGGGTTTTATATGGGAATGGATTTACTAAGATTCTAACCATTGATGATAGTTTCCTCATTAACCTTAGTGTGATTTCTCATGAGGAGGAGGTTGACCATCTCTTGAGCCTTCTCTATAGCCATCTATGTCTCATTTCCCAGAATTTACCCACTATTGTAAATTTTAGGTGTGTTACCCAGAGTCCTACACGGATTTTCAATGCTAACAGACCTCAATCAAAGATGTGTCCATATGGTTAGATTATATCTACGACGATTTGACTGCAGTGTGGAAATAAACCAAAACAATGCCTAGCATATTCTTCTCTTCTAAGTTTCCACTGTATCCCCTGAAGGCTCATACGCATTCTAATATTCAACAAATTTTTTTAACCTTGTGCAATTTACATGTCTATAGGTTGGGGGAATCCAACTACAGATATCAATTTTAAAGTTTGTATTTTGCATTTTAGCTTTCTACTTATGCCTTAGATTTTCACTATCTTTTATTTTATTGACTTATGGGTTTTAGATTTTGATATGTAAAATGTAATTTGTAATTTAAAACATGTATTTTGAATTTTCTTCTCCATCAAATATTTCCATCAACTTTCCCTTTGAGACTTTCCATATAGTCAACACCTTTGTTGTGGGTTTTAGAGATTGGTTTTCATCTTTAAATTTGTAATTTGCATTATGACTTTGGTTCTCCCACTTGAAAACTCCACTGACCTCCATGTGCACATAGGACAAAAGACACTAACATAGGATTTCAAATCATTTCTATGGGGTTTCTCCTTTTTTGGCATGTATATGGTAGGTGGTTAGGATTTAAGCACATTTTATAATTTACCCCTAGAAAATAAGACCATATGCTAAACCCTTGGACCATAGAGTTAGAATTTCAATAATTCTTAAAAAATACCCACAAAAACTAAATAGAATGAGGGTAGACCAACAAAAATAGATCATGATTGTTTGATAATGAACACAAAAGTAAAAACTATAAAGGAGTTATACAAACAAGGCCCAATGTGGAGGCACAACAAAAAAACAAAACTATACATTGTACATTACTTTACACAAACATGGGCTTAGTCAAGGAAGTATTTTAGATGCCTATCATTAACTAGATGTTCTAGTATCTCACTATCCAGGTCTCTTAATAATAAGGTATGTTCCCCAATTATGTAATCAATAGAATAATGGTCCATCCACAAGGCATCAAATTTCATGTGCTTATTTGTATCCTCGTGTCTGTTATCCCACAATAAAACTAGAACTCATACTTGAAAATATCTTGGATCAACCTTTCTCTCAAATATTATTTGTATCATTTCCTTGAACTTGAGGTGTCACTCATGAACTTGTCTTATAGTTTCAACCAAATCAATAATATGGTTCATTTTTCTCTCATAATGGTTAACTTTATCATCATTATCTAGTTGTTGCATGAACTAATAGGTTGGCAACTATAGATTCATGGGTGAAATAGATTGAGATCCATAAACAAACTCAAAATATATTTTACATGTATCTCTCTTAGGCATAATTTTATCATCACATAAGGCAAATTTTAGCTATTCACCCCACTTCTTATTAGCTTCAAAAGTTTGTCTAAAGATTTTAAGCAAGTTCTTATTATTAGATTATGCTTTCTCATTCCCCTAAGGTTTGTAAATGAAAGCGTGATTTAATTTTATCCTTAATATTTACACAATCCCACTAATTTTTTATCTTTTAATCTCATGCCATTATCAATAATTACTTTGACAGGCATACCAAATCTATAAATAATCTAATTCAATAGAAAGTCTATGATCACTTGATGTGTGGCCTTCTTTGTAGGGACTACCTCAACCCATTTTGTGAAGTATTCAGCTACAACCAACATCCATATATGTCTAGTGCTTCATGTATCAATGATTTCCCCAATGAAATTCCCCATTGTCAAAATGGACCTTCAATTGTTATAGGTTACAAGAGGAGAGAACCAGAAGCTTTCAACCTTCCAGGAAAGTGTTGACATTTCTCACATGTTCTTAATTTATTTATAATATCATATAAATAAATAAATAGATCTAATAATCTTATGAGCTATGAATTTAGGTGAAAATTTACCACCACATACTCCACTATGAAATTATTCAATTAAATCATCAATTTCTTCTTCTACCAAGCATCTTAAGGGAACCCCATCTAGATTATTCCATGCCAATCCATTTTCAGTCAAGAGATAATTTTGGCATACAAGATTAATATTTATCCTTATATTCTTATCCAATTTAGGGGGCTAATTCAAACTTCACAAGTAATAAACAATGTCCTTATACCACGGTGACATGATAACTTGACTCAAAGAATCATCAATATTGAAGATAACATTGTTTACCTCTATAGCTTGCAAATTGGTCTTAGCCATGAGCTTGGCTAAGCCCATCCATCTCACTATCTTGGTGTTATATATCTCTATTTCATAATCTTTTAACTTTTTGACTCACCTACACCTCTTTGTTGACACTTTAATGAGTCAAGATGTCCTTCACCATTATATGTGGGATGTATGCAACATTCTTTGAACTTAGAATATAAGGATTGAATGTCTTAATATCTTTCAAGAGGGTGAAATATTGATTTTACATGATATTATAGTTTATTTCATATCCATTTATAGATTTACTAAATAAATATATGGGCTATTCATGACCATCATCATTATTTTGAAATAAAATAGTAACTACATTACTATGTGATGCAAAAGAGAATATTTGAAAATCCCTAGTGTAATCAAGACTGGACAAGATAGGGGTAGACATCAAGGCTCCTTTGATGTCATTGAAATCTTGTATGTTCTTCTCCTCCCACTCCATGGTTTGGTCTCTCTTCAACATGGAAGTAATAGGCAGAGTGATCTTTGCAAAGTTAGAAACTAACTTTCTTATAAAGTTGATTTGTCCAAAGAAGGACTGAATTCATTTCTTGGATTATAGAATTGCCACTTTGTCAATGGATTCCAATCTCTCTAAATATATAATTTCACCATCCTTAGACACTATATATCCCAACATCTTGTCCTTTTATACTCCAAAGTGACACTTCTTTGGATTAAGGGAAATACCAAATTTCTTGCCTCTAAGAAACACTTTTTCTAGATGTTCCAAATGCTCTTTTCTATTTTTAGATTATATTGTAATGTTATCCTAATACATAAAAATAAATGTGTTAATTACCCCTACAAAATCAACATCCATATCTCTTTGAAACATTTCAATAATATTGATTAACCCAAAAGGCATCCTCATTAGACATAAGTACCCCAAGGAATTATAAATGCAGTCTTGAGTATCTTTTATTCTTTTACCACAATCTAGTTATACTATAAGAAACCATCTAATTTGGATAACATTTTTTATCTTGTAACACTCTATAACAAGTTATCCATATTACGTAAGGGTTAATTATCCTTTAGAGAATCTTTATTCAACTTTCTAAAATCCACACATAAGCATATGTCGCCATTCTTCTTTCTTATAGGGACTAAGTTTCCCACCCACAATGAATATCTGATGGATTAAATAATCCCACCATCCCTTAATTTATTCAACTAATCCCATATATTGGTGTTTAGGATGGGGGTAATAGGGATTTGATTATACCTCAAAGGTTTGTCATCAGGCTATAATGGGATGATGTGTTGAAACAAATCTTCTCTATATGCTTTCAATTCAAAATAAGACCAGCTAAAGTAATCATGGTAATTATTTAGCAGCTACATTTAGACTTGTTTCTCATCTACACTTAAGTGATTATGCAACCAAACTTTCCTTAGATGTTCATGAGAGCCCAAATTACATACAATTACATCTTTTGAGATAAAGAGATCTCAAGTTTTGATTCAATATGCTACATCAAAATATGCCTCTAAACTCACCAATCCCCTTATGATGGTTTTTATCTTTAGCTAAATGATATCTTTCCCAAAGAAGGTTTATTTCCCATCACATATTTAAACCATTGATTATAAATCTATAATTTTATCTTGAAATTCATTTTCATAATTCAAAAACCTTTTAATTGAATCATCATCATCAAAAATTTCCAATGTTGGATGTTGTCTGGGACTAAAGGTCTAAAAAGCACATCCACTTGATACTGACAGTGAGGCTTCATATTCTCACATTCAAACTAAGTACCCAACCTTGTAATTTTTTCAAGTTCTTCATTGAAACTTTTATCATGATAAAAAAATATTGAAAGTGTCAAAGAATTTTAACAAATTCCATACAACATTTATGTATTGTGGCATAAGATTTGAAGATCTACTTAACCAAAAGCCTAGACTCACCCTTTACAATCAAAATTATAATTCCACGTTCTCAGGAAATCCTCAAACCAAGCCAAAATGTCTCATAATAAGCATTTTTGTTAGTGTCCTCAAAGGACATCTTGAAAGAAAACATGAAATATTTCTTATTAGGGGCATAAAAGACAACCCTAGTTTCAATTCTAAGAGTGGATGAAGATCCATTAAAACACATTTTCTAAACATAATTACCTTCTTTTTCATATCCAACATCAAGAACAATTTGTTATTTGATATAATCAACATTCCCAACATAGTTACCCAACTCCACATCAGTGTACAAAACCTCATTTAGAGAATGTTTTGGATCTTCAATTACATGTAACATTTTAGGCTTTATATGAAGTTTGACCTTCTTACCATCCAAAGGAATGGTGGCATAAACAATGTCCATCTACACACTACCACCCATGCTAGAAACCCATTTTCTTGATAGTAGCATCCCCCACTTAGGAGGGCAATCCATAACTACCATGTCCATATTCAAAAACTCACCTAGATGAACCACCAATTACACTACCACTACTTTAACTTTTACAACAACTGGTACCTCTCTTGAGTCCATGTCATAACACTTGCCAAAGGTAGATGTTATTTTTACTCCAAGAAGGTCACCCAAGGGCATCACATTACAAGAGGATCCATAATCAAACATACAATTGTGAATACTTAAATTGTTAATCAGTAGGTTTATGTAAAAGGGTCAACATCCAACTTATTTTCTTTTAATGTAGTCCCAAAATAAACCTCTGGGGTTAGTACAACAACCTCATATGAATCTTCACTATCATCCAAGAGTGTTGGGAATATATTTATTCATTGGTAGCTCTATTATTATTCAATTATAAATATTCAAATGATCTCCTTATATGTTTAGGTATTCATAAAAAATCAACATGTGGTATAATGATTTTCAATTGACTCAATACTTAAGCCATATCACACATGTTGTATGAAGGAATGGGAGTATTTGGAGGAAGGGTGATGACACCATCAGCAGGAATACATTTATTTAAAGTCATAGGTGGAACCAAATGGGATTAACTAGCATTCCTAAAAACATTTTTCAAGGGTGGGTTTTTTCTTACATCACTCATACCCTTAAGAATACTAGATAACAATGGTTCTCTATTCTTAGTTGTAGCACCTCTCTATTTAATAGTTTAGGAAGCAGGTGCTAGTTTGGGAGAATTAGGGACCTCTTTAGTTTTATTAACTTCCTTATGTTTATCCCTTGCCCTTGGATATGAAAGGGTAGTCTCTTGAGGAGAAATACCTTGTTGCTTAATTTTAAGACTATATTATTTCTCTTGGGCAACTGTTGCATTAATTAATAACTATCTATCCTCAACTGAAGGAATTGCCCCATCATACTTTTTTATCATCATAGATCTTAAAAACTCAAAGTTATGATTAGGTAACTCATATTATTGTGTCATATTTACATCACCAATAATTTTAAGATTTGGGACATATACCTCTTTCAATGTACTCCAAAATTGATCAACAATAGTACAACTCAACAACTCTGTGAAGGTATATACTTTATTTTGGGAGAATTGACAATGAAACATCATAATCTTATCATTTTTAGATGTATAGTTAGGTTCATCTACATCTTCATCAATTCATTCAATAGTATCACAAGGAGTATGGGGGAGGAAGCATTTATCACACCAATAAATGTCAAGATCATAATCTACAACATTAACCTTGGCATTTAATGGATAAGGAACACCATTACCAACTCCTCTATTTTAATTTTTGTCATTTGAGTAGGTCTCTTCCCTCGATAATTATCTCTAATGTGGAAAGAGGATCTCCATTGTGCTTGATTCTAGTTTTGATCTCTATCCTAACTTGAATATTCATAAGGAATCACCTTCTCAGCTCTAGCCAACTTGTATGACATTTCCTTGATAGTCATTGCCAAGGTTTTCATGGTCTCCTCAAGGTTGGCAGTCTTGTTGGAGCAAGTTTTTTCCAGATTGATCAACTTTATATCAGCCCATTTTTTTAAAGGATTCCCCATATCCTTTATATTATTTTCAATTTGAATGGCCATGTTGAATGGCAACATCAAATTTGTGGGAGCCTTGTCCCTCAAGTAGTACACAACCTTCATATCAAATACATCATAGTATTTAATAAAATAAGTAGTACCACTAGGTCTGATATTATTAGGTAACCTCATCATAGCCTTATTAAACCTTGCATTAAAGTCCAAACATTCATTAGGGTTCTTATTTATGTTTTCAAATTTAGACAAAAGAAACCTATGATCAATTTTATCACCATATTGTATTTTGAAAACATTATTCATTTATTCTCATGAATATATATATATATATATATATATATATATATATATATAGGGAATTAAACCACTCAAAATCATCTTCTTATAGCATGTGTATAAAAATATTAATATAGACATCCTCATGCTCAACCTCATAATCTTCAATTATAATGTGAAAATCTCTCAAATGTTGCTCACTAATCGCTGCATTATTCCCTTGAAACTTAGGGAGATGATTCCTTACCTCATTTGGAAATTAATTAAGATACCCCTCCATTTCATCAAAATTAATAGGTATAAATATGGAAATCTTTAATGCAATATGTTCATTTTCATCCTGATATCTATGCTTCATGACTAGTTCTATGGTGGGCTCAAGATCAGATGGTAAAGGGTTGTGAGGGGATAAGTGAGGTGGAGTTGGGAGATCAAATCTAGGAGGAGATTCAATTTGTTGAGAAGGTGTTGGGTAATAAATAGGACCATACGGATCTTAGTTATTAGTTTGAGCTATGACAATCTTAAATCAAAGTAACTTCATCAAAATAAGTTTAGGTGTACCAAAATTTTGATGGTCCAAACACTCTTGTATTGTTGAGCTTTGTTCTTTAATTAGCCTCCAAATTTATCTCCTTTTATGATGAACACTTAAATCATATACAATTTTATTTGATGAGTCACCTCTAAAGGAGGATCTCAATCCTTCTATCTTTTAAAATAATAAAACACTCAAAAAACTTTATGAATTAAAGTGGGCACTGATCTTTCAAGAACCAGATAAAATGTTGGAGTTACCATTAGAAGAAAATTTCTAGATTAGAATAGACCATAAAAATACATTGATACATTTTGAATTCATAATTTATTATAATTATTTATGGGATATAAAAATGAAGAAAATGAAAATCTAGCTTCACATCCAAAATGGAAAATCACTTTAAAACATGAACAAATTAGCTAGTTCTTTGAGAGAACTCGACAGAGGTCAATTGCTCAAATCTTTCAATCTTTGGCAATGGTGCCAATATAGTGTTACACAATTGACAACCCAAATATTAAAATTAAACTCAAATGACCTCACATTTTAAACACATGAGATAATATGAGTCAACATTTTATGAAACTATTTATCATCAATTGATTGATCAAAGTATTTAATCCCTAACAACAACGCTAATATAGTGTTGGTTCATATTTGTACACCTCTAAGATATATCCTTACACACTTGAGAGGATATCAAATGTAGATGATGAAATTGAATTATGGCATTATAGTTAGGGAGAGGTTTAACATATGGATGGACCGAGTGTAGACAATGACTAGAAGACACTGACAGAGGGTATGGTTAGTTCACTACTACTTCTAGTTTTGTATGAACCAAGGTGAGATTACCTAAAGGGTAGCTTTGTCACAAGTATGTATACTACAATTCAATCTCCAAGGGATTATTGACACATATAAATCTTATTAGAGCATAACCAAACCTGTATAGTCCACTTGGGAAGAGTTTTCACATAAACTGGGCAAATGCTTTCAAATTAGACACAAGCTACTAAAGACAGATTAAAGGGTGATTGATATACTCATTTATACAAAAAAAATTTACAAATAGGATCTAAATGGAAAATCACAATGCTATTCTTTAAGGATCAAACATAGACACATTTAAGATTTACAATATTGATGTATCTGTAAGCAAATAACACTTAAAGTATTCAGCAACATGTATTATTTATAGGGGTAGGTCATGTAGGATGAGTTAGGCATATAAAAAACTGTGATGGTTTCCCTTAAAGATAGATAAATCATTCAATATTCATGCTATCATTCATTTCAAGATGTAAAAAGACTTAAAAAAGGTTAAGGAAACTATCAAGAATGGTTTGCATTCATTGATGCCAATCCAATGAAAACATTCAAATGACCCTTGAAACCCCAAAGCATACATTAAATTGAAGATTCAATCACTTTTTCCCACCAATTCCATAAATATAGAGTATCCTTAAAATACTATCAACATAAATTTCATAAATCACATTGTATAAAGGAATTTATAACCTAGATTCATGCCCAAAATGACTACCATTAATAGACATAAAACTAAATACCTAATCAACAATTTATGAGGAATGTCCCATTGCAATTCATTGAAAAGATACAACATAAATCATATATATTTTCCATTAACTTGAAAATAAATCATACACACATCAATGCTCATAAGGTTAACATGGGGAAATGCATAATGTATTTGCTCTAAAATAGGGGAGACATATACATGCTCTCAAAGTTTTCTACTGACTGTACAATTGCAATTACCTTAAAAAGAGAAACAAAACACATAAAAACGATCCCTAAAAATCCAACAAAATTTGTAAAGGGGACAAGCCATCTTTACTTATCCAACTTTCTCACCTAGAATATTCCTTTAAGATGCTTCATTTGGAAGATACCTTTGATCATGCCTGGAAGCTCATGGTTTGCATGGAAATCATTTTGGTAGGTGGTTGTCCATGTCATGATGAATATTAAAAATTAACTTTGATATAATTGGATGAAATATTTTTGCACTTGGGGTTGAGGGATAACGTTCTATTTGAGAGAAAAACAAACTTTGTCTTCATGTTAATGGTTTTGCCCTATTTCTAATTAATCATTTGCACAACTAGAAGTTTGTGGATAGCTACCCTCATCCTTGTGCAAGCCAAATAATTGTTGTAGCTTTGTCATGATAGCATAATAATTATCCAAATATAATGGAGGCATCATGGGATCCATGGTTGTTTGAATAATAATATGTTTTTAATGGCCCATTTTACCTCAAAACCCTCGTAACAATTTTCTCATCCATGGAGCTCTTTTGACAATAGTCAAATATTAGAATATGACAATTAGCATTTATCTTTACCTTTTTTCCATTAAATTTGTTTGTGCCTTTATCCATTCACATTTTCTTTTTTTTATTTTTTATTTTTACCACCAAACTAATAGTGATACATGCATATTTCACTTTGTTTTGCCTTATGTAGGATGTTGGGCCTTAGGTGCAACTTTGCATTTTTTTATTTATGGAAATTGTGTATATTTGCACTTCTTTGTCCTTGGTGGGATTTTAGACATTGGTTTCACTTTTGCAATTTGGAAAGATTCTATAAGTTGTTGAGCATTATAAATTATAATTTGGAATTTACAATTTGATGTTGTAACTCCACTTAGAATCTTTACAGACTTTTGACCTCCATTTGCATAATGCAAAGTTACACATTTAAATTATCATTCATTAGAAAATGGCCACTATAATTTGGTCCAGGGGCCTCTAAATAATATTGATCCTTCCTTTCATTATGAATTATTCTTCTCAATAAAATCCATCTTGGATGTTTTTCCTCTAATTCATAAGATTAGGGTCATGTTCATGCATTAATTTCCAGCCTAGAGCTTTAAGCAACTAATCTCATAATATGTATATTTGTTCTATCATTCATTCCTTATTTTCCATGGTAATTATGATCATAAATTCCACTTCAAACAAGAACATGAGTCTTTTGATTCCATATGTTACCATAACCACTTAGGGTTTGTTGGGAAAACCCCTGAGACATATATTATTATTGATACCCATTATAATCTAGTTGACCCAATTATTGTTTAGGATCTCTATACCATTACTATCCATAACTAGGATTCAGTAAATTTATAACTTGATTGATCATTTCTTGAGAAACCTAAATTTGTTCTTTGGTGCCATTTATATACACTATTCTTCCAATGGATATACCCCCCAAAGGAAGCTACAATGGAATCACATGTATGTGAGCTCCAAATCTAGTCTACAAATTACTTATAGTTTCCTTGCCCTTACCAATGACAACACTAAGATTTTCCATTGGCACTTTAGTTTTTTGTGAATGAAAACCATACGAGCATGCTCATGTTCCAACTCTTGCCTATGGTGTTGAAGAAATATGAGCATTAGACTATTTGATAGGGTTTTATAATGGAATGAATGGATGAAGATTTGAAATTTTAATGAATATTTCCTCATTAAACCTAGCATGCTTGCTCATAAGGAGTATTTTGATCATCTTCTGAGATTTCTCTTTAGCCATTTGCATATCATTCACTAGCATTTGCCTATCATCAAAATTTTTGGGTGGGTTGCCTAGAGTCCTGAGTGGATTTGCACTACCTAGAGACCTCTATCAAAGAAGTGGACATACAAATGGAATACATCTACAAACATCTGAATGTAATGTGGAGACAAAACAAAATAATGCCTAGCATATTCTTCTCTTCTAAGTCATTGTTGCATCCACTAAAGACACGGGTAGGTTTTTCTTTTTAGTGGATTTTTTTAACCTTGTGCACTTTACATGTCGATAGGTTTAGGGAATCCAACTAGAGATTTTAATTTACAAATTTTCATTTTGCATTTTAGATTTGTACTTCCACCTTAGATTTATGTTGTCTTTTCCTTTTTTAACTTATGGGTTTTAGAGTTTGATATGAAAAATGCAATATGAAATTTATAACTTGCATTTCAAATTTTCTTCTCCATCAAATATTTCAGATGACTCTCCCTTTGATACTTTCCATGTGGTCAACACCTTTGTCATGGGTTTCAAAGATTAGTTTGCATATTTAAATTTGTAGTTTTCATTATGACTTTGTTCTCCTACTTGGAAACTTTGTTGACCTCTACATGGACATAGGACACAAGAAATTAACATAGGATTTTAACAAATTTCCATGGGGTTTCTTATTTTTTGGAATGTATGTTGTAGGTGATGGGGATTTTAATACATTTTGTAATTTACAAGTTTAAAGTTTCAATACGACTTTCTATTTTCACTCAAAAGTTATGTGGACTTCCACATGACCTTTTATATATTGTAAATTAGAGTTTGAATTTTGTCGTTGTTCTTCCACTTCATATCTCTATCATAGACTTGGGAATCTCATTATAAATTTAAAAATTACAAAATGTAAAGTTTCCTTTAATTTGAACATTTATTCCTTTTCCCTTTGACTATGGACATTTCATTTGACTTCAGTGGGCATCAGACATTTATTCTCAAAATGTAAATTACAAGTTGATATTTGCAATGTGACATTGCATCTCCACCATGGATCTCTACCATTATGAACCTTTGACCTCCACGTGGGCACTTTAACTTAGTATTTTTGAAATAATTAGTCATTTTTTATTCATCCTCACTAAATTTTTACCATGGACAATGAAACCAAAACTTATTATAGGACATGAAAATGTTAAATGTTTGTTGAAACTAGGACTATAAGGTCTCCAAAACATAATTAGAGAAGCATATTTTTTATGATCTGGATGAACATTTCTAGGTATTTCCTTTGAGGGGGAAAGATTTTGAACCTTCAAGTACTCATTCTTTAGGAAATAGGGCACAAATTGTTTAGTTCATATTTGGGCACTAACAGAGTCTTCCTCCTTCCAATTTATTTAAGTTAAATTTTGATGGGGTTGCCACAAGTAATCTTAAGACTTCAAGAAATAGGTGTATCTTAATAAATTATGTGATCTCACTTATTAAAACTATTGTAAATTCCTTGATTGATAGGTAAAATAATGAGGCTGAATCTTAGGCAATTATTTTATGTATTATAATTGATATGCAATATGGGATAAAGAGATTATATAATGAAGGGATTCATTGATTTTGATTAAGGGTCTACATAAGGGTAGAATAAAATCTTAAAACATATTGTAAATTTATTGGCCATTGATAAACTTGTTATTAGATTAGGTAGTGATGCACTAATTTTAAGGAGGCTAATTCCACATTAGACTTCCTAGCCAATCAAGGAATTACTTAGTTGGATGAATTAGTGACAATAATCAATTGGTTGATTTGGGAAGTTTTGGTAGGCATGGTAGAATAATGATGGGAAAAGGATATCCATCCCTTACATTTCTTTTAGGGGTTTCTTTGGTCATGATTTGGTGGCCATGAATCCATTTTTATTTCTATATGCCAAAAAGAGGGATATGGAATTTTTTAGTGAAAATTTTGAGAACAATTTGAAGATTTTTTTTGGGTGCCTAAAAGGTTAATAACTATGGATATTTAGGATACCATTGATTCATATTATGTGTTAATGGACATTAGAAGAAAGATAATCTCAAAAGTGGCATCTTTCTTTATGACTAGGTACTAAATGTGTTAGGTGATATAGAAATTATAGAGAAGGTTATTGAATTATTCATTCAATCAGAGTTATGGGAGGTCTAAACATAGAACTATAAAGAGTGGTCCTGGTAGATACCTAAGATCTTCCCTTCTCTAGGAAATGATCTATAAGTTTGATTTCCTTAAAGGATTTTAGAGAATTGGAGAAAATGTTTGCCATCCTGGTTTCCTATTTTGAGAAGAAGTAATATTTAATGTGACAAGGTTATACATCTTAAGATAAGTGTTACCCCCTTGAGTTGGTTGCCTTGAAAACCCTTTTATCATCCTTTTTTGTGTCATGAAGAGCAATGTGACATATAAATATAATGTGATGGCATGTTATTTGGTTAAAATCAGTGGGCCATGTAGCTAGGAAGAGGGGCAAAGGGGAGGAAATAAAAATGGGAAGACTCCAGTGTGGTGGTGGAGAGTAACATAATTTATAGTCGGAATGCCATAATTATTGAATTAGAGAGTGTATACACATAATATTTTTAAACTTTTATTGATTATTGACACTTCGTATCTTGCAATAACCTGTCAAGTCTCAATCTCTCTGAGTGCATGCCTTAAGAGGTGCACCAAGAAAGGGGTGGGTAGACCATTGGTGCTTTATAAGATTGTTTTCCCTTTTTACACTTGCCATATACACACTTGTCTCCTAGAACCATTGAACTTAAGCTTATTTTTCTCAGTCATACCCATTCTTCTCAATTGTCATGCCTTATCCATCCTTTTCTTGTCTTAAACCCGTTTTGGTTAGTCAGTTATACTAGGTCACCTAGATCAACTCTATATAGTTTAGGGTTATTTTCACTTTCTTAGCTTGTTAGCCTTTTTTTTGACCTAGCTCAGACCTAGCGAATTATACCCAAAAACACACTAGGTCGACTAGGTCAACCCTATACAATCATTATTTTTAGAAGGATTTATAAAAAGATCCACCTATATATATATATGTATATGTATATATATATATATATGTATATATATATATATATATATGTATATATATATATATGTATGTATATATATATATATGTATGTATATATATATGTATATATGTATATGTATATATATATATGTATATGTATATATATGTATATGTGTATATATATATATATATGTATATATATATATATATGTATATATATATATGTATATATATGTATATATATATATATGTATATATATGTATATATATATGTATATATATATATATGTATATATATATGTGTGTGTGTGTGTGTGTGTGTAAATTAATTTTCCATAATTTCATAAGAGAATAATTAAGAGAGAAGAAGTGTGAATGAACATTTGCTTATTGACCAATGTACTTGAGGAATAAAGCTTAAGGTTCCATATTTTATTTTGAGATACATATATTATCTTGTGGAGATTTGTTTTGGATCCTTATATAGGTTGTGATACCTAATAAGGATTTATATTCATTATCTATACATACCACAATAATCTCCTGTAAATCACCTTGACCAAGGGAGAGATTTAGGTTTGGCGGGTTCATCTTCAAAAGTAAGTATTCCTAACTGTATTTATCTTCTGTAAGATTAGATAGATAATGCATTTGTATTATTCTCCCATATATTAGTATTTAGAATACATTGACATGAGTATATGTATTCTAATACATGTTTATTTTAGTTGTTTTATTGTTTCCAACCCTCACTTTATGCCACAAGCTTTCGTGTGCACTAGATTATATTTAATTTCCTATTATTAGAATAGGTGAATGCTTTAAACCTTAGGACTCCATTAGGGTTGTTATGCGATTGTATTAGACTTTAGACTTTGTAACTCTTCCTAGCATGATATGTTATGACAAGTGATCCCCTAATCGGGTCTAGCATATCCCAATATTAGTCATCTTCTTGCTTAAAAAGTGTATCCCAATTGGAAGTGTAGGTATGCTTTATATCCTCTTAGCTAGGATTGATTTATAGACATGATGCATTTCTAATTTCATACATTTTGGTGAACCCAATGTGAAGCTAACCCTTGTAGGATTTATTTAGCTTATTTTCATTCTTTTAGTCATTATTTTTATCATGTTTTTATCATATTAGATTGACTCTATCGACCTAGTTTTATGACAAATGTATGTAGGCTTCCAAGATCAGGAAACTAGATCAACCCAATCAACCCAATATAGGTTTTTAGCCTTTTATACATCTAGTTCAGGCTACTAGGTTGACCCTGCATGTTTTTAGAACTCTATAGTAGGTTCCCTCATATCTTGATTGATTTTGTCGACCCAGTTTGCAAGTTTCTCAAGCATACTCCAATGTTCTTCATTATCAATCTTCCTTAATTTCATCTCTAATCTACCAAGGTTATTTTATATCTCTCTATTTTTTTATTTTCTATCTTTCCTTTCACATTTTTCAATCTTTAAAACTACCCTTGCATAGTCAGCTAGATTGACCCTATCAACCCAGTTTTGTGTTCTATTTGTTGTTTGAAATAAGTAGGTCAACCTTGGATGACCCTATACATTTTAGACCTTGCTTCCAAAGTACAAGTTTGACCCTATCAGCCCTATTCAATATTTTGTGCATATAGTGTCAAAACTATACCTTGATTCAAATTCAAATTAATCTCTATATGTTAGTAATCAGCTCACACCTTTCTTTTTCTGTTACTTGCATGCTTAAAATAGCTCACATAGTTTAATTAGGGGATTTTTAATTAACCACTTAGTTTCACTATTTATATTTTATACACACATGACCAAATCACAAAAACATAAATAATCACTTTAACATGTTATCTACCCAAGGCCAACCTACTTAGATTTCATCGCTAAGGGGAAGCTGACTTGATGCTCTAGTCAAGTATAAAGCATGGTTAAGGATATATTTTAGCTAAGCATCTGACACCCTTATATTTGAGGTGTGTGAATTGAAGGGGTAGGCCCTAATACCAATCTTGTATCATTGCCACTATAGTCTCTTTCATCCCAAACTACCTAAAACCATCCTTATATTGATATCCAGTACCTTGTTACAGCCAACTTCCAATCACATTAAAAGTCATATCTTAATAATATAATAAACATCCAAGTTGAGTAATTAGTTAGCTCTTTACTTTTCAAGTTTATTACTTTCTCTTTTCTCAATTGTGTGCACAAAAAATTGCATTATCAAGTGTTAGTGCAAGATTTTATTTTGTGTGTTTCAATCAGATTGGTTAGCATTAATCCAATTGATTGTTTATTTCCTTTCAGTACTTATTGCTTTTCATTACTTGTAAAATTTTCATGTTTCATTTTCATAATCTATTTTTAGGCTTATTTAATCCCTATCTGTTGTATTGGATTGACCTAGTCAACTCAGCACCTTTTATGTGTTTTGTACATTGTATTGGATCAACCCAATCAACCCTTTATAGTTTTATAGTTCCTATTTCTATGCTAGTTTGAACCAATTGACCTTGTACTATTTTAGTCACCTCTTTTTCTATTGATTTCTCATCTCTTTCCTTTTTCTTTCATCATGGAATTTTGATTGGGTGATGACACTAAGTTACAGTTAATAAACATGATGAACTTTATCAATCCTAATATGGTCTCCCATAGACAGAGTAGGGATCCTCTCTTGGATGATAGTAATGTTCATATTTACACACACATAATGAACTATGGAAACCCTCCTAATACCTATTTTTATCATAATCCTCATCTTTTCTTAGAGGATCAACCTGAATTAGAGTATACTCCCAAAATGCTCTTCTTTATTTTTAAATTTCCTCAACATCAAGGAAAGGATCCTTCTACCATTTATAACCCCATGATTACTGGTCAAATTAAAGAGCCTCATTCACCTCATCCTAAATTAAATGCTACATTTAGGGGTACCACTTTCTTTAATTCTCAGCCTCTTCCTTCAATTTTGACTCCTTCTTATGCCATGACATCTTCTTCTCTAACTTTTTCTACCTCCATGTCTAGTATCTAAACTAACATGGTAGGTTTTATATTTAGTGGGCCTCTCATAATATCCACTATCATTAATCCTTCCACTAGTTCATTATTTTATACCCAAGTTAATCATGCTTCTAGTGCTTCTTCTTCTCAACCATTCATTATTCCATCTTTTGCTACACAAGCAAATTTTATCACTAGTGCCTCATATTCTTGTACATATCAACACTAATAGTGACACCTAGGCCACTAATACCAACACAAATACCAATTATAATACTTCTAATGTTAATTATACATATCAAAATTTATTAAAAAATCTCAATAAAATGAATACCTTTCAAGTACATAACACAAATCAAATGACGAGAATGCAAAACCACCTTATTAATCTTCAATCTCATCTGCAACCAATGGCTAAGGGCACACATAACTAGAATGTTCCCCACCTCCTCTTTGATATTATCAAAGAAATCTTATTCCTCAACCTCCTTTGGTCAACAAAACCATCAAGCATCTATGAAATGAACCTCTTACTACTCAAATTTCCAACATCAATATAGGAGGTATAACACCTACAATTTATTTTAATAGGTCAACCTATCCTACCCTTAACCTCAAAACACTTGGAAATATTTACAAGGATAGGGTCAAATTAAATACCTTTGCTGCTACCAAGCTCCTAGCCAAAACTCTCACAGGTGATGCCTTGGATTGATACAATCAACTTAGTTCTCATTGTATTTCTATTTTGGAGGACTTAATGAATGCCTTACTTCAATAATTCCAAACTAATGATCTTCCTAGAAACACTTTGGCCCATTTCATAAATTGTAAACAAAATGAAAATGAAACTACCCAAGCCTTTGTTAAGATATGGAAAACTTTGTCAAACAAATGTGAGCATAGCATGGCAGATGAAAATATTTTTCATCTCTTTATAAATTCTCTTTTTTCATCTCTTTATAAATACTCTTTCTCCATGCGCTTTAGAGGAAGCTATTGACCAATCTAAATGTTAATATTTCCTAATGCATCAATTTGAGTCACCCCAACCTTCTATAGATCTTTGTCTCTTAATCAAAAATAATAACTAAAATATCACTAATGATGGTGTTATTGATTATTATGACACCATTCAAAATGTTCAAGATGTCATTACAAACCCTTCTCTAGAACCATCTCCTTCTTCTCAATAATATACTAATCCTCTTTTTTCTTCACCAAATAACATTAATGTTCACAAACCTCTATCCTCAGTTGAATTACCTAAACATCTACCCACACCTCTTCCACGAGAGTTTAACCCTAATTATCTTATGAAATCTTGGTATGATCCTAACAAGTTTTGTTGGTTTCATGCTAGTTGGGGTCATTCTCATGAGACTTGTAGATAGCTTCATAGTTTAGTTATGGATTTTCTTCTTGGCCTTAATTTCAATCATGATTCCATTATCTGTAGCTGTCAATATGCTTATGAGATGCTTTCAAGGACTATAAATCACATGACAAAACTCAAGCCTTGAATCAATCCAGTGTTCATTTAGTTATATACAAATATCCTTTACCTAATCATCAACCTATCCAAGAAAACCAAGATAAGCCGACCCCTTCTACCAAAAACATAGAAAGTCTTTTTGAACCAAATTTTGAAGAGAATGTGGTTAGCATGACTATTATGTGAAGGGGTGGTGGCTTTCATTGATTCCCAACCTATATACACTCCTCCTTTATCTAAGATATATCATTTTATCCAAGATTATTCTCCAACTCATTTAAATGAGTTGAGGCAAGATGAACTTATTACTTTTGATGATCCAATTTATGATTCTTCCTTGGATAACACATCCCATATTATTTACACCACTCTTCCATCATCTTTTAATACTAATGATAACCATGCTTCTATTGAAACTTCTTCTAATTATGAAAATCAAACTGAACCAACCACTTATTCATCACCACATAATTTACAACCTTGTTCTATACCTTCTTCTTCTTATCAACATAATTTTAATGCACTTTGGATCCTCATTATAAGGACCTACTTAATCATTACACACCTATATCTAACAACATTCTTATGAGTTATGTTGAATGGGATCCGATTGTGTAACTCACTAATATTCCATATTAGATTATATTTCTTAGGCTTATGAGGATTTCCCCAGATCATAAAAACCACCTCATGCAACTATTATTTGAGATTAATGTCCCTTGTTCTACCCTAATAGAATGGGATGCCACTTTATCTAGTTTCAAAGATAGTATTTTATAATAATGTGAAGAGATATCTATCAACATTGATGAAACTATAGACACTTATCTTTCTCTATGATTTCCTATCGCATCTATAATTCCTAATGAGATTCAACTTCATGCAAATGATCCTCCATTATTCATTAGCATCAAAATAGGCAATATCCAAGTCAAGAATGCATTAATTGATGATGTTCTAGCATGTGCATTACCTTCTTGATTTCATTAAAACTCTTAGGTATTCTAAATGCAATCTTAAGTCTATGAACAACACATGCTAAGGAAATGATAGAAGGTAAATACCCCCTATAGTTTTCATGTGGCTTCCCATTATCATCCCACCTATCACCATCTATGTGAAGGTGATCAAATTTGACTTCCCCCTTTCTTATAACATCTTGCTTGGTAGGTTGTTGACTCACTACATGAGAGCTATTTCTTCTTGTACTTGCCAATGTGTTAAGTTTACTCATGATGGAACCATTTACAAGATTCAAGGTGACACTCACCCTTGAAATTTTAAACAATTCCAAGATCATGGTGTCTTCAAGATTCCTACTCTTGATTTTTTGCCTAGCATTCTAGTTCATGAGTCTCAACATCTAAACTTCCCTATTAACTCAGCTTGAGTTTGCAGTGGCCATCTCAATATCATTATTAACATTCCTCCTAACCTTTTAGACTTTGATGATGATGAGCCCAATGTGACTAATTTAAAGATCAAAAATTCTGATCTCTTACCTCATCTCATCTCATATCTTCCTACTTCCTTGCAACCTTGTTCTTGTAAATACCCTTGTGATGACATTCCCATAGTTTTGACCAAGACTAAGCATTTTATTCACCATAATTCATCAAATGACAAGGTTATCCCTACTATGTCATTAATATTCACACCTTGGATTATGATGATGGTTATTCCTTAGATGATCCATTATTAGGTAGTCTTGTCCAAGCCTATGATGTTGAGATTGCACATCATCATTCTTCTTTACTTGAATATTTTCATGTATCTCATCATTTTAATTCATTTATAGTCCCTAATTTTTTTATTTTTTACTTTTATCATAGGGTATTGATGGCATTGACACCTCTATTTTTTGAGGATCCATGTAGGACTGCTCATGGATCATGATATGACTAGGCCTTATCATTTTTTTAGGTACCTTGATCCTCATAGTTGGTTTACCCATGAGGTTAGTGAAACTTTCCTTCGACCTTATATATATCCCATTCCTCCCTTAGTATAGAATGTTATAGTTGAGCCTCTTCTCTCTCCGTCTATAATTGATCTTATTCTCACTTCTACTATTGTTGATCCTATCCCTACTTCCGATGCTATCACTCCTTCCATTGAGCCTAGTTCTATTCCTTCCTCATCATCACCCTCCCTTGGTGATGGTTTAATTTCATTGCCTAAGATGTATCTTTTGCCCACTAAATGGGTTGAAGAGTGCTCTTTGACTTCTTTCACTCCTATTGTATCTCCTTTCCTGAGTGCTTCTCCTAAAACCACTCACAAGCGTATATGTTGCTTCTATGGGATAGATAATCATTATTTCACCCATTGTCATAGGTTGTAAAAATATATTTATACCTTACATCCTTCTTACTAATCATTAGACAAATCCATACCTCCCCCAAATGTACTTCCTTAGTACATGCCTAAGTATGGTGAAGTATATTTTCTATGGAATTTATGCAACACCCATCATATTGATCATTAACACATCCTTCAACAACATCTAAAAGATCATATTATAGCTATTCTCAAACATTATACCACTCTTCCAAATGTAATTTGCATAATAAGGCTCATCCTTATTTTACCATGTCTCCACCTCCAGTGGTTCCATCCCCTCCTATGGTCCTTTCACCACCTTCTGTGCCTCCACCTTTTTTCCTTCACTTGTGGACCTTTCTTCACCTATGGATTCTTATCCATCAATGATTCCTACATATCTCATAAATCCTACTCTCATGCATTTTATTAGCCATCCTTTGCCTAATTTTCCTTAGCACAATCCATCAAGTATTCCTATTTTTTTAGTTAAGGAGATCAAAAAAGAGATATTTTCCTAGTATTCATTGAAGATTGATGAAACTTTAGTAGCAATGTGTATTCAATTTCATAGAGACTTATCTAATGTATTTTATAATGTGTGTGGATAGATTTACTAGTATTTATAAGCACCTACATGGTTTTTTCACATTTATATTTGATTAGAAATGTGCTCCAATCTTATTTCTATCTGTTATATCATTTGACACTGTGTTAAATTTTTGCTCATCTTATATCATGATTTCTTACTTCTTGTATTATATCTTGCTTATATTAACATTTATATTCACATATGTTTATCTTTTATCATTGCTTTCCATTTTCCATAGAGTTTTTATCAAAACTCTTTTTCTTGTATCTTTATGATTATTTTGATTTCTTATCCCTCTTTTTTATAGATAATTTGTCATGGTGACTTGGATATACAAACCCTATTCGCTTTGGTTATTATCTCCCTTTACATGTGATCAGTTATCAAATAATCTATATCATAATTATCTCCTTTCACCAATCCACCTTTTAAGATCTCCTTTTTCCCTCTTATTTTTCCAGTAAACTAAGCATATACATGTTTGAGACTTGAGATCACATACTAGTTCATTATCAAGCCTAAGTTTCCTAGTCAGTCTTTATCTTTGGTTACCTAGATTCCTTTATCCTTGGCATAAAGCTCATTCATTTGTATCACTAGATATATCATGATTGGTCACTCCAGATCCATACAGAGAAGGAATCTTAAAAATCTTTCAAAATAAAGTTAAAAGATAAATCATTTAAACAAAAGGAAATGATATCAAAAGGAAAAATTATTCTTAAAATTCTAATCATGCTAAAAGACATTATTCAAAGCACATCTTCTTCTTCTAGTCAAAGCTCAAACTCCACACTTGGCCTCATGATAGATTTGAGGTCCTTTGGGGTGTGGTAGGCAAGTAGATTAGAAGAGGAGAATAAAAAAATCATTTAATGCTACCTACTTTCTCATGCAAGTACCCAATCTTCACAATAGATCAATGACTTTGTAAGGGGTATTGAAGACCAGGGAACACATCATGGGAAGGTAGGTTCATTTTATTTTCCTTTTAATAATATACCTTCATGATTTGATATTATTATCACACTTATCACCTATAAATATTGGTGTATATAGTGAATAGGTTTCCTTTATACATAGATGACCATTAATCACTTAGTGTCTTCTCATATCCTTAGTATGCCTCCTATCTCGTAAGGTCTTCTTATAAGACACCTAAGTCTTGATTTTTACATTCCCTATATCCCTTATATTTCCTCTTAAGAAATATTATTTTGTCTACTAATCACTCCCCTTGGGATTTCAATTTTGAGTTGCTTTGTAAGATCATGGATAGGACTCAACCTTCCTCACAAATTACCATCTTTTCCTTCCTATTACCCACATCCTTGATACTCGATATTCCTATTTATTCCACCCTACTGGCATTCTCTTGTCAAGTTGTAGTATAAGACTATGGATAGAACCTGACCCTCCTCAAAAATATTTCCAATACCCAAGTCACCATCCAAATTACATGTGTCAAATTTCAGATAAGATTCGATCATTTATGAAGTTACATGTCATTTTACATGCTTCCCAGCTTGAATTAGTATGTTTTATGCTTAATTCATTTTTATTTCACCTTTTTGTATTCTTATTTTTTGAGTGCATTTAAGATTACAACAATTTCTTGAATTTTCATACTTCTCAACTTGAATTAGTATGACCAATTTTTTTCAATTTTGTTTTTCTTTCATACTTCCCAACATGATTTTGTATGATTGATTGACTTAATTCAATTTTTTTTTATTACCATTTGTGACCTTTTACATACCTTCAATTTTATTACATTATTTTTCATACTTCCCAACATGAATTGGTATGATTTTACTTGCTTTAATTCAGTGCAAAAATCTTTCACTTTGGTTTAAAAACAAATTCCTTTTTACCATCTTGTTTTTCCATTTCTTGGTTCTTTATCCTTAGTCATTTTATTGTTATTATGCATTTCCCAACTTGAAATAGTGTGTAATAAATTTTCTTGATTGATTATATTTTTCCAGGTACTTTTTTCCTATTTATTTTTAACCATGCATGTGTTTTTCATAATTCTAGAAAATAAACCACATCTCATATATTTCCTATAGCATATACAATAAAGATAAATAAATGTGCTAAAAATAAATATATCTTAAGCATCCATAGCCTCAACTATAATACACAACCATGATAATGACAACATACACATCCAACAACAATATGCTAAAATGATCCACACACACACACACACACACACACACACACACACACACACACACACACACATATATACATACATACATATGTATATATCATGAGTTTCCATACAACATGATATATATGTATATGCTATATATAAACTCATGAGATATACATATATATACATATGCATACATATATATACCTACATATATATACATACATATATATATATATATATATATATATATATATATATATATATACACACACACACACACACACATACATACATACATATATATATATATATAGATATATATATATATATACATATATACATACACATATACATATATGTATATATGTATGTTTGTATATATATATATATATATATATTTGTGTGTGTGTATATATATGTCCTTAGTTACATATGGAAAATCACACCAAATGGATATTAGATCACTGTATATCTCAAAATATCTATTTATCTTATTTCAAAAATAAAAACTTAAAACAATAATTTAACCATATTTCCTTATCTATCTGTGTCTCAATTACTATGGTTTTACCATCTATATGATTGCCTAGCACAATCTCCCTATTTGTGTGACCTCTTAGCACCTCTTCTATAGGTCACCTCCTTAGCTCAAACCTAGCTATAGTGGCTCATGTATGTCTTAGCCTACATCTGAGTGGCCTATATGGCATCTCCTCTAGTTCATATATGGGATGATCTATGATGGAAATAGTCTCCACTCTCTCCTACTTTTCTTGCCTCATTGGTATCATGTCCTCGATGGTCACTACTCATCTTGATATAGAGTTGGTAATGGTATATATGGTATCTCTACCTCCACATCCCTATCCTCCTACTCTGCACCTCATCATTCCTGACTAGTCCATGGTCACTCTTGATGTGGCCTTAATGTCAACTTCATTATCTATTACCCTAGTCCTCTCCTCCTCGATGTCTCCCTCACACTCCAAGCCAACTACTTGAGCATCGATATCGATATCCTTGGATGAGGTAGGCCCATCTTCCCTAGCACTTGTCCCACTAGATGTGGCTCTCTCCATCACAAATAGTGTTTAACCACCTCTATACTTGTTATCACTAGTACAACTGTGTCCTAGCTCACCCATGTACTTTTTATGTGTTCATATGGTTGCCACACTATGTCTACACATCTCACTAATTACAACAATATTACATGGGGCAAGGCCCATGCTACCTAGTCCTCTATCCATCTCTGCACCTAAGGTGACCTATAATCAATCACATGGGTCAACCTGTCTAGTTAATACATAGGAAACCTCTCATATATCCAAGTTGTAAAAAATATGATTAGTCCCATGGTCCTCTACCCTTTGACCAACATCTCTTACATATCATGTACTAACTAGACTCATATGGAAAACCCTATATCATATATAACTCACTCCTCTAAGATCATCTTACTCAAGGCTACCACAAATAGTGGTACCTTACGATCTAACTAGTGACATAACACCTATTGTATCATAATGCCTATCACAACATTCCAAATATATATAATCTATGATGTATAGACATCAAACATGCTAACTCTCCTACCTAGTAATATTGTCTTTGAGCCTATAGCCCACATATCTAAGGCTCTCCTTTCCTCTAGGTTATCTAGTATCCTTGTGCTTACCTGTGCTGCTATTATAGGTATCCTTAGGATGGCATCGACATACTATAGCATGATAGCCACCTATACTATATCCCCATCCACCTCCCATCTAAATATGTTAGTCAATCATTCCTAATAATCAAGGAATATGACCAATAGATCAACACTAAGGGGGATTCAGTATATATCAGCTATCCTGCCTAGACCTACAAATCCTAGTCTAGCCCTATCTCCATTTGAAAACCTATCTAACAAGTTTGGTAACCATGACATGTCCATAAGTCTCAAAAATATCTATTGTCCCTACACCCAAGAAACAGAAAAGGATGTATTAGTTCTTTCATATCATGTATAGTCATATTACATTCTCTTTACATTTTTAAAGCACAAACAAGCCTAAATTACTTTATTTTTAGTCATTTTAGCCTACTTGGTCCTTCTTGACCTTACTTGGTCATTTTAGGCCATTCTAGCCTTCTTTCGACCTTTTACATGCTTTTCCATATCATTCCAGCTCTTTAGTCAAACTAGTTTGACTAAAATTTTCTTATCTTTTTGCTTTATTAACTTAAAAATCTAAGTCAACACCTTCTCTTCCCCTCCTTAGTGATAATTTTCCATTTTAGACCTTTCAAACCACCTAGAAACTTTGAACCAGGCCATCAGTTTGAAAAATGTATAGGGTCAACCCATACCTACTAGGTTGACACTGTGGATTTTGTTCATTTCTAGGCTACTGGGTTGACTAGGTTGACCCAGTGCATTTTGCCTATCGACCCCTTGCATTTGCCTAAAAAAGTGCAATTTTCTCACTTTCTTCTAAACTTTCTAAACCCATTTTCCAACTTCATATATACTAACCCTATAGTATCATTTTGTTCCATTTTTGACATCTAGAAATGATTTAAATTACATTTTTCTAAAGATACACTAAATTCAACAAAATACTTTAAAACTGGCTTACAATTCATAGTTGCATACCTATAGTGCACATGTCACTACCTTTGGAGCCTCTCCATGTTTATCCTATCATCTCCTCACCATCCTAGCTTATTATATCTCCATATCTCTCTTTTCTCTCCTTTGCAAATCAAAATAACAAATGAATTTTCTTTTGCCCTATTCAACAACACTTTTCAAAATTCTATTTCTTTAATTATTGTCCTATAGATTCCTTGTTTTGCCTATATCTTTATTTTACTCATCCATTTTCAAAACCATAAAATACATTGGATTTGTGATGACATAGATATAATTTTCCACTACAATATGCCTATTTTCCAAAAAATTCTATTTTTGGCTATTTTTTGCACTAACTTCTATAAGTTCATCTAGTCTTATTTACATTGGACACCTTCACATCTCTTGTAGTCCACTTATCTATATATATTACTAAGGTAAGTTAAAGTTATGTGTTCTTTAATTAAATCCTTTCATTTATCTTATTTGTTTCTTACTACACCTTACTTATCATCAATGATATATGTTATCATGTTCTATCTCAAAGCACCATCCTGTGTTGTACTTAAGTGACATGTGATGAGATTCAAGTGGGGCATATGTATACACATAATATTTTCAAAATTTTATTGATTACTAACACTTTGTATCTTGAAAGACCCTATCGAGTCTCAATCTCTTTGAGTGTATGTCTTAAGGGGTGCATTGAAAAAGGGGTGGGTAGACCATCGATGCTTCATAATATTATTATCCCTTTTTCCACTTGCCATATACACATTTATCTCATAAAACTATTAACCCTAATCTTATTATTCTCAGTCCTACCCATTCCTCTCAATTGTCATGCCTTATCCATCCTTTTCTTGTCTTAAACCCCTTTTGGTTAGTCAATTGTACTAGGTTGATCAGGTTGACCTAGTACAGTTTAGGGGTATTTTTCACTTTCTTAGCTTGTTAGGCTTTTGACTAATGTAGCTCAAACCTAGTGAATTCTCCTCAAAAACACATAGGGTCAAACCTTTATAGCCAAAATTTATGGGAAAATTTATGATAATATTCTCATATATATACAAGTTCATTTCCCACCATTTCATAAGAGAAGAATTAAGATCAAATAAGTGAAAATGAACATATACTTATTGACAATTATACTTGAGGAATAAATATTATTGTTCCATAATTTCTTTGGAAATATAGATCTTATCTTGTGGAGAAGTCATTTGGATGCTTGGATAGGTTATGTAGCCTAGATTTGATTTATCTTCATTATCTTTACATACCACAATAATCTATTGTGAATCACCTTGGCCAAGGGAGAGATTGAGGCTCGATAGGTTAATATTCAAAGGTAAGTGTTCTTATATTTATTTCTCCTTTGTAAGAGTAGATAGATAATGAATTATTATTTTTCTCCCATGTATTAAGATTCCATATATATGTCTTCTAATACATGTTTATTTTAGTTGTTTAATTGTTTATAGTCCCCAGTTTGTGCTAAAATATTTGGTGTGCACTAGATTATATTGTAGTTCCTATTATTAGAATAGGTGAATGCTTTAAACCTTAGGAATCTATTATGGTTGTTGTGTGATTGTGTTAGACTATAGGATTTGGAAACCTTCCTATATTAATATGTTGTGACAAGTGATCCCCTAATCAAGTCTATTAGATCCCTATATTGGTCATGCTCCCACTTAACAAGTGTATCCCAATCGAAAGTGTAGGTATGCTCTATATTCTATAATCTAGTATTAATTTATACACATGATACATTTTTTATTGTATACAAAGAGTACTAAATTAGATGCATAAAAAATAGTTTCATGAAAGGAATTCTTTTTCATATCCATTGGGTAAGGCACCTTTAGTTTCAAAAGGCTTGATGTTTGACTAGACAAGGGTCCTCACAGAGGTAGGGGCCAAATCCTAAACAATTCCTTTCATGGTTTTATGTTTCTTTTAGGCCATTCATCAAGGGACACAACAGAATGGGATTTTGAGTGGATGGATGGTTATGAAAGTAATAGTAGGGACTAATCGCATGGAAATAGTGGCTTCACAAATGACTTTCTTAGTGGTTGTAACCATTTTGGCATCATGAATGACATTCATGGTGGTGGTTTCAAGGACATGGTGGAAAAGAAACTAAATTAATGTGGCATGGGAGGTGGACCTGGTAGCTACTGAAAAGCACTAAGAGATCATTGATGTGGATGTGTATGGGGAGAACCTGATGGCTATTAAGATGCAATCCTAATCATTTTATCTGATTAGTTTTTGGTTTTTAAAGGTGTAATGCCTATGGTCATGTGATGGGACTTTCATTATATGTGTATAGTATTTTTTTTTTGGGACTTAATAATGATGTTATCTATTTTTAGGTGGTTGTCCTTATATTATGATAGGTTAAATAAAACTAGGGGGATAGCCCTTTCATTATAGTCATGAATACTATTTGACTCACAATTTTATTTTTTAATATTGTTTTATGAAATAAAAATATAAGGGACCCAACAACCCTCCATAATTTATATATTATATATAGTAATTAAATAAAATATTATAATATATTTATTATATTTATTATATTAACTATAATATATGGGTGGGTGTACGAAGTTGGGAGACAATTTCATGGACATCCACCCAAATATTTAATAACATGTATGTGTTATATAAATAATGTGTATGTGTGTTATTATATAACATGAATGCATTATGGTTTGGTAATTACCAATCCATAATACATACACCTTATATAATAATGCATATACATTATTGAATTTTTTTTGTTAAAAAGGTCACATGACCCCCAATTTTGAAATTTATTTTTTTCCTCTCACAACACTCATTCCATGATCATGATTCTACCTATCAAGGTAAAATTACTTGCCAAAAGTCCATTGGACATCTCAACACATCCCAAAATTCATGATGCCGCCACATAGATGAGGTAAGTCATCAAAAATTACACCTGTTAACCTTGTATTTTACCATTTTTTAGTTTTTACATTGTTTAATTTGTAAATTATTTGTTTTAAAAAATCCAATCCACTACAGGATACCATAACCATCCTCTTAACCCTCTAGCTGACCATGTTATTCCTATGGCTGACCCTCCACCTAACCTTCCACCTAATCCTTCACCTAACCCTCTAGTTGACCTTGATATTCCTCTATTTAACCCTCCACCTAACCCTCCTACAATTATACAAAATTCCTCAAGAGACCATGAGTATATAGCTGCACACATTATGGAAAACAAAATTGAATATGAGCAAATAATCATGACAATGAGGAATCCCACATCTACCAATAACTACTAGAGTTTAGAAACTCATGCTCCATGGATCCTTGTACCTTATATCTTGTATATTGTAATGTATTTATTACTATTGAAACATTATTCATGATGAATTATTATTAATTACCCATTTATATATTGATAGTAATGACTATAATATTGTACCGGTCATGGCTGAAAATTTGTAATTATTTTCTATATTCAGTTATGATTTGTTTCATCTAATGATAGTGATCAATGATAGACAGATGTTACATGTTTATGTTATAAGTTAACATACTTGGTGTGTTATACATGCATCACTAATTAGAATCTCGTAGTGAAATCTAATGAAAGAATATGTAGATTAAATAAAAAATTTATCACATCATTGTATGTCAATCCCAGTTCATATGTTATGTACTATCTATTATGGGATGTATATAGGGACCATATAGATAGTCCATTATAAAAAAAACTAGATACCTCTTTTTTTGAAAATCATACATTGATGCAGGGGTGCAAAGGTAACAACCCCTAAAGTTTGCCTTTAATGTATGAAATTTGAGAGAAAAGGGTGGCCTAAAAACCCTACCAATAATTACAATGATTTATTTAGTGAAATTTAAACTTTATAATCCTATCTCAAGGAAAGTGTTTCAAAATTTTCAATGGATGTGATGCAAAGCTGCGTCAATTATTAAAAGTTCCTGGTAATGCTTGTGTATTATTGCTTCATTGTTGTGTTGAAATTTTGTTTAAACATGAGATCAAATCAAATAAACCAAGTCCAAATACAAAACCATTTTTATACCCACACAATGAAGCATTACTCGACCAATTTTTTTGGTCAAATGAAAGTGACATGTATAAACTTGGTCTAAATCCTTACATTATTTCTCCAAACCATGTCATTAGGTTGACCAATTTAAATGAAAAGTCTTACGCAAATATGAAATTTCCCACTTTAAACCAATTCAAGACCAATGTCCAAATTATCATCTAAACCATGTCGTTATGTTGTCCATTTGGTACTAGACCTAGACTTAGTCCTAATCCAAAGTCTAATTTCAAACAAATTTCAAGACCAATATCCAAATTCTCATCTAAACCATGTCATTATGCCATCCACTTGGTACTAAACCTAGTGTTAACCCCCATCCAAAGACCAATTTCAAACCAATGTCCAATTTCTTGTCAAACTTGTGCCATTATGCTATTCAATTTAGTCTAAACCTAAGTGCAAATTCAAGTGTCAATTCTATTAGAGTTGAGTCTAAGGTATGGATAAGTTGAATGTATGAGTAGAGTGAACACATGAGCGAAGAAAGTGTAGAACACAAAATAGCTAAAAGTAAGTGAAATACACAAGAGATAATATTATATAAAATAGAAGCCAAAATACCAATCTTCTATTCACCGTAGCATTAAATTGAAATGAGTTACATTTATAGGCTAGTTGAGTGGATTGGTGACTCACCAGACAACTTGAGTGGTAGGATTATCATCCATATGTGGAGAGGAAACTATGGGAACACTAGTGGGTTAGAAGCCTTAGTGGTTCAATCACTAAGGATACCAAGTGGAATGGAGACCCCATCCACCCACTAAGTGACCCCATGCATTCACAACCACATAATGATGTTAGAATGGAATCATTATGATGCAATAAATAAGCATAATTAGCCTATTATGCTCAAAATCTACCTAAGATAGGTAAAACCACAAAGAGGATTAAAAATCATGCAATGGTAAAACCTCTACATAACACCCCCTTAATTGTAACTCACCTGGGTAGTGTGAAAAAGTGGTTCTCAACAACTAGGCTTGATGAGGTACCCACATACAAATAAATATCTCATAAAGCAGAGGAAAAGGATAAAACCCTGTGAGAAAAATTCCCCCCCAAAGATGATGTTGATGTAAAATGCACCCCAAGAAGAGATTGTTTATGAATGAACTTGCTCTAAGTGAAGGGTTTGGTAAAGATATCTTCAACATGATCTAAATAATAGCAAAAACTCAAGTTGATGACCTAACATTGAATAAGTTCCTAAATAAAATGCATGTGAATCTCAATGATTATGGTTTGCTAGTGTTGAACTAGATTCTTGAATATCTGTATATTACTTTGGTTGTCATAATAGATGATGGTGGGTTTCCTGATAAGAATGCCAAACTTAGATATAATCCCCTAAATAAAAATAGCCTTAGTAGCTGTGTTAATAGCTCCCTTGTACTCTAACTTTATGGAAAATATAGAAATAAAATTTTGCTTCTTTTTAGAACAACTGATAGGACCAAAACCTAGAGAAAAAATATAACCTAAAGTGGACTTGTGATTCTGAGTATCACTAGCCTAATTTGAATCTATAAAACTAACCAAATCAGCCTTGGTGTCAAATCTGTATTGAACCCTGAATCTATAATATCCTTAGATGTATTACAATATCCTCTAAGCTACTTTCTAGTGCATCTCATGGGGTTCTTATAGAATGTAGAGATTAGCCCCATTGTATATGAAATGTATGACCTAGTACGAGTCAAATAGATGAGGTTGCCAACAAGCTATCAATACCAAGTGGGATCAATCAAAGTTGTATAATAGTCAACCTTAAGCTTTACTCTTAATAGAAATGTATTCAAAGATGACTTATAATTAGCCATGTGAAACCAAGCCAAATATCAAGAGCATACTTGGGTTGCACAAGTGAGATCCTTGAATCAGACTGTGAAATCTTAATGTAGAGGAAGTATTGCAAAAGACCCAAGTCTATCATATTAAATTTATTCTTGTAGAGTTATCTTCACCACTAAAATGGATGATGAGGAACTCCTGATGATCAAAATATCATCAACATAAAGGACTAATATCAATAAATAATCACGCTAACATAATAAGTATATATTGGGGTCTAAATGACACCTAATGAAACCTAAATGAAGGAGGAAAGAATTCATCCTGGCATACCAAGCACAACAGGGTTTTCTGAGGCCATGGATGGATTTACTAAGTGTAAAAACTAAGTATGGATCTTAAATAAACCCAAGTGGCTATTCCATGTAGATATCCTCCTCAATCTATCCATGAATAAATGCACTCTTTGTATCTCAAACATGTGTTGTGGATATATCTAGTGTGATTTGGATTGAAGTCATCTTTACAACAAGTGCAAAGGTCTCTAAGTAATCAATGATAGATTCCTATGAAAAAATCTTGGTGACCAATCATGCCTTGTACTTATCAATCGAGCCATATGCTACAAACTTGGTCTGATATATCCACCTACATCAAAGCATATTCTTTCCCTTAACAAGTGAATTCAAATATCAAGTGTGATTTTTTATTAAGGAATAATATTATTCCTACATAAAACTACCCCACTTAGGCATTATTTAAGCCTCTCAAGATGTATGTGGATCCAAAATTGAAGAAAATAAGGAATATGGATCACTCTAATAATCTACTTGACTACGTTTATCATCTACTAGATCCCTTGACCAAGTGACTACACTTTGAAGTGTTTGTCTAGTCAAAAGGAGTCTAGAGGTGGGTGAGTTAGGTGTTGACTCCTCATCATCTAAAACATGACTATATGTGGATATAGAAGATTCCCCATCTCTTCCCTTGCTATCAAAACTAGAAGAATAAGACCCTGGATTAAGAATCTACTCTAGATGATCTAAAATAGAAGAAGAATCATCAAGTCTAATTGAATCTAATGAAGGATAAAAATTGTCAAGTGTTGAGACTTTGGGACTCTCCTAAAAGTCAACACTTCTTTATATGAACAATTCATATGTGGTTGGATGTAGAAGGCAATACCCCTTGACACCATCTATATAACCTACAAAGATACAAGGCTTGAACTGAGGTTCCATATCTTTGTGTATCTTCTTTGGTATATGTGCCATAGATATAGATCCAAAAACCCTAAAGTGCTCAACTTTAGGCTTCCTTCCATGCCAAGATTCAAAGGGAGTTACAGCTTTCAAAGCTTTATGAGGAACCTTTTTCTAAATATAACAAGCACGACTAATGGATTAAACCCAATACTGAGGTGCTAAGTACTTAGATTGAATCATACAACTAGCCATCTCATTCAAGGATATGTTCTTGCATTATGCAACTATATTATGTATAGGACTATAAGTAATTATTTATTACAAATCAATCCCTTTTATAGTGCAAAGCTGATGAAATCTATTGTGGATATATTTACCTCCATTGTCAGTTTGAATAACCTTGATAGATTTCTCAAATTATTTCTCAACAAGGTCATTAAAGTCTTTAAAATATTCAAACACTTATAACTTTTTTTAAGGAAGTAGACCCATTTATATCTCGAGAAAACATCAATTAAGATGAGAATGTACTTATCCCTTATAAAAGATAAATTGGGAAAGATTGAGATACATCACTATATATTAAATCTAATGATTTTGAAGCCCTCTAAGATTTACCTTTGTCAAATTTTGCTTCGAAATGCTTCCCAAGAGAGCAACCCTCACAAATTCCCTTAGAGAATTAGACTCAAGGTAAGAATATAACCATGTTATTATTTCTAAGTTGTTCAAGGTAGCAATAGTTAAGGTGGCCAAATTTCTCATGTCATAGTTTTCTAATTCTATCTGAATGAGTCAATAATGTGGTTAGGGAAGAATCAGTTGCAAAATGTGAGAAGATGTAAAACCTGGATTAGTGATCATTCCTACCCACTACCATAGTATAATCACTATACAACTCCCCAATGATAATTGGATCTAGTATAAACTCAACCCCCATGCTTTTGTTGATATGAGTTATTTTATACATAGATATGAGACTAGTTGAAAGAGAAAGAACACTTAGAACATTATTGAATGTTCATCCTTCCATTTCAACAGACCCTCTCCTTGAAATTAGTATAGAAGTGTCATCACCCAAAATGATAGAAGACATGCTACAAGGTTTCAAGGAAGAAAACTCAACTAGTAAATATCCCATGTGGTGAGAAGCACATAAGTTAATAAACCATGAAGATGTTGAAGTTACAACTATTGCAAGAGCATTGCCCATTTCTTTCTCTTTCCCCTTGTCCTTTTCCTTAGTATATTCTTGGGTTGATGAATTATTCTTGAAACAATTAATAACACCTATGTTTTTCTTCTCTAGGAGATGAGTTAGGTGATATATTTTCTTCTTCATGCTCTTATGTTCATCATGCCCATTTTTATTACAATAGGCATAGTTAACATTCTCTTTCTTAGGTTTGTTATTGGAAGAGAAGGATTCAGTGTTGGTTTTGGTAGAGGTGTTTTATTTCTTATTTTCTTGGTTATTATTATTTTTATTCTTATCTTTAGTTGAATACTTTACCATTCCCAATAATTAGGGCTTGAGTTTTAGTGGACTTCATTGTACCCATGTAGATCAACATGTCTTTCTCCTTGGTTAAGTTGGAATTGATAGCATATAAGGAGGGTATTTTTCATGTAGTTCTTATTGTATAATCAATTTTAACCCTTAGGGGGATTTATTTAGGCACCTTCCAACTGAGATACACTATGGAAACAACCCTAGGATGTGGGTCACCTATGGTGGGGTTGAACCTCCAGAGAAGGTCGGCTTCCTCTTGATGGACCACCTATACTAATGTTTAGATTGAGAAAAGGGTTAGAAAGGAGGATAGGGATCCTAAAAAACCTAATAATGTGATTCACAAAATTAAGTGAGAACTCACACAAGCATGAAATATACACTTAAGAAGCATAAGATAGTACTAACTTACACAATCTCAAAATCTAGCTAGTTGCATGAGTATTTCATACACTAGGTTCAAGAAGCAATAGATGAAAATAAAGAGGATTTATAAGACTCACTAAAATATTAAACCAATGGAAGAAATAACACAAATATAAACCTACAATCAACTAGAAAACACCCTAAAATAGTCAAGAAAGAAGGACAATGGGCATGGAAGATTCTCCTTCACAATACCATCATTCACAAGCTTATTAAACACAACCCAAAATCAAGAGATAGGAAAAGAAAGTCTTTATTAGATTTAAGAGGTCTTTCATACAAGTTTTGATAAGGTCTAACCTTATCAAATGAGATTCTCTACTCTTACAGAATTGAGAGAGAATTATTCTAAAAACTAAGAGAGAGATTAACAAAATGGGAAAGAATGGGAGATATAGGAGAAAAGGGATGGAGAAAGTGAGAACATTAAAAAAATAATAATCAATGAGCTACCACCTTTTATTGATTGTTACACCATCTTTCTAGTCTAATCAGGACCAATCCATCATCAACAAGTTAACCTAAATTTGCTCCAACTAGTCTCCAAGTTCTTCTCATTGGCTGAGAGATCCACTAGAAGACAAGGGTTTATTTTACATGATGAATCATGAATAAGTCTATTGGAGAAGATATATCTATAGTTTTGAACAACATTGAATGCTATAACTACTTCCCCTAATCCCCTAATCTACTCTTTGAATTCCTTTGGTATCTCTACTTCATTATAAGGGCAAGGTCCTTGTATCCATGTTCTTGATAAAGTCATGCCAAAGTCTACTCTTAGAAGTTTTTCATCATAGCTAGGACCATATTAGAATATGAGACACTTCTTCATGATCATTCATACTATCCTTACTACAAAATCTAAGAGAAACCAATCTGATTCATATGTTTTCATATAGATATATATCAATGCAAAGCCTACAAGTCACATAGCTTCCTTCTTGATTTATATTAGGTCTAAAATAGACCTATCCTACCTCTAGATCCTATGGAAGCTGAGAATTCATCATATGCATAGGTCTTCTTTAAAGAACAAAGATCATAGTTGTGAAACTATATTGTAACCCCAAAAGATGGACTCTGTATGTTAAAAATATTTGAATTAGAGGTTCATGGTGTCGAAATCTTATTGTTGATAACCCTTGAATATATAATTATGTCTTCTTGTGACATTCTATTGAGATATAATGGTGACATGATGATCCTTGTAGGATTTACCTCTATTTTGACCTAGGTCACAATTGTTCTCCACTTAAAATATCTTATCTTTTGACCTTTAATATTGACCATTGATCTTTACCTACTTGATGAATACATTTTACTGATATTTGATCCACTTAATCATCAACTTTTAATGTTGACCATTGATATGTGATATGCATTAGACAAGTACCATTAGATCTTCTTGGTCAATCACTATTGATCTTTCTTTGTATGAATGAACATGATCTATAGATCTTCTACCAATTAAACATGGTTGAGACACTTGGAAGCTCCTTATTTATTCCTAAGATTCATTAACCTATTAACTCCTTGCTCACCATTGGTATGCTTGGTATGATTAAATGTGCATTATAGATCTATTTTATCCCATTATCTTTGTCAGTTGATGCACACTATTGGATCTCTTCTTAGACACCTGAGATATTTCCACTTGTCATCTTCTCACTTATGTTGACTCTTTGACTTGATGCTCATAGTTTATCTTGATTGCATGATCAAATGATCTCCATTAGCACTTTGGGACCCATTGACATTTTCCTTTCCCACTTACCATTGGATCTTTGATATTTAACTTCCAACCATTGATATTTCTCATTTAAAACCAAATAACTATTTTACGAGGGAAAAACTTGACATCTATGAAAATATCAGAGGATTTTTAAATCCAAATGGTTAATTTTTGTAACAAATTATTATTTTTGGACTATACCAATCCATTTCCCAAGGGCATTAGTTGGATGATGTGTTAAGGTATATGCCCAACATAAGTGCCCATTCACTCATCTTCATGCCCACAAATGCTAAGGCATTATCTAAAATTATAGTAGCTAAAATATCAAACCTAGTTACTATGCTATCATAGAAGTCTAATATTTCTATCTCATTGGCTTATTCCAAGGTAATTGATTCCACCCACTTGGTGAAGTATTTATTTTTAGTGATCACCCATTTATGTCTTACACTTGAAGGTGGATTGATCATTCCTATGAAGTCCAAACCCCATTACATGAAGGGTTGGTCCACCTAGATTGGGTTGAGTGGAAGAGTTAATAGTATTTATTTACTATAAAGAGAGCACATTTATGACACTTCTTGACCCATGCATAAGAATATTTAAAAGGACTAGGCCAGTAATAACCATATCTCATTACCTTTGTTGTTATTGTTCTTAGAGAAAAATGGCCTCGTGCAGGCCCATCATGAAACTGCTCCAAAAGATTTGTCACTTAATTATAATCAATGCATCTAAGGAGTATCCCATTTTGGTACCTTATAAAAATAACACTATAAATTAATACATAAGGTATAGACTGAACCCTAAAATACCTTCTTTTTGCTTTATCCAAACCTTGGGGCATTCTCCTATCATTAAGAAATGGGTCATGTCGTGGAGCCAACTGTTGTGGGGTAGAGTTGCATCTATTTATGATTTGTCTTGTATCACCAAAACAAATTCTTTGTCTCCTTGAATTTCATCTACCATATGCTCACATAAGCCTTTACCTCTTACCAGTTTGGTGACTTTGATCTCCACATCATATGCCATGACCCTAGTAATCCAACCTCCTCTTTTCTCATTCAATTTTTTTTGAGGAGAAAGTCCCTCACTCCAAGATGAGACACCATACATTGAATATTTCTATTGGAAATCATTGGCCTAAACTTTTTGAGGCTTCTCAAATCTATAAGAAATTGGTTTTTAATAAAAGTGTAATTTACCTCATATCCTTCCATCCCTTGACTAAAAACAGTAATTGGATGCTCAAGTCCTTCACCATTCTTATACATCAACATAGATAATATATCATCAATATTGGAAATTATGTAAAAAATGAAATCCTTTGAGAAATCAAGATTCATGAGCGAGGGTGCTTGGGTAATGGCTTATTTGATGGCCTCAAATGCTACTTTACCTTCAATTAACCAAGCAAACACTTGGCTCTTCTTCAACATGGTGGTGATGGGTTTGACCAATTTTGTAAAACTAGATATAAACCTTCTCATAGAATTTATTTTTTGAAGGAAGCTCTGGATTCATTTCTTGTTCTTGGGCAAAGACAGTGCCAAGATAACACTTATTCTATTAGGGTTAATGGATAACCCTTCCTTTGAGACAATGTGACCCAAGAGTTTGCCTTAATGAATAGAAAACACACATTTATTGGGATTTAAAGAGATCCCATACTCTCTACATCTTTCAAATATCAACCTTAGATGATCTAAGTGTTCATTGGATTTCTTGGAGAAAATTGTGATGTCATCCAAGTAGACTAGCACCATTCGATTCTGAAACCCTTCAAAATCCATGTCCATGGACATTTGAAAAGTTACCCCTACATTTGATAGTCCAAAAGGTATATTTTGGTAAGCATATGTGCCCCACTTTGTGGTAAAGGTAGTATTATATTTATATTCTTCTCTCACCAACACCTAGTTGTATCCTGAATATCCATCCAAAAGAGAGAAGCATTCTAAACCAATAACTATCTAAAGGATTTGCTCCATGGATGGTAAGGAGTAGTGTTATTTTAAAGAGACCATATTCAAATCTTTGAATTCAAAACACAATCTAATCTCCACACTCTTCTCCCTGATAGGAACCAAATTGGGTACCCATGGGGAGTGCTTGATGGGAAAGATGATCTTAGATTCAATCAAGTTGGTCAATTCTTTCCTCATAAGCTCTTCAATTTTGGGGTTTATAGGCCTCTAATTCTACTTGAGAGGTTTGGCATTAACTTCTAGTTCTATAGTGTGTTGGGTCAACATAAAATAAAAACCTCTCAAGTCACTATATTCCAAAGCAAAGATGTGTGTATATTCTTTAAAACATTCTATGAAAGTATGCCTCTCAGATTTAGTACTTACCTTCCCAAGCTTAAGGATCTTGTCATTGAATATGAGGACTCTTTCATATTTATCTTCACTTGCAGACATCACTACCTTATATTTTACCATATGATCTCCATCATGGAAAATACCTTTAAGGGTGGAAAGTCCTTTAGGAAGCTTATTAGATCTCAATTTAACTATTTGCTCTTTATATTTGTGTATAGAAGAGAATTCTCCTTCCTGTTACAAGAAACAGAGAATTTTTTTGTCATTCCACTCATGGTATTACTACCACTTTGACATGTGGATGCATCTTGGTATTTTTTAACTCATTAGGGATTTCAAATTGAGCTCCCATGATTGCCAACCTATCAACATGTCCATTCTAATTTTTTGGTATTGATTGGATGTTAAAGGCCTCAAAATATTTAATTAGGTCCCACACCCTATGTTTTTAGGACTTCATCAAGGGATTTCTTCCAATATTTTGGCCCCTAACCTAGTACACTATCAGTTCACTATCCCCATAAACTTGTAATTACTTGATTCCTCTCTTATTGGCCCATTAAAGACCATGGATAAGACACTCATATTTTGATGCATTGTAAGAGCAACTAAATTTGAACCTGTAAGAGGAAAAATATTTTCCATGTGAGGGGGATACTATAATTACACCTACACCCACTCCATGATTACTTCTCAAATCATCAAAGAATAATTTCCATAAGCTAGTAGGATCTTCTTGAGGTCCAATGAGGGATGACATGGATTGATTTTCTTTATGTAAGTAGTAGACACCCATGTCCCTCTCTTCACCTCCTTCCAAGGGATCAATTGACTGATGTTCATTCCATAGCTCATCTAATAACATTTTTGTATCTCCTTAGGGTGAGTGTTTAATTCTTGACCAACCATATGTTCATCAAGGATGGTGTAATTGAGCTTTATGTTATCTAGCCCATAAGGATCTATATGGAAATATGCAATGGGATAAACCTTAATAGATACCTTGGTTCCATATCTTGTTCTAAATTGCAAGTATGACCAACCTCCTACAAGATAACCTCCAATCTTTGTAGTGAATTCTCTGGATAAGCATAGTGTAAAACAAGGAGGTACATCAAGGATCAATACCTCTTGAACCACTAAGACACTATGACAAGTGTGTAAGGTTAAGTTGAGATTCTTAATGATGTTATATGGATTGGTGGAATATCCATCTAGTTAAGACACTCCTTTAGATTCGAGCTCATACTTTAGGACTAATCTGGTCTACTATAAACTTTGGCATTAATGAGGTACTATCCCCACTATCTACCAATAAATTATGCACTAAAGAGTCAGAAATGATTACTAAAATGTAAAAGGGAAGAGGTTTGACCACCTTACCTAGTTACCCTTCATTTTATCCTTTACTTGCATTAGTGAGAACCACATTTTATTTGTTTGGTTTCTTCTCAAGAATCTTGATCTTTGATAATCTTTCCTAAAGTATGTCTATCTAACTAGGGATGGATAGCATACCCCACATTGGCACACTCACATTGGAAATTTTAATTTATCCCATAATTTTGATGGGTAAACCACCAACCTTTGGTTGTGCCTTGGGAGCCACAACTGTACTTTGAATTTGTGATCTTTAGGGAACAAAGGCATTCCCTTGATTTTGATTTCCTAGAGAAATTAGAACCTTTGGAGAAACAATTCCATTTGGTTTTGATATTGAAGGATTAATGGTAGGAGGCTCCTTGATTGCTTCTTGGTTACCATCCATGTTCGTTCTTTTAAACCTTGTATTTGTTTCCACTGGGATGTATGCCTAGCTAGAACTAACATGTTGATTTAGTGCATAACACTCATCTTGATCATAGTTAACCATTATATCACCTAACTAGCTTGGTCCTTGATCAGGCCCTTGACTTTATTGAGGCTCTTCTAGTTTTGTCATCAATGGCACCTCTGTGTTTTGAGCCATAAGAGATTGATTGTACACACAATTGGAAACCTGCTATCATTGGTCATTAAAATCTTGAGTGAAATCAGTGTTTTGGATAATGGATTTCCCAAAAGACTAATTATAAGGTACAATGATCTCAACTTCTTGAGCAACATTAATTTTAATAGTGACCAAGGTGTTGGAAGTGTATGCAACATTTGAATTATAGTTGCTTTGTCTATTAAAATTAGGATGCCCTTATCTTTAGATTTGACCTTGGCCTTGGAAGTTTCATTTGAAGTGTGGCTTGTTGTCTTGATAAGATTGTTTTTTAGGTTGATATGAGGCTTGGTAAGGCCTAGTAAAAGATTATTTCATCTTAACATTCACTAATTCATTTCCCAAGGACTAAACATGCTCTTAAGCTCTTGAAAGTTCTTTTGTTCTTGGGAATCACTAGATCGACTATTGTAATCCTTTTATTACTTTGATGAGGGTATAAAAACAATTGTGGGCATAAGAGGAATGAAATCAAGGGGAGGAATAGAAACAAGAGATTGTTTGATCTTAGGGAATAAAAGCATTAGTGGTCTAGGTGTTAGCTTACCATCTTGGACTAGATAATTTTTTGCCTTGATTGCCACCTCATATGAATTTTGGCAATGTGTTATCTCCCAGAGATTGGATCATTACCACAATCTCACTATTAAGGGATTTCAAATAGTATAGGAAGGCAAAGTTATGGCTAGGCTTAATCAAGATTGGGATTTTGTCCCAAGTTTTTTGGAACCTTGTATTGAAGTCTTGCATGACTTCATGAGGGGCTATTTTTATTATGTCCAAATACTCTACAAGTGACAAATGGTCATTTTTATTCTCAAACATTTTACACAAAGTCTCTCCTAATTGGTCCCATGTGGCAATGAAATTAGAAACAATAATTATATTCTAGTCTAAGGCTTTACCTTTGAAAGAGATGGCTGATAACTTAACTGCCACATTTTCTTCATTGATATCATGAATGCTATATAATTTGGCTATATCCATGAGGTGTTCAAAAAGGGGTTGTATCTTGGTCTCCAGTAAAATAAGGGACACTTTTAAGAGATACTTTTGGAATAGGATCATATTGAGGGAGGGCCAGAGGACTTTGACCATTAAAATCTACAAAAACTCTAGGGATTGGAATGGATATGAAAGGGTTTAACAAAGATATCCTTGTAGGGGTAGGCCTTAAAATTGACCTAGGAGCAAATATTCCTTTATATGGGTGTGTGTTGGCAAACCTTAATCTTTTTTATAAATTTAAAGGTAGCTCAACAAATTCAAAAGGAATACCTTTGGAAGTTGACCTTTTTGTCACCTTTGGCATGAAATAAAGTCACTATTCTACTACCAAAATGTTTAATGTTGTTTTGGAGTTTATAGATGGAAGCTATAACTACTACAAATTGATCAAACCAACATCAACTTTGACCAATCTTCTTTGGACTTTATGACCCACCAAGTGTGATATAAACTATCGTAGCATAAATTTGCACCCTTTGGGGGAGTTTTTAGGCTCCCCTCAACCAGACTATACTATGGAAACAACCCTAGGCTATGGGTCACCTATGGTGGGGTTGAACCTCCAGAGAAGGTCAACTTCCTCTTGATGGATCACTTATAATAATGATTAAAGTTAGAAAAGGGTTAGAAAGGGGGATGAGGATTCTAATAAATCTAACATGGTGATTCACCAAATTAAGTGAGAACTCACACAATCATGAAATATACACTGAATAAGCATAAGATAGTACTAGCTTACATAATATCAAAATCTAGTTGACTACATAAGTATTTCATATACTAGGTTTAAGAAGAAATGGATGAAAACAAAGAGGAGTTATAAGGCTCACTAAAATCTTACACCAATGGTAGAAAGAACACAAATCTAGACCTACAATCAACTAGAAAACACCTTAAAATAGTCAAGAAAGAAGGACAATGGGCATGGAAGATTCTCCTTCATAATACCATCATGTAGAAGCTTACTAAACATGGTCTAAAATAGAGAGATAGAAATAGAAAGTCTTTATTAGCTTCAAGAGGTCTTTCATATAAATTTTGATAGGGTCTATCCTTATCAAATGATTTTATTCCTTTGGTTGTCCCCCAATATGATTTTATTCTAGTAACATCTCTTAAAAGTGTCCCTTATTTTATTAGAGACCAAGCTACAATCCCTTATGGACACTTAATGAATATAGCCAACTTTTGAAATACTCATGATATCAATGAGGAAAATGTGGCAATTAGGTTATTAGCCATCTCATTCAAAGGTAAACCCTTAGATTGGTATTGAATCCTTCATGCTTATTCCACCGTCACATGGGACCAATTAGGAGAGGATTTGTGTAAAATATTTGAGGATAAAAGTGACCATTTGTCACTTATAGAGTAGTTGACCATAATTAAAAGAGGCCCTCTTAAAGTCATGTGAGACTTCAATACAAGGTTTCAAAAAAAATTGGGATAGACTCCTAGTCTCTATTAGGCCTACCCTTGACTTTACCTTCTTATACTATTTAAAATTCCTTAATAGTGAAGTTGTGGTAATGATCCAATCCTTATATGCCCATAAATGCTGCTATACCCTCACCAAATCAAGAAAAGGCTTCCATTAGTGGATCTATTGATTCCCAAAAAAATAAGAATTTTCTAGCGCTTTAGATCATGTTTCAGTCCTTAGGAAATGAATTAGTGAATGTTAAGAGGAATTAAGGTTTCAATAGACCTTACCAAGCTTCATATCAACCTCAGTAATAATCTTATCAAGCCAAAGGCCACCCTATAAGGGAAAATTCTAAGGCCAAGGTAAAAACCATGTTGGAATAATTGTCATTGATGTGAAAGGAAGTGAATGGAATTATTGCTGAAAGTGAACAGAAATGTTGCTAAAAGTGAATGGAATTGTTGCCGAAAGTGAATAAAAATGTCGACAGAAATGTTAACAGAATTGTTGATGAAAATGTTAACAAAAATTTCAATGGTTACATCTTTTGGTGAAGAGGTATCTCTTGAATGGGACACATCCTTTAAAGGATATATAAGGGAGAAGAGATGTGGAAATATAACAAGCATTTGATTTGAATGAAGATCATATAAGTGTGAGAGAGAAGGAAGAGAGGAAGAGAAACAAATGAAATAGAATATCTCTTAAGAAAATAAGTATGAAGAGTAGATTTATTTTAATGAAGAATATTATTTGACAATTTTGAAAGAGAGGAGAGCAAAAAGTATATAAGAAAATTAATAAGAGAGAGTGTAAGATAAGCAAAGTCATCATTTGATTGAAGAAGCAATCATAGATGATGGAATTGATTTGGCTTGGGTTCGATGCCTCATAGTCTAGGGGTTGGTGCTCTTATGGGTTGGTGCTCACAAATTGGCCAAGTTGGTGCTTGGCAAAGGGGATCAGTGTCTCTAGTGGATGGGTGCTCACAAATTGACCGAGTTGGTGCTTGGTTTGGGGATTGGTGTTTCTAGTAGGTTGGTGTCTGCAAACATTGTAAAAGATATATATATATATATATATATATATATATATATATATATATATATAAATAAGGAATATTTCTCTATGGTTTTCTCCTGAAAGGGTTTTCACGTAAATCATGTGCTCTTGTGTTATTAATTTCTATATCTTGAATGTTTATGGTTGTTTTGGTTGATTAAATGTAAAAATATTAAACGATTATCTTATACTAATTCATCCCCCCTCTTAGTATAAGCTTATGCTTAACAATTGGTATCAAAGCTAGTTCCTTTGATGTTAGCATAACTATTAGAAGGTAGATCTTGGAAAGTACATATGGCAAGATCTCAAGTGTTGGATGGTTTCTCCACTACCAAGGCTCCTTTGTTCAATGAAATAAATTATGCATTTTTAAGAACAAGGATGAAGACTTACTTGATGGCCCTAGGTTTCGATAGTTGGCAAGCAATAGTAATAGGATACATGCCACAAATTACACTAATGGATGCCACTAGAAAAAATGCCAGTGAGAACAATGCAAAAGCTATGAATGAAATCGATGTGGGCTTTTAGAAAATGATTTTGTTAAGGTTATGCATTGTGAATCTACAAAAGAGATTGGGATAAACTCAACACTATTTATGAAGATGATAGTAAGGTGAGAAAATCAAAACTCCAAACCCATTCGAGGTAATTTGAAAGTTTAAAAATGAATAATGATGAAAACATTGATGTGTATCTTCTTCATGTCGATGAGATTGTTAATTTCATTTGAGGACTCCAAGAGAAAATAGAAGAATCTGTAATCATTCAGAATTTCCTAAGATCCCTACCTTTAAGATTTGATGTGAAGGCCTCTGCCATTGAATAAATGAAGGATTTAGACACAATGAAAATGGATGAGCTCCATGGAATTCTTATGGCATAAAAAATGAGAATTGAATTTGAGAGACAGTCAAAGAAGGAAGCATCATTCAAGGTCTCGAAGAAAGAGAATATCAAAGGACCAAAATCAAGTGAAAATTCAAGTAGTGAAGAAGATGAAAATGAAGTTTTATTTATTTAGAAGCTAAAGAAAAGATAGGGAAAATATAAAGGAAAGTTACCATTTAAATGCTTTAATTGTGGTAAAATTGGTCATTTTGTAGCAAAATGCCCAAATAAAGGAAATAACGATGATGAAGGAAATAAACCAAAGTAAAAAAGGGGATTCAAGCTAAGCAAAGACAAGCAAAGATTTGAGAAATAAAAGAAAAGCCTATACTCAAAGAGGTATAGTAGCTCATCTAAAGAAAACAAAGAAAGTGATGTTGAGAGTGATAATGAAGAGAATCTATTCATGGCTACTAAAGAAAATACCACCACCAACAAAGATATTTTAGAGGAAGATGAAGACATGGAAGAAGAAAGTGAAGTGAACCTTGAAGAAGAACTTATTTGTGCATTAGAAGAAATGAAAGCATTTAAGAATAAGAATCAGAAACTAAAGTTACAACTCTAAAAATATGAAGAAAAGAATCGAGACTTCAAAGTGAAGACATCACAAGTCCTTAAGGAATCAAATAAGGTAATCATTGATCTAAAAATCAAATCAAAAAAGTTAAACAAGTTGAGGAAGATTTGAGAATTAAGCTACAAATGAAAGAAGAAGAGTGAAATCAGTTGAAGACTAAGTTAGGTTCTTTGAAAGATAATCATGAGAGGCTCATAATCAAGATTAAGAAAGAACATGAGATATCAGTCTAAGGTGAGAAGGATGCAAGTTTTAAGGGCAACTTGAAGAAGCCAATCATACATCCCAATGCTTTCGAGTTTTCAAATTCTTTTCATGGCCATTGTTTTGTTTGTCATCATGTTGGACATAGGGCAAGATACTATTTGAGGAGAAACAATCTATCAAAGATAGATCTTAGTCACCTTCAAGCAAATGGTATGAGAAATGTTGCTTGAGTTTGGTGTCATAAGGTTGGCCATATTGCTAAATTCTGTCTAAGTGGAGTAAAGAGATCATGAAGGTATGTCAAATGCTATGGAGCCCCTATAAGATATGAGAAGGGCCAAGCTCAAGTTTGGAGACCTCAGATAGTAAAGGTTGATCAGATTGAGTCTAAGAGTGAGAATGGATTACTTTCTATAGTAGAAAAAGAATCATATAGGAAGGACTGTGTGAAACTCTTGTTATCAAGAGTTGTAGAAAAGATAGTGAATACTAGTCCTAAGTAGCCTACAGATCAAAGAGAATATCTTGTTATAATTGAGCATGAGCCTTATCAAGATTACCTATTATTAGTTTCTAATGATAGTGCATTAGAAGGTAAGATAGTTGCAAGAGTTGAGAAATGAACAACATCATGGATTTTGAGGTTAGTGAGTAAAATAAGTTAGACATGCCTAAATGGATTCTAAGAGAAAGAAATTAGTCTCATGGATGCAAGAGGATCAAGGAAGTAATAGGGAAGTTGTGGGCATATCCTGGGTTCACTTTATTCTAGGACCCTTTGTGTGGGGTGTCTCTTCTAAGCTTCAAGGAGACACTTTACAAAAAAAATAAGCATGGTGGATGCATGTTGGGTCTTGGCTATGTTGCATGACAAGAAAGTCATGAAGTAGGGAATCATCAAGGTCAGGTCCAAGGATCAAATGACAAGGTATGAATGGGTTTAGGTAAGATCAAGAGCTGATGGAGATCTATGGAGTCATGTGTCAAGCTAATGAGAAACTTGTCAAGTTGAAAATAAAATGCCTAAGGCTAGATTGAGGAGGTGAGTTTATTTCAAATGAATTCATTGAGTTTTGTGAAGATCATGGAATTAAGAGACAATACTCAACTGCAAGGAATCCACAACAAAATGGAGTGGTGGAAAGGAAAAATTGAATCATTCAAGAGATGGTTAGAACTATGTTAAATGAATCTAAGCTATCAGGTAGATTTTGGAGAGAAGCATTGGTTAAAGGGGAGCTAAACATTTTTTAAGCTCCTTGAATGACCCTTTGCCATTGATGTCAAAGGGGGAGAATGGTAGTACAGGGAGTTACAACAAGGGGGAGTTGTAGAAAAGAAGATGGGGAGCTGCAGAAAAGAAGATATTTTTGGAAGGTTGCCATAAATAACAAAGGGGGAGATTATTGGAATAATTGTCATTGATGTAATAAGAAGTCAACAAAATTGTTTTTGAAAGTGAATGAAATAGAATATCTCTTAAGAAAAGAAGTATGAAGAGTAGATTTGTTTTAATGAAGAATATTATTTGAGAATTGTGAAAGAGAGGAGAGCAAAAAGTATATAAGAAAATTACTAAGAGAGAGTGTAAGAGAAGTAAAGTCATCATGTGATTGAAGAAGCAATCATAGATGATGGAATCAATTTGGCTTGGGATCGATGCCTCATAGTCTAGGGGTTGGTGCTCCTATGGATTGTGTTTGGCAAAGGGGATCAGTGTCTCTAGTGGATGGGTGCTCATAAATTGATTTAGTTCTTGGTTTGGGGATTGGTGTTTTTAGTAGGTTGGTGCCTGCAAACATTGTAAAAGAGTTATATATATAAAAGGAATATTTCTTCATGGTTTTCTCCTGAAAGGGTTTTCACATAAATCATGTGATCTTGTGTTATTAATTGCTAGATCTTGAATGTTTATGGTTGTTGTTGTTAATTAAATGTAAAAATATTAAAGGATTATCTTATACTCATTCATCCCCCCTCTTAGTATAGTCTTGTGCTTAACAAACCAAGGACAAGGGTAGCCTAATTTTAATAGACAGAGTAACTATAATCCAAATGCTACAAGTAATTATAACACCTTGGTCCTTGTTCAAAATAATCTTACTCAAGAAGCTAAGGGTACTATTCCATAGAATTAGTCTTTTGGATAATACATTGTCCAAAAAACTGATTTTACTCAAGTTTTCAATGACCAATGATATCAAAATACCAATTATGTTTACAATCAATCTCTTATGGCTTAGAAAAAAAGGTGACCATGATGATAAAACCAAAAGAGCCTCAACAAAGTCAAAGGCCTAATCAAGTACCAACCCAGTTGGGTGATACAATGGTTAATTATGACCAATAAGACTGTTATGCAATCAATCAATAGGCTAATTCTAGCCAGGCATACATCCCAGTAGTAGCAAATACAAGGTTCAAAAGAAGGAATGTGGATGGTAACCAGGAAGCATTCAAGGAACCTCCTACCATTACTCCTTCAATATCAAAACCAAATGGACTTACAATTATTCCAAAGGTTATAATTGCTCCAAGGAATCAAAATTAAGGGAATGCCTTTTTACCCCAAATCTCACAAATTCAAAGTAGAGTTATGGCTCCCAAGGCTCAACCAAAGGTTGGTAGTTTACCCATCAACATTATGGAACACATTAAAAAAATACAATATGAGTGTGCCAATGTTGGATATGCTCTCCATGCCTGATCAGATGGGCATACTTTAGGAAGGATTATCAAAGATCAAGATTCTTGAGAAAGAACCAAGCAAAGAGAATGTAGTTCTCACCAATGAAACCAAAGGACTAAATGAAGGGTAACCAGGTAAAGTTATCAAACCTCCTACCTTCTACATTTCAATAATCATTGGTAACTTTTTAGTGCATAATTTATTGGTAGATAGTGGGGCTAGTACCTCAGTAATGACAACGTTTATAGCAGAACAACTTGGTCTAAAGTTTGAGCCCCAATCTAAAGGAGTGTTAAGTTGGATGGATCTTCCACCAAGCCATCTAGCATAATCAAGAATCTTAACTTGACCTTGTATGCTTGTCCTAGTGTCTTAGTGGTTGAATATGTATTGATCCTTGATGTACCTCCTCATTTACACTATGCTTATCCAAATAATTCACTATAAATATTAGATTTTTTCTTGTAGAAACTTGGTCATACATGACATTTCGGACAAGATATGGAACCAAGGTATCAATTAGGGTTGATCCCATTACAAAATTCAACATAGATCCTTATGGGCTAGATAGCATAATACTCAATTAAACCATCCTTGATGAGGATGAACATATGGTTGGTCAAGAATTATGGTTGGTCAAGAATTAAACACTCACCCTAAGGAGATACCAAACATGTTCATGGATGAACTATGGAATGAACATCAATCAATTAATCCCTTGAAAGGAGTTTGAGAGAGGGACATGGGTTTCTACTGCATACATGAAGAAAATCAATCCATGTCATCCCTCATTGGACCTCAATAAGATCCTAGTGGCTTATGTAACTTGTTATTTTATGGTTTAAAGAGAAAACATGGAGTGGGTGTAGGTGTAATTCTAGTATCCCGCTCAAATGGAAAATACTCATGATCTTACAGGTTATAATTGAGTTGATCTTTTAATGTAATAGGATATGAGGGTCTTAGCCATGGCCTTCAATGGGATAATAAGAGAGGAATCAAGTAATTAAAAGTTTATGGGGATAGTGAACTGATAGTGCACTAGGTTAGGGGCCAAAATATCACAAAAAATACCTTGATGATATCCTATAAACATAGGGTGTGAGACCTAATTGAGGATTTTGAGGCCTTTAACATATAAATAGTACCAAGGAAATAGAATGGACATGCTGATAGGTTTGTGGCTATGGGATCTTAATTTAACATCCCAAATGAGTTAACAAGACCAAGGTGAAACCACATATAAAAGGTGTAGTAAGACCATCAGTGCTAAATAATGAAGTTCATTAGTAGGTCTTTGAGAATGACAAGAAAATTACATGTTTCTTGCAAGAGGAAGTAATATTCTCTTCAATAAACCAAGAAAATTTTTAACACCAATATGAAGAGAAAAAAGTTCATTTGAGATCCAATAAGCTTCTTAAAGGGCTTATCACCCTTGAAGGTATTTTCCATGAGGGAGATCATATGAGAAAAGACAAGGTAATGATGTCCACAAGTGAAGAGAACTATGAAACATTACTCATCTTCAAAGACAAGCTCCTTAAGATTGGGAAGGTAAGCACTAAAGTTGAGAGGCATACTTTCATAGAAATTTGTAAAGAATATCCAGACATATAATGCTTGGGAATAAAGTTACTTGAGAGGTTTTGATCCCAAGCTAGCACAACACACTATATAACTAGAGGCTAATGCCAAGCCTATCTAGTAGAAATAGAGTTCTATAAAACTCAATACTAAAGAGCATATAAAGAAAGAATTGACCAAGCTGATTGAATCTAAGATCATCTTTCCCATCAATCACTCCTCATGGGTAGCCAATTTAGTGCCTATTAGGAAGAAGACTGGGAAAATCAGATTGTGTGTTGACTTTAGGGATCTAGATAGGGTCTCTTTAAAAGACCAATACCCCTTACCATCCATGGAGTAACTCCTTTAGATAGTTGTTCATTCAGAACACTTCTCCTTTTTAGATGGATATTTAAGATACAACCAAGTGCTAGTGAGATAAAAAGATCAATATAAGATTGCCTTTACCATAAATTAGGTCACATATGCTTACCAAAATATGCCTTTTAGATTTTCAAATGTATGGGAAACTTTCAAAGAGCCATAGACATGGCTTCTAAGGGTTTCTAAATAAAATGGTGCTAGTTTACTTGGATGAAATCATAGTTTTATCCAAGAAAGCTAATGAACAATTGGATCATCTAAGGTTGATATTTGAAATATGTAGAGAGTATGGGATCTCTTTAAATCCAAATAAATGTGTGTTTTTTGTTCATAAAGGCAAACTCTTGGGTCACATTGTATCAAAGGAAGGGTTATCCATTGACCATGATATAATAAGTGATATCTTAGCACTCTCTTTATGCAATCACAAGAAAGGAATTCAGAACTTCCTTGGGAAAATAATTTTTTTGAAAAAGTTTATATCTAGTTTTGTAAACCTAGTCAAACCCATCACCACCATGCTAAAGAAGATCTAAGTGTTTTCTTTGCCAAATGAAGGTAAAGTAGCATTTGAGGCCATCAAATAAGCCATTTTCCAAGCACCCTTTCTCATGAATCCTGATTTCTCAAAGGATTTCATATTATACACCTTTGCCAATATTGATAATATATCAACTATGTTGATGTAAAAGAATGGTGAAGGACTTGAGTAGTTAATTGCCTTTTTTAGTCAAGGGCTAGAATGATATGAGGTAAATTAAAATTTTATTTAAAACTAGGTTCTTGCATATTTGAGAAGCCTAAAAAAGTTTAGGCCAATGCTTTTGAATATCAATATTCATATTATGGTGTCTGATCCTAGAGTGAGGGACTTTATCCTCAATAAAGACTTGAACAAGAAAATAGTTGGCTAGATTACCAGGGTCATGGAGTATGATGTGGAGATCAAAGTCACCAAAGTAGTAAGAGGCAAAGGCTTGTGTGAGAATATGGTAGATGACATTTAAGAAGTCAAAGAAATTTTTTTGGTGACACAAGACAACTCATAGATAGATGAACCTCCACCTCACAACAATTGATGCTAGGACATGACATATTTCTTAATGATAGGAGAATGCCCCCAAGGTTTGGATAGAGTAAAAAGAAGGTATTTCAAGCTTCATTCCATACCTTATGTATTAATTGATAGTGTTCTTTTTATAAGGGATAATAATGAGGTAATTCTTAGATACATTGATGAAAATCATGTGATAAAGCTTTTGGAGCAGTTTCATGATGGCCATGTGGGGACCATTTTACTCCAAGAATAATATCAATAAAGGTAATGAGAACTAGTTATTACTAGCCCAACATTTTCAAATATGCCTATGCATGGGTCAAGAAGTGTAATAAATGTGTTTTATTTTTAGGCAAGAAAAGACTAACAACTCTTTTAATCAACCCAATCCAAGTGGAGCTACCCTTCATGCAATGGGGTTTAGACTTCATAGGAATGATCAATCCATATTCAAGTGCAAGACATAAATGGGTGCTCACTACAACCGACTACTTCACCAGGTGTATGAAAGCCATTTATTTGAAAGAAGTCAATGAGATAAAAATATTGGAATTCTATGACAAACATAGTAACCAGGTTGGTGTTCTAGCTATTATAATTTTAGATAATGTCTTTGCATTTGTGGACATGTAGATGAGTTAATGGGAGCTTAAGTTGGGAATCTACCTCATCATATCCTCTAACTACTAACCCCAAGGAAATGGATTGGTAGAGTCCATAAAAAATAAATTGATAAGGATTATCAAGAGGACCATGGAGGAAAATCAGAGAACATGACATACAAAACTAAGGACAACCTTATGGGCTAACAAAGTGACTCCCAAATATACCATTGGTAATTCTCTATATGTCCTTGTATATGGAATGGAATCAAATTCTCCCATTTATCTTGAAATACCTACTTTGGAGTTACTCCATCATCTTGAGTTGATAGAGAGTGAGTCTATGAGCATAAGGATGATATAGCTCATGGAGCTTGAAAAAACTAGGGACCTTGCAATGAAGACATTAGAGTCACATCAAGTTTAGGTCAATAAAGCCTTTGATAAGAGAGCCACAACAAGGGAATTAAATGAAGGTGACTTAATCCTCATGTGGGATTCAATTAATTCCAAGCTAGGAAACCATACCAAGTTTGATATCTTGTGGAGTGGTCCTTATTTGATCCATGGATGCAAGCAACATAATGCTTTCCAGCTTGCCAAACTGGATGGAGAGTTATTAACCTTCTTAGTCAATGGCATTCATTTAATATTTTTTATTATAAAATTTTGCATCTATTATATGATATTGTAACATATTAGAATCATTTTTCATGCTTTCCTCTAAGTGTCTTGAGCACATTTCCTTACAATTGTGTGTTTCCCTTTTAATAAGTACCTATGGCATAGTTTTTGGTCTTGCTCTTTTGTCCCTTTTACTTCAAGAGGAAATTTCAAAAAGGGTTATCCTTTATTCAATCTCACATTAGTTGAGATAAAAGACTATGACTCTATGTACCCAATGGATTAGTTTAAGCCCATTGAGTCTTTATATAACAAACATGCAACCCCATGATGTCGCTATAAATGTTGGCCCACATAGAAAAATTTTCCTAGATGGATCAGTTTCTAGAGGTCTTGGTATGGAGTGATCATCTAAGTAGATTTCTTGGTTGATAAAGAGATTAAATGTCACAAAGCTTTTTAAACACTTTAAGCAAACTTAAAGTGTGTTTTATTGATCTTTAAGAGGCAAGTCTTGAAAGAGGCCTATATTTTCAAAGTAAAGAATACCAACAAGTTTTCACGGTGTTTAAAGAATTAGAAATCATGAATTAGGTTGAATAAAGGATTATTAATTCATTAGAGCCTTATAAAGGGACAACAGTTTCATGCACAAGTCCAAAAGAACCAAACAATCATAAGACATCATGCATAAATAGACTGGTCAAATTGATTATGCATTTAATAAGTGTGATTAGAAATCTTATCAAGGTAAAAATACCGCATGGAAATGAATTTATTCGTGCTTGTATCATCCTCTACAAATTTCATAACTTAATGAGTTGTATATCTCAAGTTATAAAGCTTCAAAGTTAGAATTGTAGAATGAGATGTTCATAGGAACGTCAAGTTAAATCTACAATAATTAACCATTTGGATTTAAAAATACTCTTATGTTATTGTATATTTTAAATTTAGATCTCATAAAATATCCATTTTATTTTAAATGAGAAATATCAATGGTTGGCATTCAATCTTACATAAGATCCAATGACGAGTAGGCAAGGACAGTGGCAGTGGGTCCCAAAGATCTAATGAACATTTGATCATGCAATTGAGATAAAAAATGAGCATCAAGTCAAAGAGTCAGGATAAGTGAGAATATGACAAGTGGAAATATCTCAAGTGTTCTAGTAGAGATCCAATGGTATATGTTGATTAACAAAGCCAATGGGCCCAAAAAAATCTATAGTGCACATTTAATCATACCAAGCAGATCAACGATGAGAAATGAGTCAATAGGTCAGTGAATCCTAAGAAAAAATAAGGAGTTTCAAAGTGTCTCAAATATGTTTAATTAGTATAATATATATGACTTGTGTTCATTTATACATAGAATAATCATTAATTGGTAGAAGATCTATGACTTGTATTCATTTGTACAGAGAATGATCAATAGTGCACAACCAAGAAGATCCAATGGTGCTCATCTAATATGGATCATAGATCAATGGTCAAGATTAAAATTTGATGATTAAGTGAATTGAAGATCAATGGCATGAATTCATCAAGTAGGTCAAGATCGATGGTTAATTTTAAAATTTCAAAATACAAGAGATTTCAAGTGGAGAACAATCATGACCTAGGTCAAAACAAAGGAAAATCTTGCAAGGATCATCCTATCACCATTAGAGCTCGATCAAATGTCATAAGAAAACATAATTATACAATCAAGGATTTTCAACAATAAGATTTAGATTCCATGAACCTTTGGTTTGAATATTTATAACACATAGGGTCCATCCTTTAGGGTTGTATTATCACTTCCTGACTATGATCTTTGATCTTTAAAGAAGACTTGTGCATATGATGAGTTTTTATCTTCCATAGGTTACATAGGTAGGATATGTCTATTTTAGACCTAATAGAAATCTAGAAGGAAGCTATGTGACCTATAGTATTTGCATCGATATATAGCTATATGAAAACTAATGTATTATATTAGTTTTCAATCTATAATATAGACATACACTCAAATTTTGTAGTAGGGGTAGGTATGAATGATCATGAAGAAGTGTCTCATCTTCCAATATGGTCTTAGCTATGACAAATAACCACTAAGATAATATTTCGGTATGGCTCTATCAATTACATGGATATAAGGACCTTGACCTCATCATGAAGCAAGTAGAGATGGCATATGAAATTCATGGAGCAGATTGGGGGATTGGGGGAAGTAGTTGGAGCATTTAATGTTATTTAAAACCATAGATATTTCTTTTACAATAGACTTAGACATGATTCATCATGTAAAACAAACCCTTATCTTCTAGTGGATCTCTCAGCCAATGAGAAGAACTTGGAGACTAGTTGGAGAAAATACAACTTAACTTATTGATGATGGATTAGTCCTAATTAGACAAGAAAGATGGTGTAACATTCACTAAAAGGTGGTAGCTCATTTATTGTTCTTGGTTAATGTGATCTCACTCTCTCCCTTACCTTTCTCCTATATCTCCCATTCTCTCCCATTTGGGTAAGCTCTCTCTCACTTTTTATAATAATTCTCTCTCAATTTTATAAGAGTAGAGACTCTCATTTGATAAGGTTAAACCCTATCAAAACTTGTATGAAAGACCTCTTGAAGCTAGTAAAGAATTTATTTACCTATCTCTTGTTTTTGGACTGTGTTTAGTAAGTTTGTGCATGATGGTATTGTGAAGAAGAATCTTCCATTCCCATTGTCCTTCTTTCTTGACTATTTTAGGGTGTTTTATAATTGATTATAGGTATGCATTTGTGTTCTTTCTTCCATTGGTGTAAGATTTCAGTGAGTCTTAGAACTCCTCTTTATTTTCATCTATTGCTTCTTGAACCTAGTGTATGAAATACTTATGCAATTATCTAGATTTTGAGATTGTGTAAGCTAGTACTATCTTATGCTTCTTCAGTGTATATTTCATTCTTGTGTGAGTTCTCACTTAATTTGGTGTATCACCCTATTAGTTTTATTATGATCCCCATCCCATTTTATAACCCTTTTATCAATTCAAACATTGGTATAGGTGATCCATCAAGAGGAAGCCAACCTTATTCAGAGGTTCAACCCCACCATAGGTGACCCACAACTGGGGGTTATTACCATAGTGTAGCTCAGTTAGAGGGAGCCTAAAGAACTCCTCTAGAGGGTACAAATTGATGCTATAACAGTGCCCAAATAACTTTTAATGGAATGAAAATTAAAGACAAAGATTGAATAGTTAGGACCTAGCTTAGAGAGAATATAAATAATTAGTTGGTCATCTATCATCCCTATCTAACATTTTTTCAACTACAATCTTAAAGCCTTGAAATTAGTGAAGAAATATTAAAGAATTTAAAAGTTGTTAGGACTTAGGTTAATGAGTTCATTTTCAAGCTTGTGACCTCTCATCATATCAAGAATCCCAAATATATTTTGTAAAATGGTCCAGACATTATTAGGAGTCTTGGTAGGTTCTAAGTGACAAAGGAGATCAAGAGACACATACAAACATAACAACCCATAGGCTTCATCACTGTAATTATACCACTTAACTTTCTCATCATCTTTGCTAGGTTCAATTTCATCACCCATAGTTATCCTATGGAAACCCTTACTCCTTATAATTATTATCATTTTAATTTTCCAATCATGATAGTTGAAGGGAGTTAGTGGGTTTATTGAACTTTTATCCATTTTAGTGTAGAAAATGAGTTTTAATAGTGCAAGTTGGAAGAAAGAGAGAATGTGAAAAAAATGGAAAGTGACTTAGAATATAAAAGCATAGCCACCTAAACTATGAAATGGTGAACCCCTCCCCCTCAAATTTTGAAAATAATGCATGCTCAAAAAATATGTCAGGCATAATTGAGAATGCATCTTTGAGTAACCAGTGTAAATGCCAAAAAAGATGGTTTTTGAAAACATGATGAGAACATCAAACTCTACTAAAAATGTGTCCAAGGAAATAATTAAAAAACAAAAAAATGATTGAGAAAGAGATAAATTAGTTTTGAATATGAGGGAATTTGGCCACCTTCTAAATTGGGCCTCTCTTATCTTTGTCTAGTGAAAATAAGGAACATTTACAAAATAATTTTCCCATCTTTTAAGTATTACTCTCAATATAATATATATTTTTAAACTTAAAAATAATAAAAAATATTTAACTCCTATATGAGCTAATAACCCAACCCACAATATTGTTTTTATTTTTAAAATAATAAAAAAGAAATCATGTTCTTACAATAGTCCCCACATTTTATTTTTCAAACAATTTTAAAATGTCAAGTTAATAAAGTGATTTTTAATATGAATTAAAACATCAGTCAGATTTTTAAAGTGCCCAAAACACTTTACCAATTAGAAAACCACCACTTAAATTCCAAAAACCACTCATAAATACATAAAACCATGAATTAGAAGCCAATGTGGTTTTAAAAACCACATTTTTGGATTAGAATGTAGTTTTAACAAGAAAAATGTGGTTTTGGTTATGTATATGCATGGAAGGATGGCATGGGGGGTAGGAGAAGACTTTAGGATGTAAAAAACATAATTCTTAACCCAAATATAAGTAGTTTTAGCTGGTTGGTAAGGTGGTTTAGGCTAGTTGGTGAGGTGGTTTAGGGCTTACAACATGTGAGAGGTGGAGGATAGTGTGGAGAGAGATAGGATTCAAAGAGCAATTGTTAAGAAGTAAAAATTAGAAGAAACTCACATTAAAATCCCCTAAAACCTAAAATTTTATTTTCATTCAATCTCCCACACCTATTGGTTGAGAATGATATAGTCATTTCATCCCTCCTTTCTTACATTTGAATCATTCCAATGACGTTTCACCCTTTTTGGGCAAAATCCAATGAATACCATTTAAACCAATTCTAGATTATGCCAATCTACCATTTTTATGGCATTTTCCAATATGTACCAATTTTCCCTATTTGGGGCTAATCAAATCAATAACATTTTAACCAATTCCAATATATGCCAATTCATCCTATTTGGGGCTAATCAAATCAATACCATTTCAACCAATTCTGATCTATGATAATTCACCCTATTTATGTCCAATTAAATCATGACCATTTCAATCAATTCTAATCAAGTCTATTCTTCCATTTTTAGGGCTAAACTAATTACATTAAACCCAGACTGCCCTTCTTTGGGTCTATTTTAATCCAAGACCAAGACTTCCCTATTTAGGGCCCATTCCATTTACATTACAACCAAATCCACCCTCTTTGAGTCCTTTTTATTCCATTCCATTTCCCCTTGCATGTATCCTTACTTGGGGGGATTAGTCTAAGGTTCATTCAAGTCACGAGGTCTCATGATCATTGACCTATTCTATTATCACCCATCTTATGTCAAATTATGATAGATCAACTCACTTAGCTTAGTCAACAACTAGACTAATTTTCTTCTACTATAAAATTTTCAAAACCCAAGCTAGTCTTATAGTGGTAACACATCTAATTGAATTTTCTACATCAACTATACCTCATAAATATGTCATCTATTATAGATCATGAATAAAAATAATTTTATCGATAACTATTTGAAAATAAATATGATAGGTGCTAAAATTCTAGATGGATTTCCTATAGAGGACTTACACTATTTGATTATAGATCTTAAAGAGATGCCACAACAAAGCCAACAGTGTAGACCTATTATGTCATTGCCCCTCTAATAACTAGTATTTATTGAAAATAAAAATGTGTCCAAGTCTTATAGATACTTGATAGGAATATGTCATGATATCCTTCCCAATCATGATCAGATACATCCACTTCCAAATCAAGTTCAAGATAATCAAACCATTGATGACATTTTTGTAGAATCACCCATCTTTGATCAAATACAAACCATTGATGATCCACCTGTATTTGATAAAGAGCCTCTATTTGACATAGGACTCATCTTGGATGAGCCCATATTTTAAGAACCTATTATTTTTGAGATAAAGTTCCTTTTTCATCCATTGCCAAATATTCCCAATTTTTAGACATTTCTTCATTCCAAAACCTCTATTTCTAATTAAAAGGTGAATAATGTACTTACAAAAAACATAATTTAACAACCCCTTTTTGCAGCTACATTTAAATCAAAATCAATTTCCATTTAAGAATAAATATTAGATTTGGGTTCCATTTGAGAACCAATATCAAATTAAACATTAGCATAAGAATCAACATTAGTCTCAACATCGAGTTCAGATCTTCTTAAGTTAGAATCAACTTTAGAATTAAAAAATATTAATGCATGTTACAACATTGGCTCCACATTTTCAATATATTTAATTGAAGGCATTTGTGATTATTCCACAATTTTTGAGGATGTTTCTTTAGCATCAATGCATATTATATTAGTAGCCTCTATGAGAATTGTCTTGCCTTTTCCCCTTTTATTACAATTACATGTGCCTTTACAATTAGCTAGCATGACATTTATATTAACATTCTACCTCCCATAAACATCAATTGGGACTGACAAAATCACACATTATTAAACTGCATCCATGGTGACATTTCAATGGCAAATTTTTTTAGGGAGTAAGACACTTAAATGTAAAAGAACAATCTCCTAGTGAAATCTTGTTTAAGGCGCTAGGGGACAATCAAAGTTTAAACCTAACATCTTCTAGTGAAACCTTATTTGAGGCACTAAATGATAAGGAAAATAAAAAATCAATAATAATTTGTTGGTAAAAACCTCTAAAAGGCACCAATAGCTAAACAAATTAGTCTTGTAACACATGATGAAGACATTATTAAAGTTCATATTCACCTCACCACAACCAAAGATAAGTTGAATACATAATCAACAACACTGTGGGTGATTAAACATCCTAATCTTCATTTGTCCTTTAACCATTATGTATTCCATTCTAATCCTAATATTTATTCAAGTCATATTTTATATTATCCCATCAAACCATTCATCGCATGCTTACCCTTATTTACCCTTCCTGGTAACACTCTTTTTTCTAAAGGTTACAAAGAATTCTTGTCTAGAGATTTGGAGGAAGTAGACTCAACAACCACTGAAGATCACAAAAGAACATAGTTCACATCAATAGTAGGATTTAGATAGAGTAGATATTTTGAGAAGATATTCTAGTTAGACACAAAAGGTCTACATTACACATTTCTTAATACTTAGTTGAGTTGAGATGATAAAAAAACAAAAAAAAACAAATCAATAAATCAATAAATCAAACAAGAAAGTGAAATGAGTCATTCAATAGTGAAAACCATGCTTATGGCACCTTGGATAAGTACCATGATGAAAACCAAGTCTATGGCATCATTTGTAAATAATTATTAAAGTACTTTGACACTTAGGGTAGCCTTATTTACATTATAGACCATTTCCATTGTCTTACCATTTTAATCCATTTTATCCATTTAATCCTATTCATCCTAGCCCATCTTATTGTGACCATTAGTCTTCCCATCTTGACCTTATTTAAAGAGTATAAGGTATATTCACACCTATTTGGGAAACATTTTTGGCCTATTATTTATGTGATACTTTGATGAGTTGACACATTTGGTTCTCATGTGACATGGTCCTTAGAGATTCCTATTCCTTTTCCTCATTATCATTCATTATTATTCATTCTTTGCCAAATATTATGCAATTTATTTTACCATTGTGTCATTCCTAATTTCCACCCTATTATTGATTCATAGTTTAACACCTATGGGTGGAACTATATTAACCTGAGGTCCATTTGGATTATGTAGGTAGCACTCTTTTTTTGAGGTCAACTCGATCACCCCATTCCAACACTCTTGCCATTTTATAAGAAATTTATGCAATGTTCTCCCCATTCTATATCTTGTAATCCTCAATTTAATTGAGATACTTAAAAACCCCTAAAATTTTTAAAATCCAAAAAATAACTTAAAAAATGAAAAAAATTAGAAAAAGGTTTGAAATCTCTTTAAGAGATATTAATCCACAAAAAACATTTCTTGGTTTCTCATCATTTTTGGTCATGTTTTTTTACTTTCATTTGTTTTTTCATTGTTCCTCATTTTTGCTCAACACTCTTGCAATGTTGTACACCCATTCCTATTTTCCTCTATGTTCACATCTTATACCTATCATTTTTCTTTGATCCCTTATCCCTAGGATAAATATATTTGTCTTGAAGTGTTGTGAATTATGGTGTCTCAACCTTGAAAATTTAGAATACTAATCATAGGATAGTATTCATGAAATACTATTCATAATCGCTATTTACAATCACTTTTCATGTGATGATATGGAAGTGGTGAGTTGATAATGGCTTTGCATGTGATGTGATAGGTGATGTAGGCATTGATGTGGCTTGTGATGAGTTGGCATGGACCATAGAGGAATCTACATAATTTAATTGCATGTGAGTGGAAGTGGGGCATACCACTCCAATAAGGAGACAAGTTGTATTTTGAGATGCACATGATTTTAATTTAGGTGCAAAATGACAAGATTAGATATGAGGTGCACCTCTTAGTTAACCTCATGATCTCGAGTGGAAGGAGAAGTCAAAAGTTGATGGATAATCTCTTGGAAGCATGTGGAGTCACATGGGATAGATGGGAACAAGTTACTATTCTAGATTGGAGGCATGTGAGAGTGGAAGATGATGTATCACAAGTGGAGGATCCATTTTTGACTAAATAAAAAGAGAAAAATCATGTTACTATTGATGAATAGTGTTTCCACAAAAGGGTGTTGTATTTCGTACCTTACCCATTAAGTTTCTTCATTAATCATTATTCTTTGTGAATTCTATAAGTAAGAATTGTTCTCCTTTGTAATGCAAGCTAAGTAAAAATATTGAATAAAGCATGAAGCTTGTGAGAAGCTTGTATAAGAATTATTCTCCTTTGTAATGTAAGCTAAGTAAAAAGCTTGAATAAATCATGAATCTTGTGAGAAGCTTGTATACAAGTAGCTAAGATTTCTAGAAGCTTGTAAGCTTAAGAGTTGTGCAAAGGCACTGAAGCTTTGTGGAATCAGTTCTTCTCATGTGTGTAGTATACTAGTGGTGCTCTTGTGAAGGTTTTCTCTACAAGTGTGTTGTAATCTTGGTGATTTGAATGATACATTGAGCTACTTTGGAGTGTGAGGTTTTTCTCCTAAAATGGTCTCCCCACATAATCACATGTTATGGTATGCTTATGATTTTATTTGTATGTGTTTCTTTTAATTATGTAACAAGTATCTATTTGTCTACATATTATCATATCCTGGTTAGTGTAAGGAATTATTTTTATGATCTTGTATTCCTTTCAAGTGGTATCAAGATTGGCCAGTTTTGGTTCTAGTTATAAGTTTGTTGGATTTTTTGAATTAATCCAATTTTGAGTGGGAGCTTATGCAAGAGATATTTAGAGTTCTTTGTTGTATGAATTTTAAGATGGCAAGCATATAAAGGAGAATGGAGGTTAAAACATTTTTGTGGAGTAAGTCCCAGGGGAGATCTTAATATCCAAGAAAGTCCAAGGTGAAATACTAGAATTATGTAAATTTTGGTCACTTCTAAATGGATTTTAAAGAAGAAAATAAGGAAAATATGTATGATTATGATTCTAAATTTGAGAAGGAAGGTAGTTATAGTTTCATTTCAGCCTTGGTAACCCATGCAAGTAATGATGAATGGTTAATTGATTCAGGTGTATCCTACAATATGACCTCTAATAGAAATTGGTTTTCTAAGTATGAAGAGTTTGATGGAGGTAATGTGCACTTAGGTGATGATTATTTTGTAACCATTATTGGTCATGGTAGAGCTAAAATCAGATTTTTAGATGGAAGGATCAAACACTTTGATGATGTTTTTCATATCCCATGGCTATCTCAAAATTTATTATCTACAAAAAAATTAATAGATGTGGGTGTGAAAGTTGTCTTTTCCAAAGTAGGTTGTAATATGGTTAGAGGTGTTATGGTGATAGCTAAAGGTGTTAGGATCAGCACTCTATACAAGATTGATACATGCACAATTGAGTGTGATATTACTTATGTGAAGACTACATATGAGACTACTTCATTGGATAAAGAGGTAATCACTATTTCTACACATGGTCATGGTTTTAGGTACATAAAGGTGCTCATTCTATGGAGTTAAAATTGCCTATAAATAAGACTATGTTATGGCACTAGAGACTTGGACACGTTGGGGAAAAGGTCTTAGGGACTTGCAGAATAAAAACCTTGTTGAAGGTTTGACTAATTTCAATCTTGAATTTGATTTCTATGAGCATTGTTTTTATGGTAAACAAAACCACATTTAGTTTTACTTGAGTTATCATAAATCTTGTGTTATATTAGATCTTATTCATTCTAATGTATTTGGTCCCATTAATGTTCCTTCAATTTTAAAATACATATATTATGTTTCATTTATTGATGATTATAGTAGAAGTACATGGGTTTATTTTCTAAAGAGTAAATATAAAGTTTTTAGTTATTTTAAAGAGTTTAAAGCAATGGTTGAGTTGCAGACTAAAAATAAAATTAAGTTTTTGAGAACTAATAATGGCAATGAATTCTATCTAATGACTTTGATAGATTCTCTAAATATTTTGGTATACAGAGATAGAATATAACTTCATATTCACCTCAGTAGAATGGAATTACATAAAAAATGAATAGGAAATTAATGGAGAAGGCTAAGAGTATGCTTAGTGGTGTTGGACTGGAATTAAGGTTTTAGGTTAAAGCTATAATGACTTCTTGCTACTGATCAACAAGTCTCCTACATCAAAGCTTATTGATAAAACACCTATATAGGCATTGTTTCACTGTAAGCCTTCATTGAGACATCTTAGAGTTTTTGGTTGCAAGGCATATGAACATATTCCAAAGGAGAAGAGGACAAAGTTAGAGAACAAGGATGTGAAATGTATCTTCATTAGTTATAGCTATGGTTTAAAAGGATACAATCTTTGGGATCTAGTGGAATAAAAGGTAATATCTTATAGAAGTGTTATTTTTATAAAAACTAAGCCTTCTTATGTTACACTTCAACAAGAGAAAGTAAAAATGAAAGATGTGATTTAACTTCTTCTTGCTCCTAAAAAAGTTGAGTCGAGGCCATGAGAGAGATAACAAGTTGAGGAGAACCCATCGAGCTCTAAATCTTGTGAAGAGGAGCTAGATGAAGAAGAACCTCCACCTCAACTTGTTGGAAGGTATATAAGGCATAGACAACCACCATAAAGGTATTCTCCTGATAATTGGAGATTATATTTTCTTTAAGTACTAACATTGACAAACCAAGATCTACATAAGAAGATTTGGGTATGAATGATGTAGAGTCTTAGAAGGTTGTTATGTAAGAACAAATGGAATCTTTAAAAAAGATTGATACATGGAACCTTGTACCATTACTTCAAGTATGTAAGCATGTTGGTTACAAATGGGTGTTAAAAAAAAAGATTGGTTCAGATAGAAGTGTTGAAAAGTAAAAGGTTTGGTTGGTTACAAAATATTACTTCAATTTAAGGGTGTTGAATACTATGAGTAGGTTTTTTTTAGTGGTGAATCTTTGTTAATCTATGAATTTTACATTTCTTGAAGCTGGCATCTGGTGATTTTTATGGAGAGGCTAATAGGGCAAGATCGCCTAAATTTATAATGTCAAAGTTAATTTCAAGAAGAGTTTTGCCTACATTTGAATACAAATTTCCTCATATAAATGTAGTTCACTGGTACCTTGAAAGCCAATCCTGATGAATTCACCATATACAATCAGGTGGACATCAATATAAAATTGATTCTATGTAATGTAAACCCAAAGACACCAGGCGGGTGCCCATAGGATGTCCACTAGTATATGTCTGTAGCTAGTACAAGGATGCCCATGTGTTATCAATAGACACCCATACGTGTGAAGGAAACATGTAGATGACCATAATTTTATGGTATCTCTTAGCATATTACAAACATCCACCTGCATATTATGAATTCTCATTAGTATATTGTAGGCATCTACCTATGTATTATAGGCATCCACTTGCATATTATGGGTGTCCACTCATGTATTGTGGGCATCCACCTGTGTATTATAAGCATCCACATATGATACACCTATGAATTCCTATGATAAGCAAGATATTACCTACAAATTGTTAGCAAACAACATAATGAGGGCATCTATTAGCACATTTCAAATGCCCACTAGCATATTATAATATTCTACCTACATATTGTGGGTGTCCACCTATGATACATATATGGTCACCTATGATAAGTAGGTAGCCACCTATAAATTATCAATAGATGGCATAGTGAGGATGTACACCATATGAAAAATGTCATTGAATGCCTTTGATCTCCTAGCATTAACCATTGATAACATCCATGCATGTGGGATAATTATCCCACATGCATGGTTAGGCAATCGTTCCCAAGGGAGAGGCACTATAAACATTAAGCTTAATATGTGATCTTTATGAGGGAGCATTATGAGCAATAACACATAGTGTTATAGTTACCCACACTTCGTAGTTATGTAATGTATGGCATCAACATTCACTGACATGATGTGGATGTTTTGTTGTGACATGTGAGAAACCCCAATGCATGGTGTGTAGCAAAAAAATATATTTAAACTATAATTATAATTAAATAAATGTATAATTATTCTTCTTTCAAACCTATCAATTTAATAAAATTTGTTAAAAAATCATAATTTACAAAATAAAGTAACCAATATATACATAACCACTTTTTTCACTTTTGATATCCATCAGCATGTAGTTGGCATCTGTCTATATTATTTAAATGGCCATAAACATGCAACTAACATCTGTCTACATACTCATCGTGTTTGTCTACATAATTTTCCTTGTGGCATCATATGATTCGCATGTGCATATATACACCTTCTAAAATGATTCACAACCATTACGAATCTGAGTTGCCTAGGGACCTCCATGGATTTTTAAATAGGGCCCACTAAAATGAAACCTAACTGTGAGATATTTTCTCCTATTGCTAAATTGCATCCATTAGATTCTTGCTTTTTATTGTAGTTGTTTATTATTTATATATTGATCAAATGGATGTGAATACTTCTTTCCTTCATGGTGATTTGGAGGAGGAAATTTATATGACATAACCAAAGCACTACATGGTGAAAGGTAAAAGAAATTTAGTTTGCAAGTAAAATAAATCCTTGTCTTATCTCAAGCAGATTCATAGGTTTTGGTACCATAAATTTGATACATATGTATTGAGTTTAGGGTTTGAGCAACCTAAGTCTGACCATTGTGTTTATTATGAAATTGATGGTGATCATTTCATAGTTATTGCTTTATACATTGATGATATGTTGTCTATTGGTAATGGGAATGTTTTGGTTTTAGAGCTTAAATCTCAACTATTATAAAAAATTTAGATAAAATATCTTGGTGTTTTAAGACACATTATTGGGATGGAGATTAGGAGAGAGAGACATAATAGAAAGCAATGCTTTGTCCATATTAAGTATGTGAATTTAATTTTACATAGGTTTAATGTGCATGATTATATACTATTGTGTGTTCCTTTTTCTATTGCAATGAAGTTCTATTTTGTAAAAATTTTATACATCCATTTTAGAGATGGAAAACATGATCAAAGTGCCTTACAGAAGTTTAATGTATGATATGGTCTGTATTAGACTAGATATTGCATAAGCAATGGGAGTTCTTTCCCGTTATATGTCTAATCCTGATAGAGTTCATTGGGATGTAGTTAAAAGGGTATTGTTATATCTTTGGGGTACCTTAGAGTATTCCTTATGTTATCATGGTTACATGATTCAAGAGAAACCTCCTCTTGACATTTTTGGTTATGTGGATTCATATTAGGTAGGTGATGTTGATAACAGAAGATCCAACATTGCTTATGTATTTACTTTATTTGGTGGTTCATAAGTTTTATAAATAAGTGATATGTAGTCTTCTCTTTTTCCACTATAGAGAGAAAGGTATATGGAAGATACTCATTCCTATAAAAAATCCATTTGGCTTAAGAGACCATGTTAAAATATTGGGTTAATACAAGGTGTAGTGACATTTTATTGTGACAGTTAGAGTGTTATTTTTCTAGAAAAGAACACAAATTTTCATGCCAAGACCAAACATATTGATTTAAAATATCATTTTGTGAGATACATAGTCAAGAATGGTAGGGTGAAGATAATAAATGTAGATACTCTAATGAATGTTGTAGATTCATTGACTAAACTCGTGAACATAAAGAAGTTCAGATGGTGTTCAAAGTCTAAGGGCCTCTTGGCCTCTAGCTATTAAGTTCATGTTGGTATTGTTCCTCTATATCTTGTAAGGTATTCAACCAATGGGATAATGTTTGGAATTGAGGTGTCTCAACCTTGAAAATTTAGGACACTATTCATGAGACACTATTCATGAGATACTATTCATAATCATTATTCATGTGATGAGGTGGCAATGGTAAGTTGGCAATGAATATGCATGTGATGTAGGTGGTAATGTAGGCGCTAATATGTCTTGTGATAAGTTGGCATGGCCCACAAAGGAATCTACATGATGTAAATGCATGTGAGTAGAAGTGGGGCATACCACCACACTAAGGAGATAAGTTGTCTTTTGAGATGCACATGATTTTTATTTAGGTGCAAAATGACAATATTAGATATGGGGCGCACCTGTTAGTTGGAATCATGATATTGAGTGTAAGGATAAGTCAAAATTTGATGGATAATCTCTTAGAAGCATTTGGAGTCACATAGGATAGTGGGGAACAAGTTACTATTCTATATTGGAGGCATATGTGAGAGTGGGGTGCAATTTTAGAGGCATGTGAGAGTAGAGGATGATGTGTCACAAGTAGAGGATCCACTTTTGACCAAATCACAAGACAACCATAATTTTACTATAGATTAATAGTGGTTCCACTAAAGGGTATTATCTTAACCATTAACTTTATTCATTAAGCATTCTTATCTATAACTTATATAAGTAATAAGTGTTCTCTTTTGTAATGTAAGCTAAGTGAAAAGATTGAATAAATCATGAATCTTGTGATAATATTGTTTACAATCAGCTAAGATTTGTATAATCTTGTAACATATAGAGTTGTGCAAAGGAGTTGAAGCTTTGTGAAACTAGTTCTTCTCCTGTGTGTAATATACTTGTGGTGTTCCTGTGAAGTCTTGTTCTACAAGTGTGTTGTAATCTTGGTGATTTAAATAATACATTTAGATGATTTGGAGTGTGGGGTTTTTCTCCCAAAATGGTTTTCCCCATGTAATCACTTGTTATTGTATGCTTATGCTTTTAGTTGTATATGTTTCTTTTAATTGTGTAACAAGTATTCATTTGTTTGCATATTTTCCTCTCTTCGTTAGTCTAATGAATTATTTCCATGATCTCATATTAATTTCATGAATTTAATTTTGGACATGTTATTCATGGGAATACTTAGGAAACATTTGCTTACTTAGGGCATTCAGAGTCATCTCAGCCACCCCTTCCTTATTCTTTTATTTCCCCTTTCTGGTTATAAACCATTATACATGTTAGATCTAGTGTCCATGAGTCATACTTATGCCAGAAAAGGTTTATTTGTTTATTCTTAGATCAAATCATAATTGTATACATGTAAATATCCATAGGTCCATGTCAAACATGAAAATATGCCAAAAAACACCCAAAATTTCCAAATTTTTTTGTAACAATCAAAAAGCCTAAAATTGGAAGTGGCTTACATTCTCAAAACATGATATAAAGCCAAAAATACAAAAATATTTTTCTTGTCCTATATCCAGTCAAAATACTTAATCCAATCTTTTTAAGACCTAAATAATTTTTGGGACATGTCCTTCCCAAATAGACCCGAGTAGGGTAGGTTTATTATTGGTTCCAATTATTTTAGCCACCTCCAGATGTGCCATTCCCTTGTATGCATCCTTGCTCTAGGAACTATCCATTTATCATTATCATTGAGCCTTCACATGTGGATTTGGACTTGGTTAAACAACAATATGCTTTCTATTGATTTAATTTTCAAGTTTGTGTGTGTGTGTGTGTGTGTGCATGTTTGATTTTTTATTTCCTTTTTTATGTTGTTGCTTCGACTCAATCCATTATGCTAGTAGGGTCATTATCATGGTGCTTCCTATCACACAATTGTACTTGTGTCAATCCATTGGCATTTGTTAGCATTGCCATTGGTGTGTTGTTATCAATTCTTTATTAGATTAGGGGTCAATCCTTAGGCACATTACATCTAGGTCATCATGGAATTTTATATCATGGTGCATATTATTTTGTGATACATAAAAAATATAGATCTTGGAGTCTAATTAATAATTTTGTAGCATAAAATATTCTTGTTCACTAAATCTCTATCAACTAGACCATATGGCTAATTTATATGCTCCTCATTATACATATAAGTATATACAAAAATTCATGATCATTTTTTTGAGTGTGGAGCCCTTTGGGGCTATCACATGACCATGGGGATATATTTTTGGGGCCTAGAGATCTCCACAAATGTGGGGAGCACATTTTTCCCAACTCTACCTTTTGTGGAACATTGCTCTACATGTGAGTGGAATATTCCTTGTATTTATAATTTTTATGTATTCTATCTTTTATGGAGTTAGTTGTTCATTGCTTATTTTGCATGTTGACTTCCTTGATCCTAGGGAGTTAGATGTTTATTGAAAAATCAAGTGACTTCCTTATTTTAAGGACTTGGTTGTGATCACATGTTTTTAAAAAATGTGATTTTTGGAAGAGGAGAGATAAAAATGTCAAGTTCCTCCTGAGTTGGGCTTATGGATGAAATTGCTTAGGTAGAGGAGAGTTGTCACATGGTGGATAATGCTTATCTTGGATAAGCATTGTGTAATTCTCCTTGTTTGGTGGATTTTCCTTCATTTGCTATATATATAGGTGTAATGTGACCTTTATAGGTTGATGCATTTATTTGAAGGGTGTGTCTTTTTAGACATAGAGTCAAAGTGTAGATATTTTCACAAAGAACAAGTGTTTATAGGGTGTGGTATAATAGCTTGTGAGATACAATATTGTGCAGGTGAAGGTGAAAGTGTAGCATATCATATGTGTAGCATTTTATACAAGAGATATTATATCTTTATGAGAGGTCTTTATATTCTTGTTTTGTTTACATATTTTATTGAGGAATTTTTTAGTAGATGTAGCCCACATTGAGTGAACCATAGTAGATATGTGTTATGGTTTTATTTCTATTTTGTTCTCTCCATTTATGCTTTTATTTAATTATGATTTGAGGAATTATTTTTTGTGATGCATGTTAGTGCATAATTAAATATGATTTCAAATTTAAAATTTGGTTATGTGATTTTATGGTGATTTAAATCTGGTTTAAATGTTTTTTAATTCCTAACAATTGGTATCAAAACATTGGTTCTATTTTGATGAAGTGGTAAATCATAGCAAAGGGTTATTAGCTTGAGTGGGAACTATGGGAGAAGAGATCAAATTGAGGGTTGAGAAGTTTGATGATAAAATTTTAGAGTGTGTAAAATGTAGATGGAAGATTTCATGTATCATAAGGAGCTTCATCTCCCCTTCGAGGGGTAAGCAGAACAACCTATAAGTATGAGTGATGTAGATTGGTCATTGCTTGACAAGAAGGCATTGGGAGCCATACGGTTATTCCTTGCATCTTCTATTTTAAATTTTTTTGATGATAAAACTATACAATATCTCATGAAAAAACTTGGGAAGTTATATGAGAAACCCTCTACTTCAAATAAAATATTTCTTATGAAAAGATTGTTTAATATGAAAATGTCTAAAAATGGTTTTATTGCTAGTCATTTAAATTATTTTAATATGGTTTTAAGTATGCTAAATTATGTTGGAATTGAATGTGATGATGAAGTTAGAGCTTTGTTGATTTTGTGTTCTTTTCCTGATAGTTGGGATAGTTTGGTTATGGCTGTGAGTAATGTAGTCCCTGCCAAGGGAAGATTAAATTTTGAGGATGTTATAGGTATGATTCTTAGTGAGGAAATGCAAAAGAAAATCTCTAGTGAATCATCTTCAGGTAATGACTTATTGAAAATAGAGGGAGGCAAAAGGACAAGAGCAAAGACAACCATGGAAATTCAAAGGGTAGATCTAAATCTAGATCTAGATCCAAGATGATATGCTAGTATTGTGGGAAGAGTGGGTACTCAAAGAAGGATTGTTGGTCACTTCAGGATAAGAATGCCAATAAAGAAGAAATGAATGAGGTAAATGTGACATCAGGTAAATTATGTCAAGATGCCTTAATTATTTCTATGGATATTTTTTTGAGTCTTAGGTATTAGATTTAGGGGCTTCTTTTCATGCCACCCCACATAGGCATTATTTTACTAATTACATTCAAGAAAATTTAGGACATGTTTATCTTGATGATGATGAACCATGTGAGATAGTAGGGAATGGTTATGTTCATATCAAAATGTATAATGGGAACACATGGATACTTAAGAATGTCATACATGTGCCTATGTTGAGAAGGAATTTGGTTTTAGTGGGGTAATTGGGTAGTGAGGGATGTTCGGTAAAGTTTACTATAGATTCTTAAAAAGTTACCAAAGGTGATCTTGTGGTTTAAAGAGGTAAAAAAGTTTTTACTTTAAGACATAGATATATAATTATGTGAGAATTGTGTGCATAAGAAATAAATGTGGGTTAAGATCTTAAAGGTTGGACCCATAAAGAAAGATCACAAATTAGAGTTGGTACATTCAGATGTATGGGGACCAACTCAACTATCTTCTATTGGTGGTTTCAATTATTATGTCACTTTTATTGATGATACAACTAGAAAAGTTTGGGTTTATTTCATTAAAAATAAATATGATGTATTTGACACTTTTAAGAAGTGGAAACGCTTGGTTGAGAATGAAACAGGTCTCAAGTTGAAATGTCTCAAATTAGATAATGGAGGTGAGTATTGTAGTAATGCTTTCTTTGATTATTATTATAACAATTAAATCTGTAAGTAAAGGAAATTTCCAAGAACTCCATAATAGAATGGGGTATCTTAAAGGATGAACACAAAAATAATGGAACATGTTAGGAGCATGAGGTTACATGTAGGGTTGCCTTTATAGTTTTGGGCAGAAGCAGTTAGTATGATAGTATATTTGATTAGTAGAGGACCATCTATGCCTTTGGATGGAGGCATTCCTAAACAATATTAGTATGGTAAGAATGTTGATTATTATTTTTTTAGGGTCTTTAGATGTGAGGATTTTGCTCTTATTAAGAAAGAGGATAGGACCAAGCTAGAGGTAAAATAAGAGAAATGCACATTTGTTGGATATGGTGAGGATGAATTTGGTTTCCGTTTATAAAGCATTATAGATATAAAAATATTTTGGTCTAGAGATGTAGTCTTTAATGAAAAATTCATGTATAAGAATCAGTTGCAAGAACAAGATTAGGAATATAAAGAGTACATAGTATTGGATGACATTGCGATGGAAAACTATCTAATGAGTTAGTTCAGGAACATTATACACAAGGACCCCAAACTCCTATGGTAAGAAGGTCTTCTAGGGTGAGAAGAGTACGTTAATGTTTTTCTCATTTTTTGAATTATTTATTACTCATTGACAATGGAGAACCAGAGTGTTAGAGGAAGCAATGCATGCAGATGCTAGGATAAAGTAAGAGAAAGACATGGATGAGGAGCATATATCTCTCAAGGAGAACCAAACATGGGATTTGGTAAGGGTTCCCAAGGGAAAGAGTGCATTACCAAACATGTGGATCTTTAGAATAAAAGAAGAGGATGAATGGAGAAAAATGTATAAGGCTAGGATGGTGGCCAAGGGGTTTACAAAAAAAATAGGTATTGATTTTGATGAGATTTTCTCCCTTGTTGTAAAGATGATTTCTATTAGGACTTTTCTTGGTTTAGTTAAAGTTGAGGATTTTTACTTAGAATAGTTATATGTGAAAACTACTTTTTTATGGTGATTTGGATGTGGAGTTGTATATGAAGCAACCATAGGGATATGAGGTCAAAGGGAAGGATAACTATATGTGTAGATTAAATAAGAGCTTGTATGGCCTAAAACAAGATCCATGGAAATGGTATAATAAATTTGACTATTTTATGTTGGAACAAGAATATCAAAGGTGTAATTCTGACCATTGCATGTACATCAAATGTTTTGATGATGGTTCCTTTATTATTTTATGTTTGTATGTGGATGACATGCTAGTTGCAGGAAAGAACATACAACATATTCATATTCTAAATAAATAGCTTAGTGACTCCTTTTCTATGAAGGATTTGGTTACTATAAAAAAAATCCTTGGTATGAGGATTACTCGTGATAGGAAGGAGAGGAAACTGATATTATCCCAATCAGAGTATGTGAAGAAAGTCTTGGAAAGGTTTAGCATGTTGGATGATAAATATTTTGGTATTCCTTTGGCATGCCACTTTAGATTATCAAAGGAGTAGTTTCCTAAGATGGAAGCTGAAAAGATTAAGATGTCCAAGGTACCTTATTCATTGATAGTTGGTAGTTTGATGTATGCCATAGTTTGTACAAGGATAGATATTACCCAAGCAGTGGGAGTTGTGAGCAGGTATATGAGTGATCCTGGTTATGAGAATTAGCAAGTAGTGAAATGGATTATTTTATATTTAAGAGTAACCATGGATTTTGAATTATGTTATGGTCGATCAGATACCACTTTGCATTGTTATATGGACTTGGATATGGCAGTGGATATTGATAGTAGGAGAAGCATGATAGGATATATATTTATTGTTGGAGATACAACAATTAGTTGGATTTTTAGGACAAAGAAGGTTGTGGCTTTGTGAACCATAGAGGTAGAGTATGTTGCTATCATAGAGGCTAGAAAGGAGATGATTTGGTTACATGAGTTATTTCAAGAGTTGGGCATGAACAAGAAGTTTAGAGACTACATAGTGATAGTTTGAGTGCTATTCATTAAGAAAAGAACTCCACTTTCCACTCAAGGGTGAAACACATTTAGTTATGTTATCACTTCATCATGATAGATTTGTAGGAGAGCTTGAAGAAGATTCATACTAGCCAAAATCCTATAGATATGATGACCAAGGTGGTCACATTGGACAAGTTGATACTATGTTTAGATTTGGTTAGCCTTAGTGGTCATGGATCAGTGATAGATTTTGTTTAAGAGAAATAGTTTCCAAGTGGGAGATTATTGAGTGTGGAGCCCTTTAGGGCTCTCCCATGACCATGGAGATATGTTTTTGGGGCCTAGAGAGCTCCACAAATGTGGGGAGATTATTGTTCCCCACTCCACTTTTTGTGAAACCTTACTCCACATGTGAGTGGAATATTCCTTGTATTTCTAATTTCCATGTATTCTATGTATTATGGAATTAGTTGTTAGATACTTATTTTCCATGTTGATTTACTTGATCTTATGGAGTTAGTTGTTTATTGGAAAATGGAATGACTTCTTTGTTTCAAGGAGATGGTTGTGATCATGTCTTTGGAAAATGTGTTTTTTGGAAGAGGAGAGATAAACATGGGGAGTTCATCCTTAGGTGGGATTATGGATGAGATTTCTTAGGTGGATGAGAGTTTTCACATGGTGGATAATGCTTATCTTGGATAAGCATTGCACAATTATCCTTATTTGGTGGATTTTTCTTCATTTGCTATATATTTAGGTGTGATGTGACCTTTAGAGGTTGATGTGTTTATTTGCAGGGTGTGGCTTTTAAGAGATAGAGTCAAAGTGCAGATATTTTCATAAAGTGCAAGTGTTTATTTATAGGGTGTGGTATAACAGCTTGTGAGATATAATATTGTGCAAGTTAAGGTGAAAGTGTAGCATAACATATGTGCAACATTTTCTATAGGAGATATTTTATCTTTGTGAGATGTCTTTGTAATCTTGTTTTTTTTATAGATTTTATTAAGGAATTTTTTAGTGGATGTAGCCTACATTGAGTGAACCATGGTAGATATGTGTTATGGTTTTATTTCTATTTTGTTATCTCCATTTATGCTTTCATTTAGCTATGATTTGAGGAATTGTTTTTGTGATGGATGTTAGTGCATAATTAAATTTTATTTCACATTTAAAATTTGGTTTTATGATTTTATGGTGATTTAAATCTGGTTTAAATATTTTTTAATTCCTAACACATTTTATTAGAATTCTTCCAATCCAATCAGATCATTCTTCAATCATTATATATTTTTTTGATCACCATTCATCTTATCACTTTGACCATTCAAAAGTGCATAGGTTTTTGTGGGTTATTCATATTTGAAAAGTCATTATACCATTGTACATACATTTGCATTGCTCCTCTCATTTCTAATCTATGTGATAGGTTAAATCCTTGAGTTATGCTTACTAATCAATCAGTTAACTATTTTCATCACTTAAAAATGAAATATGCCCTATTGGGGCAAATTATTTAGACTTATCAATGTTTTCATCAAATATACTAGGGAAATATACTTCCATATCTATACATCATCTTTAGGACCTTATACTATCATTTCTCCCTAATAGGGTAAATTATTCTAATTCTAAGCTCACAATGTTTTACCCTATTTGAGGCTAGTTAAAGTTTGTCACTTGTTTTAGGATGCATCCTTCTCATTTTCCCCCACATTGGGGCCAATTTTAATCTCTTATTATTAACCATTATGAACAAAATTTTCAAGCATTAATTCATTTTGATTAATGTTTTATAAAAGTAGGTGTTTTGATCATGGGCCTAGTCATGCACTTACCTAGCTATCTAGATTATATTTATGCTTGTTTTAATGGGGTGTAGGTTGTGAATATTCCTATGACACTCAATATTTAGCACTTGACTGCATTGGCATCAATATACATAAGGTGAAATCCTTATGCTCTCATCCAAAGCACAGTAGATAAGGGACCATCTTCTGTGTTGGGCTAGTTATGTCATGGCACAACTCTATTCTTTAAGGGCTTGGGTTAGTGCAATGATGGTTATGCATCCATGGGCACAAGATTTGGGTTTCATGGTCTCAATGACATTCAAGTGCTTAAGGGCCAATTAGGTATCTATTTAAGGGCCTTAGGAATAGACTTTCACTTAGGCAAAGGTATCAATTTGGGGCATAGGGTCTTAACCATACTTAATACATTTCTTATCACAGGCATGGGGTTCATTGCTAGCTACTAGCCTTCCATGGAGGACTCAGGTTAGAGGCTCATGAGGGATCAAATACATTCTATAGAATAAAGCATGCAATATAACAAACATTCACAAAGTGTTCATTAATAAATTTCAACAAAAATATAAGTATAATCAATATAAATTTATTAAATTATCAACATAAGATGATAACGGCCTAAGCTCACAGGCGAGATTGGGAATTACAAAGGGGAATGTCGAAAGACATCCCGAGCTAAGTTTTAACATAAATGAAAACCATCTAGCAACAATTCACTAGAGCTTCACTACTCCATTTCATCTCTCTTCTCCAACTAAACTCGACCTCCTTTTATAGGGATTGAGAGCATCTTAAGATCATGGGGAATGGAACACAATGATCACTGAGATAGCATTGGAGTTACACATCCCACCATCTTCACTATGCCTTATCTTTAATGTGCATTCAATATCTCATATGGCTACTTCCTGATGTTGATTGGATTCAAAATAGAGTTATTAGCCACCAATGAGCTAATGGTACTATAAGTCAAAATAACAATCATTTGCCATGATTGCCTTATGCCTAGGTGTTTATTGAGTTGGCATGGGTCCAATACTTAAATTGAAAAGGGGCCCAACATTACCCCATATAAAAACATTAGTCCTCCCTTAGACTCTCCTTCTAGTGCCTTAGTTATGTAAAATTTAGGTGTGCTCTACTACATTTCTATGTTGAAGTCTTTGAATCCATGGATTGAGAGATTGATTTCTTCAATAGTGTTATCGATATCCATAAGAGTTAGCCTTGAGAATGATCATGTCAATGTTGTCTATTTATTTTCATAAGGCCTCTATCTTTTCCTTTGATTTTTTAACCCTATCATCTAGGATGGCTCCTTGATCGATCATCTTTATTTGAAAGGCATGGAAGAGTTCTTCTAGGTCTTGTTCCTAGGTCTTCAACTGGGTTATTAGAGTGTTGATTTGTGTCATAATATATGTGTCCTCAACCTTGTTAATAGTAAATGCTTGATTCATTATTGCATCCTTCTCCCCTTTCATCTTTTGGAGGCACACATTGATGACTAATGCTTGGGTGGATAAGTTGTAGAAGATAACATCGACATTATCTGTGCACTCTTTTATCCTTACAAAGAGGTCCTCTACCTAATCAAGATTCTTATTGATCTCTTTCTTGATGGATTCATAAGGGTCTTATTCTTCTTCTAATATTGGCTTCATCCATGAGAGAATCTATTCTACCAGCATGCACACCTTATCCACCTTTGAAAGTTTAGAAGTGTCAATACCATCTAAAAGGGATCACTCCACCTATTCAACATACTCGACCAATTGTTTTATCTTGAGCTTCATGGAATAGATTTATTCCTCTACCTTCAGCACTATATTTTTCCATTTTATGATGTGAACACCATTAATAATGTTTTTTCACACTACCTTAAAGGCCATTTAAGTAGGGTGTTAGCTGACCTTACTGGATTCATATCTTAGGGGTTGACAAGTTGGTAGTCATGCCCCTCTAATTTTTTATCACTTTAGATTAATTTTATTGGCACCTCAAAGTGAGGCTCATCCATGTAGCAATCAAGTGTAAAGGACACCCAATGGTTCATTAACATATTAAATTTTTTTGGGGGCATGTATTCTAACATGTAAAAGTCCTCACTTTGGGTGTACCCTATTTGCACCTTCTCCCTATCGCTTGGCTCAAATTATTATTGTTAGATGGCCAGTTCCATTTGATCTTACTCCTCTCCACTGCCACTACTACCTTCTTCAGTGCCTTATTCTTCTTATCTTTTCCATAGGGGTTATTATTTTTTGGTCTTTTCCCCTTCATCCATTTCCTCTTCTTGTGGATCCTTAGTGCAAACCTCCTTAGGTTCCTTCTTATTACTAGCCTAATATTTTTTTGCACTTCCTATTTGTTCTTTTAAGGTGCCAACATCACCTTATTTGTCTCCAAGTGCCCCTTTAGTAATAAGGTGTGCCTATTCTACAACTTCTTCTACTAGGCTGGTGTGGGTTTTAGACACCTCTATTGCTTTGTATTTTATGGGTTTTGTGCTTATGGTGAGCCTATTCTCTTCTCATGATTTTTTGGCCTCCTCTTCTTGGGAATTATTTATTTTTTCCTTCCTCTTCTTCATGATTATGGAAGTTATTTCTTCCTCATCCCTTATCTCCTCAGCCTCCACTTTATCAATTTCTCCTTGGGTCATGCCCTTGGCCTTCATGGCCTCTCTTTTTTTATGTAAGTCTAATGCTTATTTAATATGACCCTAATCAAGGCCTATTTTCATCTATTTGTGCCTCAAATCCTCTTCATCTTGTAGAGGCCACATTATAATTTTTTTAGTTGGTGCACTTTATGATCCTTCTTCTCCAAGCATGACAATAGTGCCACCTTAGAGAGCCTCATGTATTTATATTGCATTAGGCTCTTCCTCTGTTTCTCCTTCTACCTTGTGTTTTTTGACCTCAGATCTCTCAATACCTTCCTTTGCCATGCCAACCTTCCTCATTTCTTATTTTATCTTCTGCAACTCCCATTCCTTCAAAATATCCATGTTGCTAAGGCCAAGCTTCCTCCATACTTGTTCCTACCTTGACTCTTCACTTTGGGGTGGTGAAGGAGTTTCCTTGCTAGATGAGGAGTCATATTGTTTGAGTAAAATATGCACTTCCTTCCCCAAATCTACCTCCTAATCCATCTCTTATTATACCTGTATGTCGACTAGGGTCATGGTGTGCATCATAGACAAAAAAATTGGCTTATTTTTATTCTCCTTTGAGATAGGAGAAGTCTTTGGCATGTAATTCATGTGTTTATTTTTAAGGGCTGATAGAGAAGATTCATCACTTAAGGCAATTTAAAACTTGATGCACTCTTCTATCTCCTCAAGTGTCTCCCCTTTCTTCTTCTTAGGGGACTTTTTTATTTCAGCTAGTGTCAATGTTCTTTCATCACCAATCTTGATGGGGGGGTCATTAGTCTACTCAGTGATGGGGCCCTTTCCCCTTGGATTCATCTCATAGTATAACCTATGGATGTGGCTGAGTATGGTTACTTCTTGAAGGGGTAGATGTTAGTGTGATCTAAATCATCCTCTTCATCCTATGTCACTTTTATTTTGAGGTGCACAAATTGGCACTACAATTTTTTCCTTTCCATGTCCATTTTTCTCACTAGAATATCTAACTATTCCATATTGGGGATCCTTTTGAGCACATCTTGGAAGTATTTGGCTAAGAAGGTGTATGGGAACTTTAACCAACTAGACTTGTTGACATCAATTGATGCCAAGCATACCATGTAGAAATGTTGCATAATGGCAAATGTCACTTTTCTATACATGTTCTTAGGGAGCTCCTGGGGAATGCACCATCCTATCTTGAATTAATTTATATACTTCTCATACCACCCCATCACTCGAATTCTATACTTTTCACTGAAGGAACTAGGGAAAGTGAAATATTTGTACTTCTACATTGGGGAGCCATTATGTTATGGGAAAATATAGAGATTTTCCCCATCCCTATTTGGGAATCTGATTTCCTCCATGAATATTAAAATTAGAAAGTACCCCCACCTAAAGGTCCTCTTTATTTGTGGAATTCTAGTGCATTCTTTACAATATCCTCCATAATAAATTTAGCAATATTAAAATTCACACCCTGTGCCATGTGGTAGGTGACGTAGAGGTAAGTTTTTGTGATATTAGTCCATTGACCACTGAGGTAAAGTTTTGAGCTTATGAGGCATGTTACCACCCTTGTACCAGGGTCCTTATCATATTTGATGGGGAATGTGAATCACCCTTGTAATAATGTAGGAGATTCACCATATGCTCCACCTATTTATCATCACTCATCATCTCATGGATATATTTTTTGGCATTTGGGAGCTCAATTATGCTTCCTATGAGGTACACTAAGATCCTCATGTTCCTCCCTATAAACTAAATGTAGTCTCCAAGGACTCACAAAAGAAGGAACTAAATGAGTTCCTCTAGCTTACCAAAGCATGGAAACTCATAAAGCTAAGTTGTGTTAGAGGTTGTCAATATATCTCAAATTGAGAAATCAAGAAATGATGCACCCTGATTCAACTTGTTTCTTGTATAAACCATCCAATCTATCACTAGGTCTTGTACATGGCTTGAGGTATGATGGTTTTACTCCTTTAATTGGAAGGTATGCACAAAAAAATCATGATTTTCCCCTACTAAGACTTTTAAGGGAAATTGTATCACAGGTAGGATATCTTTATCAGTGCCTCAGTTTCAATTTGTGTAATGTTGACTCCTTCTACTTGTGGTACTATTATTCTTAAAGCGCACTTCTCCTACTATGCATGATCACTTTAGATATTTTTTTTGTGGACCCAATCCCTTTTTATTCTTTCCCATCCTAAATCTATTGGTATTGAAGCACACTAGGTTATGTTTGTTGAAGCTTCAAATGGTTAATGCTGCTTCATAGTCATGAGATTTGTGACTATACCTTCAGCTTTCAAGATTCATGAGCTGTTAATTACATCCTCGATGGTAAATTAATTTACAATCAAATTATTCCTACAAAAATATCTTCCCACACCTCTCTACACCAATATTAATGTGAGTGTATTTCTCCTCCTTCACCATCATTCACATTAGTTCTTGAAGGTGCTCAAATTTTCACTATGGTAGGGTTTTTGTGCTTCAACCCTCTAGTTTTCCTATTTTCACTCTACTTTTCTTGATGTCTCAATTTCACATAAAGGTTATAACTAAAAATAGTCTACCACTTGATGTTTTATACCCTACTTATATCTACCATCTTTAATGAAGGTGCATTAATGCATGACAATGTCTAGATTCCATGAAATCCATAAAATTTTTCTTCCTCCAATGCATTTAAAGTAGATCTTTGTGCCTCCACAATCGCCTCATTCAATGTTCCTAATGGTATTTTAGTGTAGTGATTTGTGGTTTAAATGGTCACTTCCCACTTAAATCTAGGTGGATGCTAGCTATCTTTGATGATTATCCTTATGTGCTTAGTTCTCTTGGTGTGGCTTTCACCTTCAATATGGTAACTTAGACACAACACATCACATGCACGTAATTCAACATCCTCTATTCTACCTTCTCTTCTTGCTATGCTTATATTTCAAGATTGTTTATCTATCTTGATTAGTTTCTTGTGATTCATCTTACCGTGGCTTGTCCTAACCCATACAAATCCGTTACGTTAGCCTTCCAATGCTTGATTTTCCTCTTGTATCTATATTTCACACAATCATGTTATGAGTTTTCACTTTATTTTTTCCACACAATTATGTTGTGCATCTTCATCATATGGCTCTAATTTATTCTAATTCTAGAAACCTTCTTGCACCCAAACACTTAGTTTTTTGGCCCTAGGTGCTTAGAAAGAAAATGGGTGTGACTCACCCAACTGGAATTATGCATGGAAGTAATAGAGTAGTTCTTCCTTAGGCCTATAAAGGCCCTAAAATTTATATGTTGCACATGTGGATTTTGAGTATCTTCCTCTTGAGTCTAGTGAGTTTCATGCACCCACCACTTAGATGTCTAGCCTTAGACACTTTAGAAACTGCAAGGTTTGATTCATCCAATTGGAACTATGCATGAAAGGTTAGATGAATGTCTACTTGGGGGCTTAAAAATTCCCTACATCTAGGATATGGTGTATAATGGTCTGGTGTGCTTACTTTGTTAGATGCTAGCAATCCTCACTCACCCAAAACTTAGGTGTCTAGCCTCAGGCACTTATGAAGTGTTAGCATATTTTATTATTAGACTTCAAAGCACTACTTATTCACTCTTTACACTACTACCTAAAGAATAAAACAAAATAAAATAAACTATTTGGATTATGCCAAATATTATTTTGGTCATCTCATCTCAAACTGAATAATGACCAAGAAGTTAGTGTTTTTATTACACAAACACCATCCTATTGTTGATGTGGCTTCAACCTATTGCCATTGAAATTACCAGGGAACATTTTGCTAGTCAACATGTGTAGCTTGCATGCAGCTATATCCAACATGTGGTGGATGATATAGGGACCCATCCACCTTATCTACAATTTTCCTAGGTGCTTGAAATACTTGGAGTCATAAATCAAAATGAATTCTCCTTCTGCTAGCACCTTGTTCTTTATATGCTTGTCATGCCAGAGCTTTGGCATGCCTTTCCTATCTATTTTTCCACTTTATTTAGGTGCATGTCTCATATAAATTCTTCAAGTCCTCCAACCTTACATTCATTGACTTTTGGTCATGTAACCAACCAATGCACATGATACATAATGATGGTACTAAGAACTCCATCGATAGGATTGCATCAGTGCTAAACACTAGTTGAAGTGGTGTAGACTTGTTTAGGCACTTATAGGTCATGTGATATGCCCATAACACTATTGACACTCGATCATCCCAATCCTTGTGACCAATGTCACATATATTTGTGATGAATTTCATGGTATTTTTTAAAATGCCTCAGCTCTATCACTTTATTATAGATGATAAAGGGTCATTTTGTGGTGCACCACCATATACTCTGTCAATAAGATACACACTATTTCATTGATAAAGTGAGTTTCCCTATTTTCAATCAAATTGAGAGGGTACCCATATCAGCTTATTATATTTTCATAGATGAAACATGTGGATATGGAAACTATACAACCTTTTATTGGTGTGGCCTCAACCCACTTAGTTAAATAATCTATGGTGGCCAAAATATACATTGTACCTATGCATCATTCTATAGAAGTTATCAACCCAACAAAATCAATGGCCCATTTCTCAAATGATGCCTAGGAAAGAATGGGGATGAGGGGCATCTTATCCTAATGTTTAGGCTTCTATGTGTGCTAGCATATATTACATGCCTTAGTGTAGTTATTTACATCTTGAAACAAGCTTGGACACCACAAACCTGACAGTAACACTTTTCATGCCTAATAATGGCCTCTTGCTATCCATTTGTGTGCCTCATGAAGGATGGAGTCCCTTTCATGCTTCATGACACATTGGTGCAACACTTCATCTCTACTTAGCTTATATAGTTATTTTCTAATGAGCTAAAAGGGGGAAGCATGAACTACTAGCTATTTCTTCTCCTTATTTGTCATAGTCTAGGGTGCAACTCCAAATATTAGAAAGGAGATGATCTCTGCCAAATCCTTAGGGATGTACTAAATTCTATATAGTTTCAAATTTAGCATGTCATCCTCAATATAAACCATTGCATCACTAGAATTGATGTAGGACAAATGGTCTAGCCCTAAGTTTTACTTTCCAAGATTAATAATAATAGAGAATTGGAACTCCTAGAATAGAAATATCCATCTACATATGCACCCATGTAATATAGGCTTATTCATGAGGTTCTTTAGCACCTCATCATTAATGAAAAAGATGAATGGGGTTACCAACAAATTGTGTCAATTTTTTTGTAAGGCATAGACTAGGGTGAGCACCTCACACTCTATAATTATGTAATTCTATTCTATTGAGGTCAAATTTTTGATGGCAAAGGAGATGGGATGATCTATATTACCTTTGCTAGGTCATGCCCAGATTTCACCAATTTTAAATCCAAAAGTGTCCACGTGAATGTGAAAAGGTATTTTCCAATTAGGTAATTGTAAAATAGGTGTGCTAGCTAATTTGAGCTTCAAGGTTTCCAATGCATCCTATTACATTTCACCATAGTATAATGGTCCATCCTTACACAAAATCTCTTATAACAGTGCCACTATCTTCACATAACTCATGTTTTTTATGTAATACCCATAGTGGCCAAGAAAGGTGAAAACATATTTTTGTGTGGAAGGAGTTTGGAGATGAATGATGATGGTGATATTCACTAGATCAATGAGCAAACCATCCTTATAGATGATGTGCTCGAGCAAGGTTCCAAATGGTGTTACAAATACACACTCTTTTAGGTTTAGGGATATCTGAAGTTGGTTGTACCTCTCAAAAATTAGGCATAGGTTGTCACAATGGTCCTTGACAAGGCCATAAAACATCTAATCATCTAGATAGACTTGGAGGAACATGTGGATGAAATATTTAAACACAATGATCACCACTTTGGTGAACACAACTAGCACATTATTGAGTCTAAAGGGTATCACGTTATAAGAAAAACAAATCCATTCAATTTTAAAGGTTATTTTGGGCATGTCCTCCTCCTCAATCTATATTTGGTGGTAACCAGAGAACCCATCAGTGAAGGTGTAGATCTTGTAGCTTATGATGCCTTTCAGGACTTCATCAGTGAACAAAGTTATGAAGGGGTCATTGATGCAACCATCATTCAACATTCTATAATTGACACAAATGTAAATGTACCCATCCTTATTGATGATTATTACCATTGGGATCACCCACTTATACTCTTACATAAGGTAAATGACCCCTAAGGTGAGCATTGCATCAATCTCTATTTTGACCTTGGCATAGGGGTTCAGATTCATCTTGTAGGGGCAATTTTTGACTAGTCTTACACCATCAATTATCTTTATTATCATCTTCCAAAGGCATGGATGGGTGTCCTTCATGTCCTAATAAGCCCTAGGGAACAAGTCTTGAAATTCCTTTAGGAGGTATATGATGTACACCATTTTTGTGTTAGACCAATAGGCACCTAAAATAGCCATCTTTTGCTCTCCTTCTACATTGATATCCACTTTGATGGTCTTGAGTGGGGTGTGATATGGCTCATTATTATCTTGGTGTGAGTCCTTAAATTGCCAATTTCCCTTCATTATCTCAATGCAAAGATGAGTGGCATATTATTTGCTAGGAGTGTTATTATCTACTTGGCATACGAGCTTTCATCTAGTGGTTAGGGCATTCTAGTATTACTCCTTCCAAGTTTCATCATCTTCTTCACTTGAGTCATCATTAAACACCTAGTCCTCAAATAAAGTTTGGAACACTAACCCATTTTCCTTGAAAATGTCTTTTAAACACTCCTCAAATATGGTGGTGTCTTTAAACACTACCCTTTGAATTACATGCAATATCTCGACTAGTTCCAAGTTTTATGAGTAAAAAGAGAAGTTATGCATAAAATTCTCCTTAAGGGCCTTCAAATTGGTTATATCTCAGTGTGTCTCATTGACCATAAACCATACTCATGCCCATGTCTTTGTATTCCTATAAAAAGTGTGCAATCATAAGTTATTTAGGGATTCGTGCCATAGTCAGTCTACATCTCCTTGCATAGGTGTACATGCACCATGGGATTAGAGTCACCTAAGTATGCCAAGATATCTAAGTTATTTTTACTCCTCCTAAATCTTGTGCACATAGCCACCTTTAACTCTAACCAATTCAACAAGTTATACCTTTACGCTACCCACTAATGTGTGACATTGTTCTTCAAGGTGTATATGGTGCACCCATTATGTCTATCTCCATGGGGATGTATACCTCAAGGGCATGCACAAACCTTTCCACTGGGTTACTCCCTTCAAAATTTGGAAGTGCTACAATTTTTCCTTTGCTCAGGTAGAGTACCCTCTTTCATTTCTTCTCCTAACATGGGACCCATCATTTTAGGGCATGATCAATTTGGACCTAGCTAGTCCTCATGAGATTTGGCACCTTTATGCACACCTAGTAGCATTTATGACTAGTGGCCTCATATTCCTATTCAACCCATCAATCATAAATGACATCAGTGGTGTTCTATGCTGACTTCCCATCCTCCCAAGAAAGCACCCCTTGATTAGAAGGATAGAGATTCTTGATGCCTTAAACTATGATGTTATATATATGGTTGATCTCATCCTCCAAATTAATGATCTCCACATAGGGGGGTCATTAGTCATTTGAAAGTGGTATCATTACCCTTTCCTTACCATTTTAAAAGGTCATTTATCACTTCTTTAAGTATATATTTTCATTATTGGTGTAACACTAAGGCCTTCCTAGAAGTGATGGGTAGTTATCCTATTCAGCCAACTTGATAACCTTGAAGTCAACATGGAATTCAACACCCATAATATCTAAAATGGTGCCCTATAAAATTTTAATCGACTACGCTCAGGTCTTATTGGCCATGAAGAGTACATGGGAAGAAGGACTCAAGGCTTGCCTGCCCATCTTTTCCCATGTATTCTTGGTCAAAATATTAACCTCTATGCTAGTGTTGATCAACACCTTGCAGATGGACCATCCATTGATGGTGGCATTTATTAATAGTTCTTACTCATACTCTATGTTTTGAGTATGCCTTAATTCATGTGCCTAATACATAAATAGTGTAACAAATTTAATTACATGGGGAGAAACAAATTCACTTAGCTTTCTCCTTATGTTTTCTAAGAGAAACTTTTTCAGTAAGGAAAACATCCCATCTATTTACAAGAGGCACAAAATTTTTGTCAGCTCTTATACTTTAGCCTCCTAGCTATCTTTCTTTCTATGTGATGTGATAACCTATGATTCTATATCTATAGCTAGTTGGCATTCTCCTTGAAAAATTCATATTATGCTCATGGCTTGTTACAAGACATCCTTTTAACATGTAGGGTTAGGGTAAGGCATAAATATTGGCTAAGGCTACATTATGCACTTGGTGTAGCTTGGTTTTCCATAATCTAGGCATAGCTCTTATGTTGGTGTAGTTGGTAGTTGAGTGGTGAACCCACTCCATGTGGTTACCTACACCTTGATTAGTTTTGTGAATGCTAGCTATGCTTTTAGATCCCATTTTGTATATTTAGGTTCATCCCTTATTATCCTTGTGCCCTTATTAGCACCCATTTTGCCTTGGGTTAGATTTTTATACAAGTCAGAGCACTCCTCAACTGCATGTAGTCCCTAAAAATATCTACATGTTGGATGCATCATGTAGTCACATTGATAGTGATTAGTCGACACACACTTATAACATGATTGTGATGTGAATCTTCCTCCATCACATCCTCCACCTCATGCTCTGGTGCCTCTTTGGTTCACATAACCAAAATTTTATTAATCATAACCCTCATTTCCTTAGTTCACCTACCCTTCAGCTATTATAGTTTCCTGTCATGTGCCTCTCTTCATGTTCTAGCACATATCATCAATTACTTGGTAGTCAACTATGTTGTGAGTGTAGGTATCAAATAACTTGTAGGAGATGGTTGTGCTAACCTAATTGGCATGTTGCAATAAGGGGTACTTGTGAACATCATGTGCCTTGCGATAAACTTCATAGCTAAAAATTAGTGTGCACACACTCCTTTGAGGGTAGTTATTTCTATCATGACCCTCTGTCTCATAGTCAGTGTACTATAACCGATTTTAAGCATCTTGAAATGAACTAGCAATCATATTTTTCACTTGGGAGGCTATCAATGTAGTTTTTGCTTGCATGAATGGGCTAATGCATGTATTGATGCTCCCAATTACCTCAGCCCTAAGTATGGATTCAAGTGCTTCCTGAGGGTCTGTGAATGTTTTCATGGATAACACCCTTCTGAAAGGCACTAGCAGTCCTCCAACAAAACATTATGTATGTTGGGAGGGGTGAATGTTGTAAGGGAGCTTATAAAGGAGCATCTTGAATCTAGCTTCATACAAGTACATGCTCTTTGATAATCCTTGGTTGATATCCTTAATCATAGTGATGCTCTATTACTTAGACTTAGGTATATTGAACTCCTTTAGGAAGGCTCTGTTAAGGGTGTCATAATCAACCATAGCCTTATTAGGATCAAACTTTCTATACCAAGTATGTGCATGATCAAGAAAGGTTATCACAAACTAGGTTACCTTGCACTTGATCTAGGTTATTCCTTGAGTGCACCAATGTAATTCACACTTGAGCACATGCTCTATATCATTGTTCATTCCTCAAAACTTTATCAAGTGCATGGCCATCTCATAATAGATCTGAAGCTAGGGAGCATCTGATGCCTAGGGTGCTTGTCCTCCAAGTACTTGTCATGGAGTTGGTCCTCCAAGGCCTCTAGCTACTAGGCTAGGTGATAATTATATGGTTATTTTTACTATTGTATAAGATGATGGCACTATGTTATTGACTAGTGGCACAAAGCCACTCCTTATGGGTTGTTTCTTAGGCTACACAACTAATATTAGCTAAACTTGGGTGCTTCCACTCATGTTATATCTAGTTAAGCTAATGCCTCAAGGTCTAGAGGTATCTTAACTTACCTACTAATATGGGATAACTTGTTTAATCACAAAGTTATGGTCCAAATTTGTAAAACAATCAAAGTTTACATCGATAATGAGGTTAGTTGTCAATATTCTATTTTCCTTTGGGGAATCAATCATATGAGCTCATGCCAAAGGTTCAAAAGGGGTAGGTGCATCTAACACATCTCTAACGGTCAAGTTATGAAGGGACCCCAAGTATTCACCCATAAATTGTGGAGCTTATTCCATGGATTTAAGGTATCCTTCCTTTGGGCATGGCTACCATTCAAGAGATCCTCCCTATTCCCTTATTGCTTGCTACAGTCCTCTTAACACTTCTAAGTTATAGATATTTTATCAATCTATGCCTTCTCTTGTTATAAGCTTGTCTCTTGAGCTCTCAGATGTCAATCTACTCATCTCCTTCCATTGCATTCACCTACATGTCCCCTTCTTCCCCATTGCATTGCTCACATGTAAGAAGACTTTAGCCTTCCATCCTTGCTATTTAAAAGCCATAATCTACCATTAGCTTCTTGAGTTTGGTGCTGATTTATTTCAAAAATGTACCTCTAGGCTCGTGCAAGAATTGATGTTCTACTTTTCTAGGGTAGGAGTACATTAATAATATGAACTTAAGCATGTAGATATTTAGTACCCCTTGTGGCCATTTATCTATGGATCTAGTCCAAGTAGCATCTAAGAGCTCAATCCTCTCTAGGTGATATTTTATCCACTCAAGGTGCTGCCTATAGCTTTGGATTCTATGGGTTTCATAAGTAGCCAACCAATAATACACTTTCTCTAGTAGTTTTCAAAATAAAACCTTGTATAGGGCATCTTATAAGGGATTCTAGACCGACTTCCTGGGGTTCTACCCTCTACAAGTTAGATGTCTCAATTCAAATATATATTTCACTCATTCCATCTAATGTTTGATGTTCTTGAGGGAGAGTTAGAACATTATCTTAGTGCATCATTATAGTAACAAAATTCAATAGGTCCTGATAATGGAACCAAAATTTTGTAAAAAATTAGGCATTTTGGTCATGGGCCTAGTCATGCACTTACCTATCTATCTAAGTTATATTTAGGTTTGTTTCAATGGGGCACAAGCCATGATTATTCCTATGGAGCTCAAAATTTATCACTTGACTATGTTGGCATCAATATACACAAGGTGCAAGTCTTATATTCTCACCTAAAGCATAATGGATAAGAGACCAGGGTTTGTGTTGGGCTAATTGTGCCATGGCATAAATCTATTCTTTAAAGGCTTTAGTTAGTAAAATTATAGTTGTGCATTCATGGGTGCAAGCTTTGGGTTTCATCATCTTAATGGCATTCAAGCGATTAAGGGCCAACTAGGTATTTGGCTAAGGGGCTTAGGCATAGACTTGCACTCAGACATGGGTATCAATTTGGGGTGTAGGATATCAATCATAGTTAATGAAATTCCTATCATGGGTATGGGGTTAATTTCTATCTACAATCCCACCATGAATGATTTAGGTTAGAGGCTCATGAGGGCTCAAATAAATTCTACAAAATAAATCATGCAATCCAATAAAAATTCACAAAGTGTTATTCATTAATAGAGTTCAACAAAAATACAAGTATAATCAATATAAATTGAGAAAATGCTTGACATAAGTTGATAAAGGCCCAAGCTCACAAGAAATCTTGGGCATTACAAAGGAGAGCATTGAAAAGCATCCCGAGATAAGTTCTAACACAAATGGAAACCATCTAGCAACAATTCACTAGAGCTTCACTACTCTAGTTCATCTCTCTTCTCCAACTAAACATGACCTCCTTTTATAATTATTTAGATCATCATAGGATCATGGTGAATGGAGCACGTCAATCACTGAGCTGGCACTAGAGGTACACAACCTATCATCTTTACTATGCCTTATCTCTAATACACAGTCATTGACTTGTGCACCCACTTCCTGACGTCGATTGATTCAAAACAAAGTCTTTAGCCACCAACTAGTTGGTGACACTAAAAGTTAAAATAACAATCATCTACTATGATTGCCTCATTCTTAGGTGTTTAATGAGTTGGTGTGGGTCCACTACTTCGATAAAAAAAGGGCCCAATAATTAAGCTTATCTATGAATTAAGATCACCATTCCTAATCCTCTCTTTTTTGAGAGCCCATCCATGTATTACATGCCCTCTCAAGAGGGTAAAATTGGCCACTAATTACTTATTCATCTAATATTTTAACAACTTTTCATTCTTTAAAGAGTCATTACATCAATCGTACCTCATAATTACTTCTCAAAGAGGGGTAAAATATAGACACTTAAAATCAGATACTTTGTGATAATTTTAATCATCCTAAGTTTTTTCTAATTTTAATTCATCAACACTATTAATGGCTTACTATTCACATCTTATTAAGTTAATTAATCCAAATTAATTAACTAATCATTTTTTAATAATAAATTCCATGGATTTTAAATATCCACAATTTCTATAAATATGTAAATCAAATTATCCATACCTTATGATGTGATCTACCACTTCATTTCCCTTTTCAAATTTCAAAAATGCCCCATGTTCCACCTCTCCCCCATCATTAGAATTTTATAATATTATCTTCCTCATCTTTTTATTTAATAATCCACTTCATATTCCAATCAATCCCACTTACCAATTTTATATTATATCTTCCTCCCAAATGAATTTTATATTCATTTTTGAATCCCACATGTTCTTCACTCCAATTTTTAATTCAAGATTCCCATTTTCAATTAAAAATTATCTTTTATTCTCAGACCTTGATTCTTAAGTCAAGATGGATGGTTCACATTCACTTCAAAATTTTATAAATTAGAGGTCTTTCCTCCAATTTAGCCAAGCTTCTTCATGTAAATAAGATTTTCTAAATTCTATAATAAGTTTCATCACTCTCTCATGCCAAGCTACAAAATCAAGGTGAACAAGGAGAGATGATGACTACAAGGAACTAACATTTCCAAAGACTTCTAGCTCACAAGCGAACCTAAATCCTTTTTTAATCAATTTGTAATAAGATAAATCACAAGGTAATACTTATTATTTTCTTGTTTGTATTTTTTCTTTCAATTTGTATTTACTCATCCCCGATAGAGGGATACTAGATGTCTTTATTCTCTAATATTGTTTGATTTGTGATAATACAAGTTGGCTCCTCCTCTAGACTTCAAATTCCTATCTACATCTTTCACACTGAAAAGCAAAATAATTCTAATTTTACATTTAAATTAAATTACCTATTTCTCCCCAATTTAATTATATACAACCCTAATATCCATAAGCTAATGTCCGAATACACTTACAAGGTCACAAATCATGTTTGAAGAACTTAATCACACCATGATTTCACTAACATCTATAATTTTTCACCCATATTTCATATACATAAATATAGCATGGAATAATTCCATGGATTTTGATCTATCTTCAGAGTATTGGTATGTAGGCAACACTGAACATAGGCGGTGTTGAGGTCAAGCACAACTTCAACTGATAAATCTTTTTTACACTTTGATTGTATTTTGTCTTATTTTCTATTAAACTAGGGTTTTAATAAAATAAAGAGTTACATAGTGGCCCCCACAATATATTGGAAGTTCCTATACAATTCAAATAATAAATAAGTGAAGGAACACATAACCCATAAATATTAGAGCCCTATTATTTACCAGCCAAGGCTAACCTATTTAGACAATCACTCCCCCACTACTATCCAATTATACTACTATTATCCAAGAACCTTTCCAACTCATGTTTTAGGTTCACACACAATCAACACAGTCTCTATGCTAGTCTCATATCTAGAAACATTGTGCATCGATGTTTCCTAGCTAAGTTTATATTCTCTTTTACACTTTTCATATTTAGTATGTTTCAAATGGGGTTTTAGCATTTATTCCATATATGTAGTAATCTAATTTTACACAACAATTTGTTATATTTATGTGATATATTTTCCTAGTGTTCCCAAAATTGATAAAATAATATGACACTCCTTTTGGTAAATTAACATTAATTTAATATGATGTACTAATTTGATAGCTAGTTATTTTCATGGGTAGTTGAACCCATTATAGAACCTAAACCTCACGAATCCTTATAAAATATTTATATAATTTGAATACAATATATAAGTTTACTATTGAATTTTTTTCTTATTTTTTCTAATTATTTCTTATGTCCATCCTACATTGAAGGTCATAACATGCATCAGTGTATAGTGTAGAATATTAAATATGTAAATAAATTTATTAATTTTTTTTTCTAATATTCTATATTGGGATTTTTTCACTATAGCCATTGTTTTGTCATTTTTAGTATGCATATATACTTGTACATTGTCAATTATTTTAAAAACTTTGCTTTTTTTGTAACCTCTTTTTGAATTGCACTTTCATGATGGGTTTGAAGCCCTTGGATGGATTGGGATAGGTTGTGATAGGATCAATTTTGATTACTGCTTGAATTCAAAATTGAAAAAATGATATTTTCTAATGCAATGGGATCTATGCAAACTAAGAATTTCTTTCTCAATAAAACACTTTCATTTGAAGGCATTGACCATAGTATCCACATCATAGAATGGGAATCCCAAATTACTCTCTACCACTATATGACAATTAATTGTAAAAAACACATAAGCACATGTTATCACTTTATTCAATCTATATAAATGGTTAATGATGATAATAATAATAATAATAATAATAATAATAATAATAATAATAATAATAATAATAATAATAATAATAATAATAATAATAATAATAATAATAATATCCAACCATTGAGAATGTTTATTTTTTATAAAAACAACTAGAGTAAAAAGTATTCTAGATATCTAACATTAAAAGTCAAATAGATAGGGCAAGAATTTTTTCATGGGTGACTTTCATAGATTGGACACCCCCTTTTCATGGCTACTTGGATTAAAGAAAGATACAATTCAAATAGGCTTGCTCAAAAAAAAATCTATGATATGTAATCCAAAATATGGGTAGAGATGTAAATATTTAGGTAATTATGAGGTTATAATGAAGCATACACCGAGAAAAAAAATGAAAATTACTTTTAATGAACATTATATGGGGAAAAAATAAATTAGACTTAAAAATTTACAATGAAGAAGATATTATATTATATTAAAAATATCAATTCCTCGAAGGAGGAAAAATTCAAATGCCAATGGAACAAAATAAGTGGAGTCAAAACAAAGGAAGAGGTCAATGTGAGTCATAGGGTAGACTTTGTTTTTATTTTTATTTTTATTTTTATTCTAATGTGGATGTACATTCTTCAATTATTTCAAATTCTTATAAATATTAAGGATGCCAAATATAGATGTCTTACAAGGAGTGCACTTTTTACATTTTTAAAGATTGTCCTTAATGTCTAATATTACCAATATCAATTATTTTTTTATTTTCCAATGTTAGGCCTTGTGACTTATGTATGATAATGTAATTTTTTAAGGATTGGATTGATTTATAGAAATTAAGAATGCATATTCAAAATATATGATTGAGACATGAATAATTTTTTAGGTTTAAATTTATTGTTCAACATTTTGAATATCAGACAAGATATAGTAGAAAGATTCTTGACACGTAATAGACCCTTTTTAATGGATTATTGTGCGCAATGCAAAAATTGTGTTAAAATTTTATGAAAGGGTCGAAGTATATGATGTTCAAATAAAAATTGGAATAACCTATATTTTAGGTAGTTCACCAAATTCACTAATAACAATAATATAACTTTTTACAAATACCATTTTTATGTGCTATGGGAAAGACATGTGGAAGTTTTTATTGATACATTTTAGCATTTGTAGCTCTATGAAATAAATTTTATTGATAAGAATATATCATGTATTTTTTAAATAAAAACTTGTGGTAACCTATAAAAATTAATTTTTAGTATTTGAACAACACCTAATATATTTAAAATAATATGCATTCTAAGAAAATCAAGGATTTAGTCAGTCTATTATAGCAAGGAACATAAAAGAAGGGGAAAACATGGGGAATGATAAGGTGATTACAAGAATGTTAATGCATATGCATATGTATCCAATTATTATTTTTGATTTTGTATGAAGGAAATAAAAAAAATAGTTTGTCTTTATACGAGTGTTGTGCAACATGATTAATACTATTGTTCTTATTATTTTCGTAAATGGTATAATTCAAGTTCTAAGAAAAATATAGAATATCCAATGTGATAAAGATGAAAATTGTGAGGGATATTTTAAGGTTTCTTTGGAATCATAGGGTGTAATTCCTTAGATCATCATAGAATCAAAACTAAAACATCTTTGTGACACATGAAGGTTTGGAGCACTTTGAAAACATAAGAAGATAAAAAATATTTGTAGTGTTCATCATGATATCAAATATGTGAAGTCCAACAATTTTAGAATACTTTTTTTATTTTGATGGATGTCCTACAATATGAACCAATCCAAGATATTTTAGGGCATGGTGCAATCACCATAAGTGCATAAAACATAATGGATAAAATATTACCTTTATTTTTCATATAAGGCATTTTTTCATGAATGAAAAAAAAATATAAAGGTATATAAGATAAAGTAAATTTATAAGTGATTACCAAGAGGAAAAAGCTAATATTTGAAAGCATGTGATATTAGACCATAATATATGTGAGATTTTAGTAATTAATAATATATTTTAAATTTTATTACAATGTGACCATTTTAGAGAAAATTCAAGGTTGAATTTAAGAAACAATTAATTTGGAAAGGGGATTTGACTATCATCAAATTTTTTGATAATCAGCATTCAAATTACTTGAAAAAATGATTGAATGAAATGTTAGGATATGTGAAACAATAAATGACCAAGTATGATATTTTGTGGCATAGCTGTGATCTTAATTAAGAATAATTATAGAATTATTCATCTAAGAATATATTATTAATAGTTAAATAAAGTGACTATTAAAAATATGTATCTTTTTCCTAGCATTATATACTTGTTTGATCATGTAAATGGAGCTAGAGAGTTATATAATAGTGATCTAAGGTAAGTTATCATCATATAAGGATAGAAAAAATAGATATCCACTTGATTTATTTAAGAATGCATTATGACAATTATGAGTTTACAATGGTATCTTTTGGCTCTAACTAATGCCCCAACAATCTTCAAGAACCTTACAAATGGCATGATTTTCCATTATATTAATTAGTTTATATTGATATTCATTGATGATGTCATGATTTAATCCCACATAGTGGATGAACATGAATATTAATTTCTGATTATTATGTTGTGTCTTTGCTAGAAATAACTTTACAAAAGTTTTTAGAAATGTGTTTTCTTTTAGATAGATATTTAAACGTTGGGCCACATTAATTTTTGTGAGGTAATATTAATAGATCCCTATAATGTTTAAGGTATTTTAGAGTGACAATGATCTAATTTAGTGAATAAGGTACATAATTTATTATGGTTATCAGGGTAATATTGAAATTTTTTACAAGAATTATCCCACATATCTCATCATGTCAATTTACTTTATGGGAAATAAAGTAATTTTTATGGATATATGAGTGGTAGAGGGAATTTAAAGGTATAAAAGAGTACCTCACCATATCTCTCATCATTTTAGTTCTTGATCCATCACATGACCTTTTTATTTACACCTATGCCTCTAAGGAGGACATTAAAATGTTATCATGTAGGTTAGTAGGGTGGAAGTTTATGAGTCATGGAACCACAAGGACTATGAGCTTAGATACCCTACTTATATTTTGCATCTTTCCTTGATTTTTCATGCTCTTAGGAGATGCAAGCATTCCCTTATTGGTCAACATTTCATTTTGATGACAAACCACTTTAGAATTCAATTTTTTTTTATCTCATCCTAATCTCAATTCCCAACAATGGTGCCATATGAAGCTCATACACGAGTACCATTTTGATATATATCCATTATTAGGATACTAAATTATTTTTCCTCAATGAGAGAATTTTTTTAATTTAGGGATGACATTCTTGAGTGACTTCACAAGACAAGATATTTTAGGATGTGAAGTGGTAGTTGAAATCATAGAGGTCCTTACTGGGAAAGTTTTCACACTATTCTCTTGAATCTGATGGTCTATTGCACCAAAAAATAGTGAATTAATGTACCATATTCTAGATATTTACATCATTTTATCTTTTATAAAGCCATTTGAGCCCCATATTTAAGTAATATATGGGTGAAAAATGTCCATGATAATCTTAGCCAATGGTATTTTTGGCATGTTTTACATAAATACACACACACACACGCACGCACGCACGCACGCACGCACGCACGCACGCACACACACACACACACACACACACACACACACACACACACACACACACACACACACACACACACACACACACACACACACACACACACACACACACACACACACACACACACACACACACACACACACACACACACCCACACACACACACACACACACACACACACACATGTACGCACACACACATGCACGCACGCACACACACACACACACACACACATGCCTTGAATGTCATTATGTCCAAGAATAAAATCAACATCCAAATATAATTTTATATCCTCGTGAGATTCCAAAATTGAAATTAGACACCATTTCCATGGATTTTATTGTTAGTCTACCTCTGTTTACCTATCATCATGACATTATCATGGTGATAGTGGACAAATTGACTAATGTGATGTATTTTCATCCCTCAAAACCAAATATAATCAAGACCCCATTTAAAACCACAATAGTGGTTATATAATCCTAAATGATGTTATCATATTACATCATGTAGAAGCTCATATTTTATATTAGAAACTCATAGTCCTCTGAATGAATGTTGTATGAACATTGCATCTAACTAAAAGGCCTAAGGTTTTTACTTGTAAAGATACATCTTCAAAAATATGAGAACTAGTATATATAATAAAACCATCAATGATGAGTTGATTGTTGTGAGGAAATCCATAGAGTTGCTACAAAAGGAAATAAAAAAAATGTGTAAAAGGCACATCACTTGATGATATGATTACATATGTCAACAATACTAAACATGTTGATGTTAATTTCATACATAGATATCCATTCAAAACCTATGTTTCTTAGAATATTTTATCTTAGGGTTCTATAAAGAAGATAAAATATCATATAAATATTGAATCAATAAATTTTAATAAAAGTAACAAGAATCCTATTGAAATTCAAAGGAATATGATTCAAAATAATTTGATGACATTACACTCAATGCATCCTAAAAAATAACTGAAATACCATTTTTCTTATCATAGAAATCATGGACATATAAGGATAAATGTTGGGCTTTAAAAATTAGAATTCAATATTTTATTGATAGTGTTGACTCTACATATTATACATTTATTAAAACACCGCTGGATCCAATCAAAAATTTTATATTTGAACAACCATATAAAATTATGAATCTATCTTCTAAGATTGAGTCATCAAAATAAAAGTTATAACAAAAAAGGTACAAACAAACAAAATTGCATAAAGAAATGGAATAGTTACATAACTAAAAGTTCTAAAATTAAGAAGAGTCTAAAAAATAATGTGTGCATAACAAGGAGGTTACAAAGAAGGAATTTAAAAATAAATATGTAACTAATAAGAATAATATTTTAGTCATAGTTTCTAGGGGAACTAAAAATTCTTCCGTATTTCTAGAGCCTTTGATTTTTAAACCTCATATAGATGACAAGCATTACATCATCATTAGAGTTACAAGCTTTTTCTCAAATTAATATACATAGTGTGATACTTATCAAATCCCTTGGATATAAAATTAGATAATTGAATAAGGGTAGATCATCTAAATCATGCATTAGATCCATTAAATTACCCAAAACTATTGGTCCTTAATCATTTAATGTTTAATTTAACATTGATATTGAGTTGTATTAATATAATTTTGTAATAGCAAGGTCATGGCTAAGGGAAATATAAGAAACACTTGGTAAGAATCATGGTTATGTTACATTTGATCATGAATATGTGAATTTCATAATTTTAATAGATTTAACATATTTAGATCAATAATAAAAAGAGGAAAACATTTATTCAACTAGTGCTAAAGGAAAAAATTAACACAATAATAGTAGAGGCACATGATATTAAGAGTACAAAACATATTCTAGAGAAACAATGATCCAATAGACCAATTCCATAATATGGTGTAGTTGGTTTAACATATCATACTATAGATAAAAGATATGATTGGAATGACATGTCTAAATTACAATATGAAGATGAATATTATGACATTCATTATACAAAGAGTACATATGAGCATCCAATTGATGGAATGTTTGATTGGAAAGAACTTAATATATTATACATAGATTCTAGATATTTTCGTGATTGCTCATCCCATTTATTCATCTATTTCCATGGACATGTGTACATATGATTTTTATCATTAGGTGTGAAGTCACTATTCATGATGATATGGCATTTTGGTGATGTGGATGGTTAGTGATGTGGTTGATTGATGATGTGATAGGGGACCACGGAGGGTCTTTTGGTGTTATCGGGTTGATGTGATGGGATGGGGCATAGCACTCCACCAAGGCACATGGATTTATCTTTGGTAGTTGGGTACATTTTTAGATGTGTCTAAGATTCCTATGTGTGGAGATAGTCTAAAGGTGATTGCAACACCTTTTGGACTCATGTGGTCACATGGAGAATGAATAAAATAAGATCACTATGAGTGATTGGCTTCACATGTTTGAGTGGGGTAGAGGTTTTGGATCCAAATGGAGGTAGCACATGTTTTTGTCTAAAGTGAATAATATTTAAAGACATTTGCACATGAGGATAACACCACCACTATGGAGATCACATGACATCCAAGTGTGGTGGATTTTTTGGTATCACTAGTTCATCATCCCTCCCCTCTCTCTTCTATGTTATAAATGCTATTAACATGCATGAGGTCTCTTTATAATTAAGCCTGTTAGAGGATCCATGTTATCTTATGTTTGCATGCTTAGAGGTTAGATCTTAGAGGAATTATTATGCTTGGCTCACAACCTGAATGCTTTAGGTGTAATCATTGAGTTCTTGGTTGTAAAGAACTGACATAATTGATGGAGGATATGTTGTAAGAGAAGAATTGCTGATGTAAGGAAGCCTAGAAGCTGCCATTTTGCCCATGATTTTTTCCATGCATTTATCAAGGTTTTCCATGTAATCTCTATGGAATGTGTTCTCTCTTGTTCATTGTTATTTGTAGCTTATTTTATTTTGAATTGATTTATACTTGCACATGTTTATTTAGGATAGTTTTTCCTAACATATGGTATCACATCCATGGTGAAAAACTCCATGTTTGTGAGTGTTCTCTATTTTTGGCTAGTTTGTGTAAGTGAAAGCTACTATGATAGGAGGAGAGACCAAGGTGGAGATGAAAATAAAATAAAATTATGATAGTTATCTCTATTTAGAGCTAGGTAGAGGATATATAGGTGAATATCCTATTCTCTATATGTTGTTGTGGAAAAGCCTATAGATGAGTGGAAGAGAAAGATAAAAAATATTTATTAGACGGTTAGAAATAATAGTGTTACTATTGATGAAATAACTATATAGGTTGAGGAGTAAGATGGTGTCCATAGGTGGAGTTTGAGCACAAGGCATGACCTTATATGGTTCTTGGTAAAAAATGAAGGGGTGTATGATGTTGTATCATACTAACCACATTTTGTTAGTTGAGATGCTAAAGATAAAAAACCATATAAAATAAGGAGGTATAGATAAACCTAAAGCTATACCTATCTTGAAGTAGTTGAGGATGAGGAAGATGAAGATGCATATAAAAAAAGTGAGACCTAATGTTCTTGAAAGGATAAGGTCATGTGTTGGGACATGTGGTAGATAAATAATGCATTTTTTACATTCAAAAACTTGATAGGTGCATTAGTGTACTGATTAGCATGATGACTTCCTTGGAACTATGATTGGTCCACTTGTGTCATGTTTAGCATGATTGGTAGCTAAAGGATAAATGCAAAAAATCAACTGAGATATGGTGTTCTCTGAAGGAGAAGGCCAGTGTTGACTATATAACTGAGGGTGCTAGAGTTTTATGCATATAATTATGGTGTTATCTAGGTAGACCAATGTATAGAGTAATACTGGAATCACATGAGTTAGTGTTTTAGCAACATTTAGTAGAGTTGGATGCATTTCATATATAGGCTCAAAAACTTGATAGGTGTAGTGATGAACCAAGTAGTGCAAGGAATTCCTAGGTGTTGTGATTCATCCAATGAACTTATGCCATGTTGATAGCTTGGTGGCTATGTGGAGAAGTCTAGTTTTGACTTCTATGATATTTTCTCTCCTCACTACTATCAAGAGTGTTACGTGCACTTATTGTTGTTCAAGGAGTTGGAGCAATGTGATTACTACATGGTGATCTCTCTTAGGGAGATAAAAATAAAGGATGAGGTAAAGGTGTTGTTGGTTTGCATATTGAATAAATCATTATACGGGTTGGTGCATGTACTACACATGTAGTATAAGATATTCAATACATTCATGGAGAGCCAAAGTGATTAACAAATGTTGTTGATATGTGTTTATAACGTATTGGATGAAATTCCCAACATGATCACTATTTTGATGGATCAGGTGACAAGGATGTGATGAAGGTGGTATAAGGCACAAACGAAGGATAGAGATGCATAAGGATGGGAGAGCAAGGAAGTATCCCAATTTTTGCATTATGAGTTATCTTTCTAGGAGCATCATATAATAGAGGAGAAGACATGTTATTTATTATGTATTATATTCATCAAGAGTAAGAATCCTTGTGATGTCATGGTGATCACTAGACCAAATAATCGCAAGTAGTGGGAATTGTGAGTAGTTCATGGCAGAATCTTGATAGGAGGACTGGTCTATGAATAAGTGAAGAATCACTTTAGGTGTTGTAATCTCCTATGGAAGAGAATATTTTGACAAAGTTGATTAGGGTAGAGAAGTTTTAATAGTGGAAAAAAAACTTTTACTAGGTTTGTGTTAGGGAAGCAATGGGCATAGATGGACAACTAGCTACAAAATACTCAAGTGTGGTAAGAACCTATGCATATTGAATTCAAGTGGGAGTACATTTTAGATTTGAAGTCACTATTCATAGTCACTATTCATGAATCACTATTTATGACCACTATTCATGATGATGTGACCTACTAGTGATGTGTATGGTTAGTGATGTGGCTAATTGATGATGTCTCAGGGGCCATGGAGGGTACTTTTGTGTGATTAGGTTGATTATATGGGAGTGGGGTGTAGATCTCCACCAAGACACATGGGTTTATCCTTGGTAGTCACATGTGAGTTATCACATGGTGCAAAAGACAAAAGGGTTGGTGTGGGCACATTTATAGATCTGTCCAAGATTCCCATGTGTGGAGATAGTCCAAAGGTGATTGAAACACCTTTTAAACTCATGCCATCACATAGAGAATGAATACAAGAATATCACTTTGAGTGATTGGCCTCACATGTGTGAGTGGGGCACAAGTTTTGGAGCCACATGGAGATGGCACATGTTCTTTTTTAAAGTGAAGATTCTTTGAATACATTTTCACATGAAGACAATACCACCACTATGGAGATCACATGACACCCAAGTGTGGTGCATTTTTTGGTGTTACTATTGCATTCTCTCTTCTATGTTGTAAATGCTATTAATATGCATGAACTCTCTTTGTAATTCATCCTGTTAGAGGATCCATGCAAGCTTGTGCTTGCATGCTTAGAGGTTGGATCTTGGAGGCATTGTTATTCTTGGTTCACAACTTGAATGTTTCAGGTGTAAGCATCGAGTGTTTGATTATAAGCACTGGAAGAGTTAATGGAGGAGCTATTGTAAGAGAGGAATTATTTAAGTAATGAAGTCTAGAAGCTACCATTTTGATTGTAGTTCTTTCCTTTAATTTAGAAAAGTTTTTCACATAATCTCTATGTAATGTGTTCTCTCTTGTCCATTTTTATTTTTATCTTATTTTATTATGCATTTATTTATACTTGCACATGTTTATTTAAGATAATTTTTCCTAACATTTTATTAGATCATTATTATATCCATAGGATTTTTTTATTGGCCCTTGCACAATTTAAACTTTGTACACTAAACTTGAGGTATAAAATATAACACAAAGACTTTAATGGAATCGAAAAACTATGTAAAAACAATGGAACTAGAGCATAGAGGCTCACATGGAAATAATTATTGTGTAGAGTAAATAAAGTAGAGGAATGACATGACATCCATCCTCCTTACTTATCACTACATAAATAAAAATAAAAAATCTTATAACTGAAATATTCTCCAAATGAGAGCGGAAGAATTATAAATGACTATCTGTAATCTAAGATCTTCCTTTTATAAATATTACAATCAAGATTATGGATCAAAGAGAATGAAAGGACCATATGTAAGAAATCATATGGTTGAGACATGAAATCTCTTTGATTAATGTTGTTTATTAAAATAATATTTCTTAATTAAATAAATTAAAAAGTGTAATAATTTTTAAATAAATTAAAAAGTGTAATATTTTTTAAATGTAAAAAATATTACTAATAAATCAATATGAAAGAAGTAATACTAATTAAAAACTTCATGTTAAACTTGAATAAATCAATTTGAAAACAATTACCATCCTTGACTATATACTACCTAATGCATATAACATATGCAAAAAAATATCTAACATGTAAGACATATTTGGTCGAATTAATTAATATTAATTAACATTTTTTATTGAATTAATCACTAGACCATAGTGCCTCAGTTATCAATTGAAATTACATGACTTAATTAGTTGATTTGCATCCATTCATTTGGAATGTAATTTGATGTCCAATTTTGGCTATTTCCCATCTGGTGGGATATAAATTGTTATCGCCTTAGATCTTTTTGTCACCAAGCCAAACCTGATTTAACCTTTGTGTTTACCTGGATTGATTTCTGCTGACTATGGTGTGGAAGATATTATTGATATCTCCTAATGCATGGACAAGTCATAACTTAATTCTGTTTGTTTTATTTTTAAGCCTAATTTGGTCCTATGTTGTTTGGTTATGTTTGATTGTTATATATATACAACATAAAGCATTCATCAGAGCATTATCATTAAAGTGAAAAAAGTGAAAAAGTTTATGTTACAACAAAAATATTATACAATACAAGTTTGCCACATTGATAAATTATTGTAATTATTAATGTGTGTTTTTTAATATTTTTAAGTGTTAAAGGCATGAAAAACATCAAGATGTTTTAAGTATCATATAATATAATGTAATTCCAATATGAATTTTGTCTTCCTTATGTTTTTGCAAGTATTTATACCTTATTTCAGAAATAAGAAGATATTTTATTTTGCAGGGGTTAAGAGTAAAGGCATAGAGTTTAGGGCAAGGATTTCAAAACTAGAACCAAGTAAATATAATCATCAAAAAAATATTACATGTTTATAATTTTGTTGAGAGCATATTCATAGTTCAAATATTGTTTACAACATTCACATGTTCTACACAACATCCTTTACTCTACATTATTTTTCTAATTCAAATTTGATTTACTTTTGAATACTCATTTTCAATATTAAATCATAATAAATGTCAAAAAAAAATGATATTTGAGATTGATCTCTAATCCTTATTTATCTTCTCATTTCTTTTACATTAAAATTAATAAATTAAATTAATTACTTTTTTATACATTATTTAATTATTTAATATCGAAATAAACATTTGTAGTGCAATTTTAGTGTAAAATTTAAATCAATATAATTATAATAGAGATTCAAATGTCCATTTTCTAAATTGTAAAATCCCTTTCTTAAATTCTATGTTTACATTGGAGTAATTAATAATGTACAAATTCTTCCAACCAATAACAACCAGATTGCCACCACCGTAACGAATTTGTACATCTCAATCCAAATTATCTGACAACAAAGTTATACCAACTAAAACAGTATCATGTATAAAAATAAAACATGTGAGCCATTTTGAGCCAACATCCAAATTTTCTTGCCAAATATGCATAGGTAGGTGATCAAAAGTAGTGTTTTTCTTGTACATCTTTTAGAAGTTTTGACCGTTAGGCCCTTGTAATTTTAATGGAGTGGAATTATAATATATATTAAAGATACAGAGCTATGGTTTCAGACCAGTTCCCATAATTGAAGTTAAAATTCATTAAAAAAACATGTATCTTGATTGTTGTCACTTTAAAAATTAAAAATTGTTTGAAAATATAATCTTGACATACCCTCATTTAGTGTCATCTAATACTGATAGCTTTAAATACTAATTGGATCTGATATCTTCTCCATCAACTAACCTACATTTTTTATTAACGCATCCTACTTGAAATGAAATGTAAATTTAGTACTAACAGCTATCAGAGAATGAATGGGAAAGGACAGAAACAACATAATATAATTAGAAGAAAAGAACCAGAACATAGCAGAGGTATGTAGAGTTTAACAAAAGTCTGGTGAAAGGATAACATTGCAGAATATAGCAGCTATAGAAAAAACATAGACGTAGTGTGTGGGAGAGTAGAGCGACAACACCACAAAAAAACAAAGAATAGAATAGCAAAGAAAGGATAATAGCAATAACTATAGGAAAGAAGAAATTTAATTTATTTTGGTAAACAACAGTGTTATATATATATTTTGATATTGTGTATTTATTTCTTGTTGCAATAGTTTCATAGTTTCACTTTGTGTATATTGTAGTACTCTAAACCAAAACAGAGCACACATTGTTTTTGAATTTATTCCCCAACAACAATTAGTATAAAGTTGTGCCTATGTGATATTTTTTGCAATAGATTGGTATAAAACCCAGCATGGATGTCAGTAGTAGTAACTCTTCTCATCAAGATGAAGATAATATTTTGTTCACATGAGCTATAGGAGTTAGTTGAAGGAAGACATATAGAAGAAGTTGCTCAAGTTACATTTAATGTATTCACACGAACACAAAGGACCTTGTTAAAAGAGAATAAGGATATGGATGCAAAGGCCTTGAAATACATTCAACTAGTATTGACTAATTCAATCTTCCCAAGGATAGCAACAACTATTAATTCCAATCAAACATGAGATATCTTTCATAATGCATTCCAAGGAAGTGATAAGGTGACGCTAGTTAAAATAGAACTATTAAGGAGATATTTTGGAACCCTAATGGAATCTAAGTCTATTAATGCCATTTTATTGTAATTATGAGCGTAGTTAATCATATCAAGACCAATGGAGATTTTATAGAGGACCATAAGATAATATATACTTTTTAAAGGAGTATTCTTATGAGATTTAATCTTAGTGTCGTATAAATATAAGAGACTAATGACATTAAACCAATGATTGTTGATAAGCTGATGGATTCATTGAAAACCCATGAACATAGGCTAAATAGGCCATCCATCTCTTCTCTTGAATAAGCCTTCAAATAAAATGGCCATCCATCTCTTCTCTTGAATAAGCCTTCAAATAAAATGTCATAGTTAAAGATAGGGATAGGGGAGCCAATAACATTGGAAGAAGTAGATTCAACAATAGTTAAGAAGGAGGAAGAAAACAATTCAAAACCACAAAGAGGAATAGGAAACAGAACTAGCACATCTTGAGTAGATTTTTCACAAAGTTGTGATAAATATAATGTCTATAAGTCTTCATTGTAAAATATATTGATATTATTAAAGTAAATGTAAGAAAAATGAATATGATATGATTATAAAAAATATAAATCTTTATAAAGGAAATGAAAATAAAAGTGATCGGAATGAAAATAATGAACATTTGTTTATCACTTACAACATATAAAAAAAAAAGCATCAATGAAGACATTGGCTAAGCAAACCACACAAGTGGAAATAATGAGATGTTTAACAATATAGATGAATACATAAAATATGAAGTTAAAATGAGAAACAATGACAAGGTCCTTGTTATGGATGAATGTAGTATCTCTATTCAAGCCAAGTAAAGTGACGAGAAAGATTCAATAAATGAAATATGTGCTAGGTTTGAAGCATAACCTCATCAACCTTAATGATTTAGTCCAAAATTGATATGGAATTAAAATTGAAGATGGAGAATCCATAAAATTTGATAAAAAAGAAAGCAATAGGTAAATAGAAAATGGCAAAATGATAGAATAAAATATTTCCATAAGAATGCAAAACAAGTTGTTTTTAACATTTAAAAGAGTTGTAGTGGTTTGATATAATTTTTGGGACCTTAGATATGGTCATTTGAGATTTAGCTATATAAATATTGCTTATAATAAATTGAAGGTAAGAGAATTGACTCAAATTAAATAGCTCAATAAAATTTGTGAGAGTTGCACATTGGGGAAGCATCATATAAATGTTTTTCCGTTAGTTAAGTCATAGAGAGAAAAGGGTCCACTTGAGCTGATGCATTCGCATTTGTGTGGTTCTATGAAAACCCTCTCTCTAGTTAAAAATGAATATTTCATAACATTCATAAATGTTTTCAATATAAAGACATGAGTCTACATCTAAAATCATAAATTTTATGTGTCTGATATCTTCAAGCAATTGAAGGCCATGGTTGCAAAACAAAGTGATCATTATATTAAGATCTTAATAACTTATATAAGGATAATACATTTTGAATGTATTTATAAGATTTTATAAGGATAATGGGATCAATAAATAATTTATAGAAACTTACACATAGAAAAATAGTGTACCAAAGAGTAAAAATAGAACTATTCAAGAGATGACAATAAACATGATAAAGACCATGGGATTGTCAAATGATTATTGAGCTCAAGCAATAATACTAAAATTTTATTTATTAAATAGATGTCCCACAAAAAAAAATTTGTGACATGATTGGACTCTAGAGGCATTGAGTTATAGAAAGCCAAGCATTGAACACTTATGAGTTTTTAGATGTCTACAATATGTAAATGTGCATAAGCAAAGAAAAACAAAGTGGAATGACAAAGGAGAAAAATGCATATTTGTTTGATATAGTGAACAAACAAAAAATTATAAATTATAAAATCTAGTCACAAAGGAATTGATAATCAATGGAGATTTACAATTCATTGAGGATGCAACATGGGATGATAAAGATGAATAGCAACAAGAACCAACAAGGGTCATTGAACACATACTTGAGAGTGCACTAGTAACTGGTGCCAACCACTTCTACACTAAGATGGAGTCTAATTTTGCAAGGGAATGATTCTTCAAGAAGTAGAAACCATAATGGAGCACAAGGTACGACTCAAGGTACTTCAACATCTTACAATTCAAAGCAACACTCAGGAAAAACAAGGAGCCTGCAAGAGATATATGAGCAATCAAGGTACAAAGATAATGAGAATGATAGTTTTAATTTTTATTTATTTTCAACAACTAACCATGTTTACTTTGAGGAAGCAATTGAGGAAAACAAATGGTGTAAAATGATGGATAAAGAAATGTAATAAATTGATAAAACTCAGACATAGAATTTAGCAAGACTTTTATTAGGAAAGGAGGCCATTGATGTCAAGTGGATTTATAAAACCAAAACCATCAAATAAGTCAAGATTGAGAGACATAATGCAAGATTAGTTGTCAAAGGCTACAATCAACAACTTGGATGAGACTACAATAAAACAATTGCTCTTATAGCAAGGATGGAAATAGTGATAACTATCATAGTAACAACAACCAACATATATGGAATGTGCATTAGAGGAATGCCAAATCAATCTTATTAAACGGTATGTTAGACGAAGAAGTGTACATGGCACAACCACCTAGATATGATATTTCAGGTCATGAGAACAATGCTTACAAGGAGAATAAATCACTGTATGCGCTCAAGCAAACACTAAGTGCATGGTACAACCACATAGATTCATATTTGCTAAGAATTGGATCTAGAAAAATTGGCAGAGAACCAACACTCTACATCAAGGCATGCAACCAAGGTGAAGTTCTATTTTTTGTCTTACATATAGACGATTTAATCTTTACTGGAAATGAAAATCATTCCATGAAAGAAATCAAAGCAATAATAAAGAATGAATTTGAAATGACTAATTTAGGATTGTTGAAGGATTTTCTTGACATAGAGGTTAAACAAATGGATTATGGTACATTTGTATATCAATCTAAGTACGCAAATGAAATTCTAGAGATATTTAGAGTTAAAAAAACCAAACCAACGTGAACACCAGTAGCAACAAGTCTGGAGTTACACAAAATATTACAACAACAATACAAATCCAACAATGTATAAGAGCTTAGTAGGAATCATAATTAATTTGATAGTAAAAAGACATGATAACATGTATGCAATTAGTCTAATTTCTAGAGTTATGGAGACTCTAAAAGAGACATTGGAAAATTAAAAAAATGATCCTCATATATATCAATGTCACAAGAGGCTATGGCATTTTGTTTATTGCATCAAATGATTTGGAGTTATTTGGATATACATATAGTGATTGGACAAGTAGTATTGATGGCAGAAACATCACATTCAGATATGTTTTCAATATTAGGTCAGGAGACATTTCATGGACTTTAAAAAGACAACCCATTGTTTCACTCTCCATGATTGGAGCCGAGTACATAGCACCAAAATCAACAATGTGTCAATCTCTTTGGATATTAAAAATCCTATCAAAATTATATGAGAATCAAACATGATCAACAATAATCTTTTGTGATAATCTGTCGTCTATTACTCTAACAAATAATCTAATTTTCTATGGAAGGAACAAACACATAAAAATCATATATTACTTCATAATAAAACTAGTTGAAAGTGGAGATATTGAGCTTCAATATTGTAAGCCAGAGCAGCCATTCATAGATATTCACTAAGGCATTATCAAAATACAAAATTTAACGTCTAAGAGACAATCTAGGCATCATGAGTGTAGTGGCAGTAACTCTGGAGTGTTTATACAATAGCTACCAAATCACACATACAGCTCCGAAGTGTTTTTCCAGCAACTCCTGAATCACACAAGTACCTCTAGAGTGTTTGCACGGCATCCCCTGAGTCACACATGGAGCTGTAGAGTGTTTGCATAACATCTCCCGAGTCACAAAGGTAGTTTCGGAGTGTTTTCAGAACAACTCTTAAATCACATATGTAGCTCTAGAGTGTTTACAAACCAACTCCCAAATATTCACAGGGAATGCCAAATATTTTCATAGGTGGACAAATATAATAACAATGTCAGGTTTAAGGGGGGTGTTGAAAAAATAAGCTTGACCTACTCTAATTTAATGTCATCTAATAGTGTCGGCTTAAAATCCTTATTGGATTTAGCTTTATCAAGTGACAATTTTTTGGTCAATGCACCTTACTTGAAATTTCAATTTAGTACGAGTAGCTGTCACAGAATGAGCGGGAAAAAATAGAAACAACAGAATGGAAGAGAAGAGAAGAAGCAGAACGCAGCAGAGGTATGTAGAACAGAACAACAGTTTGGTGTAAGGAGAAAAGTGTAGAACATGGCAGCTGTAGAAAAAACAGAGCAACAATGTGCGTGGAACAGAGCAGCAGCATCAAAGAACAGAGAATAGAACAGTAGAGAAAGCATAACCGCAGTAGCTGTAGGATAGAAGAATTTTAATTTTTTTAATAAACCGCACTTTATGATCATATATATAATATATAGTGTTTGTGTGTATTTCTCTTATGTTGCGATAGTTTAATTTTGTGTATACTGCAGTATTCTAAACCAAAACAGAGCACGCCCTGTTTTGGAATTTATTCCCTGACAAAAAATAGTATAGAGCTGCTCCCGTTTGATATTTTCTAAGACCAAAATAAAATGACCAGCAAAAAAATTCAACACATAATACATAGGTGCACTGACTTTTGGATGGTTACATTGTGAAGAGTCCAAGCTGATTTCGTGGAGCTCGCTGCTCAATGTACAGATCACACTCATCTTAAACCCTATTTACAGTTTAAAAAAAAAAAGGTAATGACAAGGTATCACCAGGCGTCAAAGCCAAAGTAACTAACACACCCAGTATGCAAATTGGAACCAGTAATAACATGAGTGGAGGAGGAGGCAGAGAAGGAAGAATCAATGGAAGAAATAATAATGATACAACCAGGCAAAACAGTGCCAAAATTGATCCCATACTGAAGTAGCTAACACTACATGGACGCTTAGTTTGCCTTACTTCCCTTCTTGTTGACACTCTAGGCATCTCCGCACATGAACTATTGGAACAACTTTTCATTATTTTCAGGAAACTGGAGGCTAAAATAGCAAAACGATACTAATTTCTTCCTCAATCCATTGCAAATTTATTAAATTAGGATTTCACCTTATGAAATTCCTACTGCAGCTAAGAAATTCTTTCCGCAGCATTTAGAACGGACAAAATCCATTGTCTTGTTCTTCTAAATATTAAAAATATACTCAAACTTACAGCCAGACGGAAATTTATACCCTTAAAGCATCTTGCGGAGCACAGGATTTCAAAAGGAACCCTCCAAAACGCCTCAAAGGCCAAAACGGCTTCGATGTTTGTTCAAACAGCTGCTATCTGTCTTCATCAGCCGCCTAAAGCTTAAAGATTTCTATCCTCTGCCCCAAAAAATCTGCAAAGCGCAATGAATCTAATATACAAGTTTTCATTTACTGCTATATTAAGTCAACATTTTTTTACTCAATTCACTAAACTGTCAAAATGAAATTCTTTTACAGATTCATTATAAATTACAAAAACGACATGTATTTCTTTGAGACTTGCACCTATTTGAGAACTGCGCCGAATTTAAATGAAATGCTCGAGTGAACAGTTTCTGATGCTTCTACTTGCAAATTCAGGTGAAATACAAATTTAAAAAAATCCTTCCAATACGTGGCAAAATTTGACCAAACTGGCCAAAATCGAGCACGTTAGAAACACCTAGAGCAGAGGGAGGCATCCGTATCATTCGATCCCAAAGCTTTTTAGTCAATATAGAAATTTTATGCTTGAAATTACACTTGAAACTCTGATAAACATAAAGTCACCTCAACCAGTTTTGACTAAAAGGTTAGACAGCGAAATGTTTATAAATCCAATGAATCGTTACAACCTAAGTCATGTCCAAGTGCTTTAGTCAATTCCATCACGCGGAATGACTTTCAACTGTTTGGAAGTTCCGTCGCCTTAAGCACTTAGTGAATCTATGAACAATTTAATTGTACGAATTTATTTATGTAAATAGTCATGTGGATTCGTTACAACTTAAGTCATGTTTAAATACTTTAGTCAATTCTATCACGCGAAATGACTTTCAACTGTTAGGAAGTTCTGCCATCTTAAGCATTTAGTGAACTTGTGAACAATTCAAGTTAATTGTACGAATTTATTTATGTAAATAGTCATGTTGAACATAATTATTACATCACATGCTAAGATCCGTCTCCGATATTTTAATATTCCTTGTCAACATATAAAATGTCTCCACTGGTATTTACGGTTGCAGATACTACTTATTTTGTTAATGTTTTTCTGGATTGTTCATATAATGATATTTAGAAATAAGCATCTTTGGAAGGTTATCTGTAAACTCCATGATCATGACATGTAGTTTGTTGATATCAATATTGTTAAACTTTTACATTTCAATTAAAATAATAGAAAACAAACAATTTAGAAGTTCGTTACTATACAAGTTACAGATCTGTTTACAATAAATATTCAATTCTTATTACACATGAAACAAATTTAGTGGTCACAGGTTTGTAATAAAATATAATTGTAGGTTTCCATTCTTTTTTCTCCCCAAAATCCCATTTTATTAAAATAAAAAATTATATCTTTTTAAATATAACTAATTAATTGGACACAATTATATTTTAATATTTTATTAGTCTAATTATACAAATAATTCTTAAAAACGATTGTTGAGAAAAATGCATTCAATTTTAAAGACATGATCGATGGAAAAAATCTCAAAAACTAAAATAAAATATTAAAACTTCTTAAATTATCATGTATTCCTTTCCTTAAACAGGGCTTCAAGTGCTAGGTTAATTTACTACGTTCATTATCCCCTTCACTTCATAATTATTTATTATTTTCTGTAAACATGTTTTCAAGAGTTAGATTAATTTAATACATTCTGTAATCATTTCATAAGAATTATTTGTATAAATGATTAATAAAATATTATAACTTGTCTAATAATAACTTTTTTTTTTGTTAAAGAATTCTTCAAGTTTTATATTAATTTAATACAATTTACCCACTTCATGAGAATCATTTGTACAAATAATTAATAAAATATTTAAAAAAAAAATAGTGATAATTTATTATTTTCATTAAACAAGGTTAAATTAATCCAATAGGTTCATTAGCCACTTCATGAGAATCATTTGTACAAATGATTAATAAAATATTATAATTTTTTAAGTTATCATTTATTCTTATCATCAAATATGTCTTGAAGGGCTAGATTAATTCAATATTCTCATTACCCACTTCATGAGAATCATTTATAGAGATGATTAATAAAATATTAGAACTTTTTTAGCGATCATTTATTCTTTTTTTTAAACAAGTCTTCAAATGCTAGATTAATTTAATACGATCACGAGAATTATTTGTACAAATGATTAATAAAATATTATATATTTTTAATTATAATTTATTTTTTACATTACAAAAGTATTCAACTGTTAGATTAATTCAATATGTCCATTATCCACTTCATGAGTATTATTTGTACAAACACCATAGCCATAAGTTCTCACTTTATTTGGTCTATATCAATGGGTCATAATAGTAATGTAGAATGTAATTGAAAGGGTTGTAGTTCAACTAGGGAGGATGATAGTTTATTAGACCATCCACTTGAGTAAAAATGCCTTTAGATATCAAATATGAAGAGTAAAAAAATTGATCCAGGGTCTTTCCATGTGTGATTTTGACTGATTGGATACCATAACTCTATGCTTCCAATGAATCATGCATGGATAAATAATAATGCATCTTAACAAATCAATTAGATAAATCCTATCAATTATACAAAGGAGGCACAATACAAACACTGATAAAGAAAAACAAGTGGTTTCAAAGTGAAGGAAGAGGTTAATGCGAGACACAACATAGACTTTTTTATTTCAATTTTTTCTGGCCTGGGTATACACATCATCATACATTCTTGCAAATTTTTTGAAAAATAAAGTATGCAAATGATGAAGGTCTTGAAAAGAGTGCACTCATGATATTGTTGTAAAAGATTGCCCATGACGTTCAATACTACCAAATATCAATTTTTGTTATTTTGCATTGTTTGGTCATGTGACTTATGTATAAAAATAAAAATTGTTTAAGATTAACTCGAGTTATAGGAATGATTAATACATATTTAGAAGATATGATTGAAATAATAATAAATTTTAATTTTCAATGTTTGGTTCAACATTTTGAATATCAAAATAAAATAAAATTGTAGAACATTGCTTCACTGGAAAAGACCCTTTTTAATGGAATAAATTATGTGTAATGTAAAAATAATGTTAAATTTTCATAAATTTGTTGAACCAAATGATGTTCTAATATATATTAGAACGTCATGTATTGGAGGAAGTTGACCGAAGTCACCAACAAAAATAATAAATCTTACAAAAAATATTTTTCTTATGTGTTATGGGAAGGATTTGTGTAAGTCTTAATATATACATGTCAACAATTTAGGCTTAATGAAATTTATTTTATTGATCATAATGTAAAAAATTTGTTATAATAAAAACATTGTGATAAGTTATAAAATTTCAGTTTTTAAGTGTTTGAACAACTCGTAATCTCCAAAAAAACAATATACATTTTATAAAAATCAAGCATTCAATTAGACCAATATACCAAGGAACACAAAGGAAGGGGAAATCCCTGATAACAATAGAGTGATGATGAGTATGTTAATGCCTATGCATCATCTATCCAATTACGCCTTAGGTTTTTTTTTGAACGAAATAAAAAATTCAATTTATAAAAAAGTGAGGGTTGTGGGCTATGCCAATAGTGCATACTATTGTTATTATTTTTGTTGTTAAGGGTAGCACTCAAGGTCTAATCAAGATAAAGAAAATGGAGTGTAATAAACATGAATGTTTTAAGGAATATTTTAAGGCTTCTACGGTATCCTAAGTTTAACTTTATAATAGGACCATAAAATAAAAAATGAAATGTCAATGTTTGGAATGCTTTCAAAAGCGAAGAAGATACATATAAAATTTCTATAGTGTTCATCATGAGTTCAAGTATGTAAATTCAATCATATTTGTAATGCTTAATTATATTGATGGATGTCCTAAAATGGGAGCTAAACCAAGATAGTGCATGGTGGGGTATAATATCCATGAGTGTATATGGATGGCATAACATTTTTCATCCATTTAGCCACTATAAATTATTTTCTCACTAATGAATGATATGATAAAGATAAAATATAATGTAACCCTATAGTTTATGACCAATATCTATGTGAGATGCTATTAAAATATAAAGTAACTTTATAAGGGAAAACTAGGGTGCTATTGGAGCATAATCTCTATGAGATGCTAGTGATGCTAGTAATTAATAGTACATTTTAAATTTTAATTCTATGTGATAATTTTAAAGTAAATTCAAGGTTAAGTTTAACATCTTTTTAATCTTCATATGGAATTCAATTGTCACCAAAGTGTTTGACAATAGGCATATAGACTATTTGATAATTTATTGAAATGATATGTTGGCAAATGTAAAACCATACATGCCCAATTGTGTCTTTTATGGTATACCTATGATCTTTGTTAATAATAAGGATGGATCTCTCCATCTATGCATTGATTATTTGTAGTTGAACAAAGTGACTATTAAACACATGTAAGTTTTCCCTTGTATTAATGAATTATTTGATCGACTAAATGGAGATATAGAGTTATATAATATTCGTCTCAATTCAAGATTATTTTTAGAACAATCTATAACCATGATTAGTTTACATTGGTACCTTTTGGGGTATCTAATTCCCTAAAGAGCATTCAAAAGTCTTATGAATGGATATGTTAATCACTTTATATTTATATTCCTTGATGATATATGATTTACTCCCACATAGTGGATGAACACGAAAACCACCTAATAAGGACCTTCTTTAATGTCTTCCGTAGAGCTAAATTTATGATAGTTATGAAAAATGTTCTTTCTTTTAGACATATTTAATACTTGGGATACATTATTTTTATTCATGGAATCTTAGTGGATCCATCAAATTTTTGAGTTATTTTAGAGTGGCCAACACCTTCTCTACTAACTGAAGTTCACATTTTCATAGGGTTAGCATGTTATTAGTATAAGTTCACATTTCTCGTCTCATAAATTCCCTTGAGAGGAAAGATAATAAAATTTTAAGGACAAAAGAGTATGAAAGAAACTTTTATTTTTTGAAAGAGTGCATCACTAGTGCACCCATCATTATAGTTCCTAATCCAACACATGATTTTTTGGTTTGCACCAATGCCTCTACAGATAAATTTAAAGATATTATCATGTAGGAAGGTAGGGTGTTAGCTTATGAGTGACATAATCTCAAGGACTATGAGCTAAGATACCCCACTGATGGTTTGGAGTTTACCATAATGAGTTCAATCTCTTTTATGATGGTGCCATTTAGGTATGTTTAGAATTTCATTTTGATGATTGATCATTTGATCCTTTATTATATTTTATCTTAGCCAAATGTCACCACCCAAAAATAATGTTAGATGGATCTCATATGTGAATACCATTTTGATAAACATCTATTAGTAGGAGGTGATACCATATTTTTGTGACGAGAGTGAGGATTGATTCAAGGTATCAAAATCTTGAGATACTCACACAAGATAAGATGTATTAGGACGTAAGGAGGAAATAGAAATCATAGATGTACCTAGTGAAAGCATTTATAAGATATTCTCTTTATTTTAATGTCCTCATGTGTCACAAAGGGAGCATTTATGTATGATAATCCATAGGTTTTCATCATTTCATATAGTTTGAGGTCCATTGAGCCCCATATTGATGCCATATGGGGGTGAAAAATGTCCATGTACTAATTTTATCCAATTATATTTTTGGCCAGGTTTATAATAGTATTTAATGGAGAAAGTAACTAATATGGAAAATGAAATTGTACATTGACACCATGCATAAATCTGAAATAGTCATCATATTATTAATTGATGGTATAATCATATTACATGGTATACCTTGGAAGATAATTTGTGATTAGTATCCTATATACGCTTATTTTTTTTACCACTTTACAATGAGCATTGGGAACTATGTTTACTTTTAACATACCGTGTCATCTAGAGACCAATGTCCATATGTAGAAAGAGAACCAAGTAATCGAGGAAATGCTACAAATATATGTTATGGATTGACAATCACAATGGTAGGAATACATATTCCTAGTAGAATTCAAATATAAAAATAATTATTGTAGTTACATGACATCATTTGAGTATTTTTATGGCATAGAGTGAAAGACTCATTTGAAATGGAACTACCTTGAGGATTTAATTTATATTGGACCTACTTTGTTAAAGTATATGATGTGGTAAGTCGTTCACATAAATGATGCCTTAAAAATTCTCAAGAGTGAAAGAAGAGATATACCAATGCTAAGAGGTTGGACTAGAATTTTTTATGAATGTCAAGGTAGTTGTGCAAGTTTTACCACATAAGAGACTTTTATATTGAGATTTAGATAAGTTCTTTGAGAGCATTTGGCCAATTTCCCATTGACTAAAAATTCAACCCAATCTATCACTAACCCATGATGTATTTCATCTTTCAATGTTTTGGATGTATTTACAAGATGTATCTCATGTTATATATTAAACAAACATGTAGGTGGAAGAGGATTGAAGGTTACCATTTGGGGGTGAGACATGTACAAGGTTAGGTTCTAGTTGAAAAAATACAATGAATGAGTCATTACTTGGGAGGACGTTGTACCTTTATAGACCCAATATCGACATCTCTTTTGGTGATTCTGAGGAGGAAGTGTTGATAAGGAATAGGTGATGTGATGCTAGTCTCAAACTCCATTTTTGTATTTTGACATTTCTTGCTGCATGATTAATGTATTACTCATGTTGAATATTTCAAGATTTTATTATGCATTTATTTGATATATATTGAATATGTGGATTTGATTATTGTACATGTTTTGATGATATTCCATGATGAAATTATGTTATTATATTAACATGTTCTATGGATTATGGAAATGAATTTAATGATTGAATATGTTTATCTCCATATGGTCCATCTAAAAATAGTTTATGATTCCTTAATTATTGTATCATTAGTGGATTATTAGTGTTGCTTCATTACTCTATTTTACTACTCTAATGATTGAATATTCATGTATTTACATGATTGGCTTTTCACATATTCAATGTGATTTTATATTATCTCTCTAATCAAGTATATAACATGCATATTTCTATGTACCCATGGAAATTACAACCAAGAGTTATAAAATTGGATAATGTGCATATAGGCACATGAGGATATGTGAATTATGGTTTATGATACCATGATAAGATTCACTAATTTATGTGGCTACTCTTTGATATTTTTATATTATAACCTTTGTGTTTTATTCATTGGATAGAGGTTTTGATGGGTGCAAAAAATGTGTTGTTGATAGGTGCTTGAAATCATAAATGGAGACAAGAGGTTCACTAATAACTCAAAGATGGCACCTATCCTAGACACGAAATAAGGGTCATGTACCTAGCATGAATTATTCAATATACATTTCATTTGGATTTCTTGGACTATGTGAATGTTTTCCATATATCAACCTAGTAAAACATGACTTGAATTGAGAATTCCTATGTAAGGAGGAACATGATAGAACCTTTACTTAAAAACATGGATTTTTTAGATTTTCCTTTAAATCCAAAATCCTAAAATTATAAAATCATTGTATTCCACTATTATTGTCCAAACATGAGGTGTTTTGGATATGTTAACCTTAGATAACTTATAGGAATATGCAATTCCCATGATTTAAATTTTAAAATATGTTCTAAAGAATAATCCTAGAGTGGAAACATGTCCCTCCTTGAATGCTTGAAAAAAATAAGCAATGTTCTCCCTTTTTGTAGTAAAGTTTGTATGCGATTCCTAATTTTGATAGTAGTAAAATTTTGAGATTTTACATATCAAATTATTAAAATGAAAAAAATAAAAATAATTGAGGAAGAAGGATATCTTGACCTTTGACTCATTGAGGTAGTTTTTTACCTTTTCGTTACATATGAATGTGCATAAATTGTCAAATTGTTATGTGTGAGTGATTTTATATAGGGATGTACTTTACAAAAATGAGAAATAAACTTAAGTGGAAATTAAATGTTTTAGTAGGATGCATCTAGTAGTTCCATTAAACTAATAAGGTGAAACATGGAACCACTTAATCTCATCACTTGATGATATTATATTGCTATTAGGTTGTGGCAATAAAAAAAGATTAAATTATTTAGGTGCATACACTACATGTTTAAGCATTCTCTTCACTTTCATTTGAAGGTAAAATTATACTAGTGACTCATTAACTTTGGTAAATTTAATAGTCGAAAATTACACTTTAAAATTCACATGTTTTGATTAATTCATTCATTTACCCTTAAAAATTAGAATGCTATGGAATGATTTAATTCACTTGTAACTACTAAATGTTATTGGCCTCAATGAATATTTTGTGACTTCTTTACTCTATAAATAAGATAATATATAATTTAAAGTTTAAATGTGACAACTTATATAGTTATTAAAAGGGTGGAAACTAGCTTAAGGGATGATAAATCCTGGCTACCTATTATACCAATTTTTTTGTTAATATGATACTTGACATCCCTTCCTTGATAGATGAGACATGTGATTCTCATCACATTTTACATAAATATTAAATAAAATAATAGTGATAGGTTTATATCCCTATTTATACTCTCTCTCTCTTTATACTAAGATATTGGACTATCCTCTTGAGACCTTAGACATGAGACAACTAAAAAAGATTAACATGTGTCTAATGAAATTAAATAAGATTATTTCAATAGAGGGAAGCACTAGGCTATGAATTCATGGCATAAATAATAACCCATAGAGATTTTGAATTAAATAAAGAGAAACACCTTAGCCTATAAAACATTAGGCTAGATATTATTATTTATAGTGGCCCTTGTTTATATAGACATTTCAGGTAATCTTTATATCAAT